>CM076580.1:863857848-864331816 GCA_034641835.2 Pinus albicaulis
TGGTTGTTGATGATAATAATTAGAACCTTGGGGTGGGTTGTAAACCGGTCAAGATTGACCTTGAAGATAATAACTGCCTTGGGGTTGAGCGGGATGTTGATAATTGGGGCACTGATGAGCCTGATAAGTTGGGAATAAGCAGATTCGGCTATGGCATAGTGTAAATCAGCTATTGAGCAGGGTTAATAGGGTGTGAAGGCTGGCCTAGTTGGACAGGTTGACCTGGCTGAGTGGGCTACCCTGGTTGAACAGGTTGACTTGGGTGAACAACTTTCCCTGGTTGAACAGGTTGACCTAGCTGATGAGGGACACCAGGCTACCTCAAATGAGCTAGTTGGCTTGGTGGCAGGATAGGGCCAGGCTATGCCTGATAACTAGTTTGACCTGTACCAAGACTGTAAGAGGGCCCTAACTGTGCAACATTCAGACCGATAGGAAACTGAGGTTGTAGAGGTTGCACCATAGGTTGAGAGGGTTGGATTTTCCCCCCAGGAGCGTACAACGGTCCCGGTTGGTACCCCGGTTGACCTGTGGATCCTTGAGGTTGCCCTGGTTGGACCATAGGGTGAGGTTGTATAGGTTGACCTTGAGGGTTGTAGGACTGTCCTTACGGACCATATAACAACCCCTGCTGGCCCGAATGTTGGCCTTGTAAGGGTTGACCTTGCGGGTCATATAGATAACCAGGCTGGCCCGAAGGTTGGCCCTAGAAGGGTTGTCCTTGCGGGTTGGACGGTTTCCCAGTCTGGGCAAACATAAAACCTTGAAAATACTGATAAGCCTCTGGAGCAGGAAAATGCAGAGGGTTTCCTTTCTCATCGTACTGATATGGAAAAATGTAGACGGGTGTACCATCCTGTGCTTAACGAGAAAAATAAGGACTATTGGGATCTTTGGAGGACTGACCAACCTCAGAGTTTGACTGCTATAGATACAACCGATACTCCTCAGGAGAGATATTCTCTGGAATAGAAGATGCTATGTAGACATCTTTTGGGAGTGACATGGTCCTTACGGACTGAGTAGTAACAGCGGGTGTAGATGCGGCTACAAAAAAAGTAGGCCTAACAGGTACTGATGTGACCTAAGGAGATGTCATGAGGGGCGTCCTTGGGGACATCCATAACGAAGGAATAACTGGCCTCATAGATGGAGTTGATACTCCCATAGAGGCAACAACGGTCATAATCTGACTTAAGGATCTATAACCCGCTAGAAGTGAAGGACTAGGCAAAGAAATAACAAATAACTTGGGGTTGTCTTCTAGGAAAAGTTGGTAATCTTCACTAGACATAGGGATATCCTCACTAGGAGAAGGACTAGATGAGCCCATTTATCACCCTGCCACTAGATCTTCTAAAAGACGACAAGCACTAGGAGGAATAACAACAGCTAAAAAGGAGAAACCTCATGTAAGAGGAGGGAAATATTCCCCTACTCCAAATCCAAACCAAGCATTGGATAAGGGCCAATTGAACACAACCGGTCCTCCAAAGGGAAGCTTAGATAAAACCGGTCCCCCGTCAGGAAACTCAGAGACAATGGGCTGTTGGGGTTCAGCAGAGGATTGAGAGACCTCTGATGAGTGGTCTGTGTGAGGACTACCAGTAGACAAAACTGAGGGTTCCGCCACTATGACAGTAATGAAAAGACGAAGAGATCAAACAAAAGCACATGGGAAAAACCAAGGCACACAATAAAATGGCCAACAAGAAAAATCTAAAAGGGCCTGTGATTGCAGGTGATTTATTTTACCACATTGAAACTTAGAAACTTCACTATTTCATGTTTTAAAAGTCGAGAAATGAATGAAAGGTGACCTTATCTCTTTCAATTTTGAAACAAGTGTGAAAGGACAAGCACTTGATGATCCTTTCAAATTTAATGAGTCAGAAAATATCAAAAAGACTACTCTGGAACTCTAGGCAAAGGGTGTACCAGATATCTGTGAACTGCAATATACACCTTGGTTTCAAAATAAAAGAGAAATCAACCAAGGACTTGACATACGTGAAGGCAATCTCCTTGAATGTTGTGTCTGGTGTATCATGGGTATAAGGTGGAAGACTCAGATTCCTATGGATAAAGGATAGCAACCTAGTGGGGTCTCCCTTTATATACGCGACGATATGGAGAGCACAAGTCTGTACTAGTGCTGTCTAAAGCCATGAGGCAAACGACAGCTACTAGGCTTAACGACGTTGGAACACGTCACTAGCCTAGACCTCTAAATATTTTGTTAATGTTTCAATGCTGCCTTAAAGTAAATTGAATAAATTTTAGTGTTGATATTCAATTATGTTTCAATTTTCAGGCCCTGCCAAATTTTATGTCTCAAAATCCTCTAAATGTACACTACATGCCACAATGTATCACTTTGTTCGATGAATAGCTAACTACGGGAGGGTTGAGAGCTTTCACACAATAACAAAATTATCACAAAACAAACACTAGTGTCTCTAGTGTATGCTAATAAAACTAAAATCTTTTCCTTTAGAGTTATATAACACTAATAATGCAGAAAAGATTTCAATTTACATTAACTAATAAAAAGAAAAAGAGATTTGATTTTTTTTTTGTATTTTCAATGTTTAAGAGCAAAGTGCACTAAACAAAATGAAAACTAATGAAAAGAAAATTTTGAGAAGTGATAGCAAAAGAGAAAAGACAAGCACGTTCACTCAATGAAAAACACACAATCAGACCTCAAACTGATAGAGAAATGCCTCAAATCAAAGAGGAATCCCAAAGACTCAAATGAACCATGTAATCAAGGCTCGAAATGAGACAAAGAGAAACCCAAATGGGAAAGAGAAAAATCACTCAAATAATGCAACAAAATGATGAAAAATTACCAAAATAATGCAAAGAAGCAACAATGAATTTGATTTATCAAGCGAAAACCAAAAACTCCCACGGGAGCCTCAACACACTATAGCACCTAGATGCCCTAGGGCTAGAATGTAAAACCGATAGTAGAGGGAAAAAAACTGAATGATAGAGGTCACACAGAGTCAACCAAGGCTCCAGAACACTCAGGCAGTCAAAAAAATGACACCAAAACCACAAATAAAGCTCAAAAAGCTCAGAAAGGAGCAAACCCTAGCACCACATAGGATTGGCACAACTGTCTGGCTATAAATAGCACCAGAACAAGATTGGCGCGGGGGATGAACTGGAAACAAGTGCCAGTTGGCATGACTGTCAGGGAAAAAACTGCACCAGTCAAGTTTACTAATGAGAAAAATAAAAAAGAGCAAACATGGAGCAGATCAGGTATGGTGAGGCTAAAAAAATGTTTAGCACTAGGAAAAAGCGAAACAAAAGAGCTGATAAAGAAGACAAAGACCAAAATCAACCAAAAACACAAGACAAACTCCAATCAATGTCTCCCCAGTGGAGTCACTAGTTTGTTGGAGAGGTAAATCCCCTCTGCGGATAGAGGTGATCCCTACTATCCCAAATCGGGTCTAGCAACAGCTGAGTCACGCTAAGACGCAGGTTCCTAGTTACAAAATACCAAGATGCGACAAGAGGCCTACCTTAAGTCCCATGCTGCTATTACTTGCAGAGAAGACGGTGCTTCCATCCTTCGCTTTGGTAGATCACAATTATCCTGCCTAGCACGTTTGAACACCTACACGTACATGAAGAAACAACAACACACAAACATAAAACCTAATATATGCAACTATGTATCAGTCAAAGAAGATAAAATTCATAACATAAGACATGAACATATGAATGGAACCCTAATCGAAGTCATTTATTATTAATCACAATTAAAGAAAGATACAACCTGAGCTCTGACGATGGATCTTCCTTCTGTGGGTCAACAGTGGAGAACGTCTCAGTGAAGCTCATCGGGATGGGACAAGGCTCTCTCTCTTTGGCTGTCTGACGATATTCTCCTTACTATTGATTCAACTCTATTTAGGCTAGCTTGCAAAGGGAAAATGACAAGCTTATGTAGATGGTGGAAGGGGAGTTGGGATCCCCACAATGGTGGGATTGGACCTATCCTCAAGGAAGCTTCCATGATAGGTGGAAAACCACTTCCCCTACATGGAGATCTAGAGCCAAACCTCCCAACTCATTTTAGAGACTCGTTTAGGAGTTGGTTGCAATCAAACTTCTGCCATTTATTTAAAAAAAAAATCCTTATTAAGCTTGGCATGAGTAATACACTGGGATAGAGCGCCAGTTGGCACGCCCTATTTTTTGGATTTCCCCCATTGGCGTGAGGGTTGAACTGGCTGGTCACGCCAAGGCCAAAAGGTATATTTTTAGGGATTTTTACACTGTCTTCAGAGGAATGATTTTCCTTGTCAAGGGGATGCCATTAAAGTGGTTTCAAGTCATGTTACTGCTCACAAGTCATACAATAGTCCCTCCAATGTGTGAGACGGGGGATTGTAGGGACGGCGAAAAATTACTATGTAACACCTATCAACATAGACATATGCTCCTCCTGATATTCATATGTGAGATCCTTTGGAACGCCTTGCAAACATACAAGAGCTCCTCTAGTTGAAAAGCATTCTTCATCTCCATCTCCAAATAGTGGTGGATCTCCTCCCATTATTACAACACTGGAGGCTCTTTCCAGCTCTTTCTCTTCCTTCTCCTCATCATTGGAGAATACCTCATCATTAAGAAATCCTTTGGCTTGATCTCCTCTTGAAGGAGGAATCCTCATGTCTTCTTCTTGAGAAGAAAGTTCTTCCTATAGTGGGGTTTTTTCCCTTGGAAAAGCATGTTGCATATCTTTAACCCCCTCAACAATGTTATGAAATGGAGTTGGCTTTATGGATCCTTCCAACTCATGAAAAGGTTATGATTTCTTGGGTTTGGCTAGCTCACCCAAAGAAGTTTCATAATGTATTTGATCAAATATTTTCACTAACCCCCTATTGAACTTTGCATAAGTAGATATATTTTCATTATTCAATGAATAAGATTGATAAAACCACCAGGCATAATAATTTCCTTCAAGATGCAGCACTGAAACGCTAATGGCTTTTTTGGAATGGGGCTCCCTAAGCTACAAATTTTGTATATTTTTGGTATATTTTTGTACTAACTAGTCTAATGTAGGTGTTTTAGGGCAGGAAAAAGCCCTGAATGCATTGTAATGGGTCCAACAAAAGACCTAGAGTCCACAAACCATGGTTTTCAAACCACATGATAGCGTAAGGTAAAACGATATAAATAGATGAATAGTTAGAGTTTAAAGGTAGGCATGAATGTGAATTAAGGCTACATGCGAACTGCTAGATCTATTTTGGGTTGGTTTTGGGTAATGACTCCTAATAGATGCGTACGCAGAGATCCTCAATACTGTTGCGTGCGGACCCTGCTGGCTGTGTGCGTAGGCGGTATTTAGGGTTGTAACTGGGTTTTTGAATGTGAATATATGCAGATATAGTTGAAGTATCTTTGGGTTATCCATTGTATTACTGTTGACGTGAATCTATTATATCTGTTAAGCTACGTATGCATCTTTGTTATTGATTTGAGCTGTGAAGGTATACGTGATATTGCTTTAAGTTGTGAAGGTATCTATGTTTTTGGTAGAGGTTTATCTATGATCTTTTATTAGCGACGATTATAGTGCTCTGTGATGATATTTGGTAGTATGCACGTGGATGCAAAGGTATTGATTAAATCTGATAATTGTGCTAAGGTTATAAGCTTAATAGACTATTAAAAGTTTGTGAATAGCCTGACTCTGTGTAGATCTGATAATTGCAACCACTGATCTACCTTCATTACCTACTCTCTCCTAGGATGCGGGAGTCACTGCGGCTCTGGGTTCTCCATCTTAGCATGTAGTTGCTTGATCGCCTCAACCAGCGGGGGCAGTACACCTTCACTTTCTGCAACATCATTGTGGGATATCTATACCAAATTCTACGAATTTGGGCCTTCTATAGCAGTCGTGACACTTTCCAAATTTTGGTTCAACTGCTTTACTGTGACATCAACATCCTAGGACAACTTGAGGGCCTCATCTACCCATGGCTTGAGGCGATCACTCAAAGTATTCTTCCTCTGTTGAAGAGCTTCCATGTCATCCCTGATCGCATTGCTGGTGCGTATTAAGGAAAATCATTGGGAAAGGACTAGAGTGGTCAGAGTAGCCTTTATACTGATTCCAACTGACTAGGGAGCATAAATACAGGCCTGCACAAAGGTGAAATTAGATCTAGCCCACCTATCGCATGAACCATTATAGGTACTTCATGTGTTTCTGTTCAAAGAGATTCAACATTGAGACTGAGAAGTGCACCATCAGCTCAGTGCAGCAAATAAAAACATTGAGGAGAAAACTACTGAAGTGTCTCAAGCCCAGGTTGCATGCACCCTTGTCGCCGTGCAGCAGACAGAGCTAGAGCATCTAATTATTAGGCTCTACGTGGATGTCACAGAAGATATCCTGGTTACTGCCACCCCTCAGGCCAAGATTGAGGGGTTGTTTGCCGTGCTAAAAGCCTCAAGGACAAATATTCATGAAGTTAAGATGTAGATGGAACAACAGATTTCAGACCTACAGACCAAGTTGCAGCCAGAAACACCACCAGCAGTACGGGCCTAATGAGTCGCGCTGGTCACAGAGGCTACAAATGTTATTACAGGTCAAATTGATCAAGGTGCATAATTATTGGAGAAAACTATGTAGTTGTGGACCAAGGTGCAACGTGATCCTCTCCTGTGCGAAATAAACCAAGCACTACTCCAGAAAGAAGAAGAGTTTCTGCAGATGGAGGCTAATCTGAAAACTCTAGTCCCTTCCCACCGATTTGCCCAAATATGCACCAGCCATGTGATCAGGGATAACATGGAAGCTCTTCGATAGAGGAATAATACTTTGAGTGATCACCTCAAGCCATGGGTATATGAGGCCCTCAAGTTGTCTCAGGATGTTGATGTCCCAATAAAGTAGTTGAACCAAAATATGGAAAGCATCACGGGTGCTATAGAAGGCCCAACTTCGTAGAAGTCAGTAGAGATAGCCCACAATGATGCTACGCAAAGTGAGGGTGTTTTTCCCTTGTTGTTTGAGGTGATCAAGTAGCTACAGGTGAAGATGGATAACCCATGGCCATAGTGACTCGAGACGAGTCACAAGATTGTGTTGGGGTCCTGTTGGAACGGAGCTCCCTAAGCTACAAATTTTGTATATTTTTGGTATATTTTTGTACTACGTAGTCTAACATAGGGTTTTTGGGGCTGGCCAAAGCCCCAAACACATTGTAATGGGTCCAAGGGTAGACCTATAGTCCGAAAACCATGGTTTCCGGATCACAGGATAGAGTAGGCTACATTGATATAGATAGATGAATAGTTAGAGTTTAAAGGTAGGCATGAATGTGAATTAAGGCTACGTGTGAACTGCTAGATTTTTTTTGGGTTGGTTTTGGGTAAGGACTCCTGCTGGTTGTGTGCGCAAAGATCCTCAGTCCTACTGTGTGCATACCCTGCTGCTTGTGTGCACAGGTGGTATTTGGGGTTGTAACTGGGTTTTTGAATGTGAATATATGCGGATATAGTTGACGTATCTTTGTTTTATCCATTATGTTACTGTTGATGTGAATCTGTTATATCTGTTAAGCTATGTATACATTTATGTTATTGATTTGAGATGCCAAGGTATCTATGATATTTCTTTAATTTGTGAAGGTATATATGTATCTTATAGAGGTTTATATGTGATCTGTTATTAGCTATGATTATAGTGCTCTATGATGATATTTGGTAGTACGCACGTGGATGCGAAGGTATTGATTAAATCTAATAATTTTGCTAAGGTTATAAGATGAATAGACTACTAAAATTTTGTGAATAGCCTGACTCTATGTAGATATGATAATTGCAACCAACGATCTGCCCTCATTACCTACTCTCTCCTAGGGTGCAGAAACCTAGTTCCAACACCCACCCATACTACTTTGGGTGAGACATGGGCCTGCAAATGTAGGTCATTTCCGAAAGGGCCAGTAGTATAGGGGTTTCTTGGCAAACCTCAACCTCCGAACCTGGGTAAAGGCCCCTCAAGCCAATAGGCTTCCTCTTCTAAAACTTGATGTAGCTGAAAATATGTGTCTAGTTTCTTTACCCAAACATTGGATGTGCTCTTGGGTGACCCATCAAAAGTAGGTAGAAATAATTTACCCAAAGTGTGTTGTATGCACCCTCTTCTTCTATTGTGGTTATTGGGTCTTATATCTTCTTTGATTTGACAAAACCCTTGTAAGCTTAGATGCTCCTTGAATCTTCTAGACTAAGATTCATATTCTTGGAGATAGTCACCAAGAGTCTCCTCCTTTAGTGTTTCTCCTTCCTCTTATTCTCTTGCAAATAATGTAGGCATCGTACCACGTTGTAGATCTGATGGTGTAGCTGAATTCTCACACCCATAACGTGGAAATATGGAGCTTTCTTCATGTACAAGCCCTCTTGGAGAATCTCTATATTTCTCCATCCTCATCTCTTTGGTGTCTTTGTTAATGTTGTGCATAGTTTGAAGAAGTCTTGAGAACTCCTTCCCTTTCATTTCTCCTGATAATGGAGTATCACTTCCATTTATTTTTTAGATATTATCCTTTCTATGGGAAGCCTCATTAGATGGAAAAATGGATGAATTATAGAGGCTAAGCCAAGATTATGCTCTGATACCATTGTAATATACCAAAATAGGGAGAGTAGAAATACAAGACATAAAACTGGAAATTATGCAGAAATATAAGTAGATCAACATATGAGACAATCATAGATCCATTCCATTATTATTATAAAATAAAAATAGGTACAAATACTTTAGGAAAAGGTCACTCAAGTTTGGCCAACAAGCCTCCCATGAAAGTACACACCTAGATCTGAAATGATGCTAATACAATATGAGATGGAATGTCAAAATTGTGATGTCTATTAGGGGATGGATATATATAAAAATTAAAATACATATATATTCTACTAAAATTATCCAATAGTGCAAGTAATATAGATCCAATCCCTAAAATAGATTTCTATGACAACCCGGAAAAGGTTTCCGGAAGTACACACAATAAAAAAATAATAGATTTGGCCCTAGGGATGAATAATATCTATAATTGAATCACTAATGGGAGGTGGATGGTATGATATATGATATGGCTGATCCTCCTCCAATATATCTCATAAATGAAGGGCTGATCCCCTCAAAGGAAACACAACTCCTCCAACTAGGGCAATAAACCCACCCCTGCAGCTGCTCGCAAAAATAACACAGTCTTGGAGGGAAACTACGGTGTAGCTGATGATAGCTACTTGGCCTGGAGCCAAAATAGGAAATGAGGCCTTGAGAAAATCCTCAAAAGCTTCTGGATGAAAGGATGATCCCTCCAATGGAAAACTAGCTTAGAAATTAGAGATCTCTCTCCTCCACTGCTACACCCCTGCAACACAACCCAACTCTAAATAAAATTGCGTTGTATATGGGACTGAAGCTTGGCCATATTCCAAATATTGGTAATGCAGCTCAAGATAACCTCTCCTGAATAAGCACTCTAATTCCCCCATGGATGAGGGTGGTATTTCCACTCGGAAACACCCTTGTTCTAAACAGCACAAAAAACCTTGCTAAACAACAAAAGCATGCACATAAATGTCACATGACAGTTCCAGACCTAAAAAGATCAAAATAAATAATACAAATCCATGCCTTCAAATGCTTCCATCCCCTTCATTTTATGTTTTGTGAGCATCCTCACCCTGGACCCCACTCATTAAAGGATTTATTCTCATGCATACACTCCTCCTTAAAGACTGAATTGTCCTCCAATAAATCTCCACTAGCTCCATAATAGCGTTGTTGATATGGTCAACATTGACCTAGTCCACATGCTCTAGCTCCTGTTCACACCTTAGGGTGCTTTATTAAGCTGGAAAGATGCTCAAATTTCACATGAGAAGTGTTTTTATTCTTCTTAAAGAGATTTATGGGTCTCTCAACCCACTTATTCACCTATCTAAGTGAAAAAACAAAAATTTATTATTCCAATTAATTTTGGAATATTACATATCAAGTGCATGCGCAACTACTCCCTTGAACCAACCACCAATAAAAAATATCACCCGAGCAACAAATAAACCACCACCAGCACCTTTTGGAGAGAATGAGTTTGAATTTTCCCATTGTATTTCCTAAGCACCTCGACTGTAGAAACCATGTGCCACCGAACATACCGTTGGAGAGGGTGCTCCCGAGCAACGAGCTTTTGAACCCCATACAAAATACACATTAGGGGAAAGAATAAAAAAGGATGGGACAAGTACAAGAATCACTTTCAATTAGATTAAACAATAAGCGTGAACTCAAGACAAAAAACTAACAATGTTGCAATTCTCTTTCGCAAGAGGCACAACCCTGACAAGCATAAAACTTGCTCTCTTAGAGACACACCACACGGGCCTAGATTACAATGGAAACCCACCTAACCAAAATGAAAAAATAAAACCCTACTATCATTGATCCTACCATAGATTCACCTACGATAACCTCGTTACAACTTTTCCTTCCTCTAAATAGTAATGTTCAATGAAATTCTCATGACATTGACAACTGTGAACCATTGTCGTCGATGCAATTTGAACACTTCACTGGATCATTCAATTAGTAGGAGCAATGGGTGCTATGTAAAAAGGGCAGGGATGTAGTCAACACGAGTTGATGACATGCGCTTAATATGAATTCCTCGTTGAATACCAATAATTTCAATGGTTTATCCCCATCATGATGAAATTTTAGAATATTTCCTAATCTTCTTAAACCAGGGAGAAAATCACATTTGCTGCATCAGTGTAGCACACATGGCGCCTGTTTTATCCTTGTGATTTACAAGATTTTCAAGAATAAACGCTGCAGGGGGCCACATCAAAACCACTTTTGAATCCTAGGACCTAGACTTCCTGGATTCATATAGGGATCTCTCTATTAAGTGTTTTCAAATTATATATCCTTATGCTTTGTTTATGATATTAGGCTAGTTACGAAGATGAGGGAACTTGTTTATTTGGTTGGGATGGATATCATTAACTAAAGAGGTTAGCTAAAGGGTGAAGGTGAGAGAAGATTGAAGAATGTTTTAGTTGAGGAGATAGGTCATGAAATAATATTAATCCATTGGGCTATGGAGTCACAAAAGGATTTAATTGTACAAAAATTCTTCAAGGGTTTCCATAGGGAAATTCATCTATATCAAAGCATCCTTTATATTAAATTGTGATATGAAACATTAAAATTTTGTGAAGGAAGTGAAGCTAAAACCAATTAAGAATCTATCTTCACTAAGACAAGAAAAGCCTCTCAAAGTAATTGTTTGAAGCACACCAAAGGACAGGGCAAACCATAGACTTCTTTGTACAAAATTTTGTTAAAGCACACTTTTCAGACAACAATCTAGTAATCCTAAGACTACTTTAAAAAAGGAGAAAACATATAAGAAAACAAGGAAAATAGCCTAACGTCAGACAGAAAAATTTGAATTCTAGCCTGCTTTTAGCATACTCTCAAGGGATCTTTCAAAAAAATTGTTAAATAATAGCCAGAGGATAGGGAAAACCATAGACTTCCCTGGGTTAACTCTACTTAGCAAACTTTGAAAAGAACATTCAGAAACAATATCTCAAGTTGTACTTAGAAAGACATGGGCTCACCAACATTCCTCTCTTGCTATAATCTATTGAATCATTCTCAAAACAAAAAGATAGATAAACCTAGAGGGAAATTAAGAATCCTCCAAACATACCTTAGCAGAAGAAAAAATAAAGATAAAGCTTTCAAACAAAAATAGGGTACTTTTCAGTAAATCCTATTCTAAATTTTATGTTATTTATTAGAGAAAATGGACAGTATGTAAAACATAAATAAAGATAAAAATAGTGAGGAATAACATCACCATTAACATAGACCAGGATCCCATGAATCCGCTTGTATTATTAATGTTCAAACGAGTTACAATCTCCAATTCCAATAGGTCATTATAGCTCAAAATTTCTCTTCTTAGCGTAGTGTTCTTCAACTACTCAAAAACACTTCAACTGCTTCAACAACTATCTTACACTTGAATGATAATCCAACCAACAATAATAATGAACTCCTCATACAATATTTATAGATAAATGAGGAGGTGGAGTGAAAGAAAGGGTTTCTAAATGCTCATAAATGACAGAGTTTAATGTTTTTGACCTTTGAGACCATGCAATGGCCAAGGAAAAATGTATTTAAGTCTAACTCTGTGTTATATTAACTTTTTGGACTACTTAGTGGCTTTTGTTGACTTTTAGGCTCTTTAGGTAGGCTTGTAATAACTTCTAAGATGTCATTTGGAAATATATCTGACTTGGAGTAACTTTATGTGTCTTTTGAGGTAAATTAGGCCTGTAGGTGGCATTTTGATTCTTTCTGAGGAATTATTGCTTCGTAGATTTGGTATTCGAAGCATTCTCTTGTCGATCTATCTCTTTAGTGGCTTTAACTCTTATTAGGCCTCTGATAATGCTTTTTGTCCTTTTTAATAATCTTCTATCTTTGTCACTTTGCTGACTATTTTATCTTTAATTTATTTGTCCTTTAATCTTTGTCTTTATCCATAATCTATTGGTTAAACCTTTGGTCTTCGGATTTATGCTCTTAACCTTTATTCTTCGTTTATCTTCATTATTTTTCTTTTGTGTATAGGTGGCTTGGCTTCCTTCTGTGCTAGAGGGTTATGCTTAATCAACGGTCATGAGACGTTGATTAAACCTTTGAACTAGAACCCTGTGAACTCCCTTTCTGCATGATTTTTCCCTGAGGATCGCCATCCTGGGCTTTTCTTTCCATTGCTTTGGCTGTGGGATGGCCTGTAATACTTTGGACACCATTAAACGTGCACAACAACGTAAACATATTATAAAAAACCTATGCCTGAGGGATAAAATGCTTCAGAGGCTTTTGGATGGTAGAGGAGTCGATTGCAGAGGAGGAAACAATGTGCATATGGAAGGATTTCATGGACGAAGTTATGCGGAACCAGGAGAGAGGATGACATTTTTTGAACTTGGGCACGATATGGCAAAGAGTGGTTTTGGGGAATACCAGGTGGTTTTTGCATGAGAGATGGGTGGTTAGTGTTTTTAAGTGAATCAAACGCGATTCCACTCAAGGAATGACGCATGTCCCTTGAAAAACCACTTATTTCGCATTGAAATGGGTGGTTAAAACATTTCAGCAAAATATGTGCAAAAACGATTGTGGGCTGTCAGATTTGGGGGATCTAGATCAACGGTGGAGGGTGAGCGTGTTGGGGGAAGATGCGCGGTTGGGGGAAATGGGGGAAATCGTCAGTAATTTTGTCGGGAGGATGGGTAATGGGAGGGGTGATGATCACCATTGGATCTAGATGATCCATGGTTGAGATTTTCTTCGGAGGGGGAAGTAATGGCGAGGGTAGAAATATGATAGAAGGGAGGGCCCACTTTTTAAATTTTTTGGAGGTTGGGTATTTACACAAAGGTTTTGGGGTTTTTAAGATAAAAAGGCAAAAATGATTTTACATGGAAAAAGGGGCTTATAAATGCGGCAGAGGTAAGGTCCTGTTGGGGATAGGATAGGACCGAGGGTTAGGGTGAGAGGGGTTTGAGGTCTATAGCGCAACGATGCTAGGTCATATGAGGAGGAAACAGGCTAAGGTTTAATACAAGAGGGCTTAAGGCCTTATTTTCAAATTGGAGCAGATTAGGCCTAAAAGAGGGATTTTTTAAGCCTTCTTTGATATTTTGATAGGACAAGAAAGAGAGACTTTAAACCAAAAAAGGGAATTTTATAAGGTTTAAAGGGTTTTTTATGGGACAATTAGGGTAAATGAAGAGAAAATTTATTGTGAGGATGAATGAAAAGATAGGTAAAATAGATTTTATGAAATTAACTGATGGAGAAGGACTTGAAAATAGTTTTATTTGTGTCTTGGCAAGGTAACTTCAAATGTTTTGAGTGAATATTTTTCAGTGGACTGATTCTTTGATAATGATGAACACAATGGGATTTCAAGGAGTCTCAAATTTTCATAAATTTTTTTTCTTGAAAGCTAAGGAACCTATTTAGCCATCACTAGATATAAAAAAATTTATAGATGGCTAACATTGGCTCCACTTGGGGAGGGCAGCTCCTTGGAGATGTCAAGAACCTCAAAGATAAATCTCTGGAAAGTAGACCAGTGCCTTATCT
The DNA here is from genome assembly GCA_034641835.2 of Pinus albicaulis. Taxonomy (NCBI): domain Eukaryota; kingdom Viridiplantae; phylum Streptophyta; class Pinopsida; order Pinales; family Pinaceae; genus Pinus; species Pinus albicaulis. The sequence continues at coordinate 863,872,097 of CM076580.1, forward strand.
TTTGCTGCATTTTGAAAATCTCTTCCTTCTTTGCTCATGCTGCTTTCAAAGATGATCAATATTTATCATAATCAGATGACTTTCTCCCAAACTTCTGCCTACACATCCTACTTTTCCTAACATTTTTTCTTCAATGGGTGCACTTGGACTTGCAAACCCTTTCAACATCATTTTATTCTTTTATTTGAAAGCAGTAAAATAATATATTTCTACCCTTATATATTCCATGATTTCAGATTAGACAATTTAACTCATTGATTCTCTACCTATTCTAACTATCTGTCAAGATTGAGCTGTTTAACAGATTTTATTCTCTATTTTCTAAAACAACAAATTTAAAACACAGTCAAATCAGGATTAGATAGCCTGATTTTCTATGGTGGCTATTGTATTATGTACAAGCTGCACATAGACTTTATTTGCAGAAAAAATTTAAAACAAAACTTTGAAGGATTTGAAATTTGGAATTTGATAAGTGTCCTCCTTTCTTTCTTTGGCTCAGGTTTTGATCTTTTTGGAGCCATTTCTCTTTTATTTTCTTGGTTCAGATTTTAAGCTTGTTAGAACCGTTCTTTCTCTATCCTAATATTTTATACTAATAAGCCAAGATTACACTATTTTTCAAATCTATTTTCACTAACCTATCAGCAAAAATTCGAATTTACTTATTCATGATTAGGTTGTATGACTAAATAAGTAGTTTTATTTTTCAAGTAGTGGCATTTAGATTTGCACACTTTCAAAAAATTTCCTCTTTTTTGGTATGGGGTTGTACCTTTCTTCTTTTTATCTGCCCTTTTTTCTCTTTTTATCTTGTTTTTGTATTTTATTTTAAAAATTTATTTCAAGAAATGTTATTAACAATGAATTACAAATAAATTTGACCAAAAACCTTAACAAAAATAATGTTTGGGCATCCTGCCATTTACAGGACCTCCAAAAAGTTCAGCTCCATCCATCTCTTGAAGAAAAAATTCATTGTTGCCAATAGCAGACTGAATGAGATAAGGGCCTTTCCATAAATTTTCAAACTTTCCATGTTTGCCCCTATCTTCTTTCCTGGAATCCCATTTCAAAACTTTGTCACCAATTTTAAAATCACTTTCCTTTTTCCTTTTATTAAACAGCTTCTTGATGTTTTCTTGTACTTGTTGTGCTCTTTTGTAAACTTCCTCTCTGGTTTACTATAACTGAACAGTCTAGTTTATTCTTCTTGTCATGTCATCTTCTTCGGACTATACCTCTTGGATCAGCTTCATGACTGGCACTCCTAGACTGGTTGGAAAGATTACATCTACTCCATAAACTATCTGATAAGGGGACATTCCAATTGACTTTTTGACTGTCAATCTGTCTGCCCAAAGTGCATGTACTAGCGTATTGTGCCATGATTTTTTGTTTTCTTCCAGCAATTTCTTGATGATGTTTACCAAACTCTTGTTTGAGGATTCTTCCAACCCATTACCTTGAGGGTAATAAGTTGTGGAATGGCCCAATGTAATCTGATATTTGTGACAGAAATGAGCCATATTTTTGGATCCAAATGCAGCAACATTGTCAGTGATAATTTTCCTAAGACAACCAAATCTAGACGGGATATGATTTTCAAGGAATGAAATGATGACTAAGTCTGTGGCATTCCTAGAAGGGATGGCTTCTATCCATTTGGTAAAGTAATCAGTTGCTGTGAGGATCCATTTGTGTTGGGCAGATGAGGCAGGATGGATTTCCCCAATGAAGTCTAGACCCCACTGTTGAAAAGGAGCTTCAACAGTGATTGGTTGCAAAGGTAAGGGAAAACATTTTCTTTTGCCTTCAAAGATTTGACATTTATGACAGGAAATGACCATTTTGTGGATATCTTGAAAGAGGGTGGGCCAGTAGTAACCAACTCTAAGGATTTTGTTCAAAGCAGTTTTCCAATGAAGGTGGCCTCCACATTCTCCTTCATGGAACTCATGCTTGATCTTATTTGCATCATTCTGAGGCAAAAATTTAAGCAATAATCCACTAGCATTTTTCAAATATAAACATTTATCTAAAATGCAATAATTTACGGCTTTTAATCTTAAAAATATTGCCTTTGTTTTAGACAAACCAGGAGGAACATTTAGATTAAGTAGCACATACAAAATATCAGCATACCAAGATGAATTCAGAAAATGATCTTCAATAAGTGGAGTTGCCAACTCCTCTTGTTCATCTAATGCATTAAACATGTTTATATCAAGAGCTTGAAAGTTGGATTCAGCCATAAGTTTTGCTAGTCCTTGACCTTTAATGAGCTTGGTGGGCTTGATTTCTAAATCATATTCTAGTATTACAACAATCCACTTTCCTCTTTTTCCATCAGGATCTTGTGTCAACATGTCTTTTACCACTGAATGAGGCACAAATGCTATGATGTGTGAGTGTAAAATGTAAACTCTGAAGCCTTTTAAGGCTTTGACGAAGGAAAAAGCTTGTTTTTCCATTATATTATACTTCAAAGGTGCATCTCTTAATGCCTTGCTGAAAAATGCAATAGGCTGCTCTTGTCCCTTCATGTTTTTCTGTAATATGACAACAGCGAATGTGCGTTCTGATGCAAATGAAAATATGAAGAAATATTTTGTAAAATCAGGACTTATAAGAACTGGTGTTTGGGTAAGTGCTTGTTTTACCAACTCAAATGATTTCTTTTCTTCTAAGGTCCATTTAACTCCTTCTCTTTTAAGCATGTTTGTCATGTTTCTAAGGAGTTCAACTAGGTTGGGTATGAACCTTCTCAAAAAATTAATCTTCCCAATGAAATATTGAAGTTCCTTGATATTCCTAGGATGATTGATTTGCATCATACCTTCAATCCTTTTAGGGTCTATCTTTATTCCTTCTTCAGATATGATATGACCAAGAAGTTTACCTTCTTGGAGACCAAACAATGTTTTCTTAGGATTTAAGGATAAACCATATTTTCTGCATTTCTCAAAGACTTTTCTTAGGTGTATTAGGTGTCCTTCATCTGTTTTAGAATAGACTGTGATGTCATCTAAGTAAATCACAATGAAGTATCCTATTTCTTCTGAGAAAGAAATATCCATGTCTCTCTGGAATGTGGCACCAACATTCATTAAACCAGAAGGCATTTTCACATACATGAAAGTGCCCCAAGGTGTGGTGAAGGCTATTTTAATTTGATCATCAGGGTGTACCAATACTTGGTTGTATCCTGAGAAGCCATCTAGCAAAGAAATTCTTTTTGAACCTACTACCTTTTGTAATATGTGATCCATTTTGGGCAAGGGATAGTTGTCCTTTAATGAGGCCTTATTTAAGTTTCTAAAGTCAATACAGAGCCTTATTTCTCCTGTTTTCTTCCTTACATATACAATATTGGATACCCATTATGAGTATCTCACAGGGACTATAATTCCAGCATCATACATTTTCTCGATTTCTTTCTCAACTAGAGGTAATTGCACAGGGTTAATTCAGTAATTTTTGTCTAAAACGCTTCTGGTTTTCTTTGAGGGGTATCTTACGTTGAATTATTTTTGTATCATATGATTTTAAATCTTCATAACTCCAAGCAAACACATCAAAAAATTCTCTAAAAAGCTCAAGGTATCCAAGGGGGCGACAAACTTAAAACAAATGTAAAATTGTTTGTAAAAGTATAGTACTTAGTCAACTGGCCATTCATATTAGGAAAATGATCTCACTTAGGTTATAAGCGATTAGGTTTTTTTCCTTAAGGAAACCCCTCGCTTTTATGAGGGCAATCTGCATTGTGGCCGTGTATTGTATGTGTATTCTCACAGTTAAAGAAACAAAGAGGGAGACTGTGAGAGAGAGCAGAGGATAAAAGTATTACAAAGGGTTCCGGGAAGCGGTGTAGGTTGTGTCTCTTCATTTTTTCGGATAATAGAAAGGAAGGACTGGTTGTTCGGGGTGGATGTAGCCCAAACTGGGTGAACCACGTATATCTGTGTCTCTCTGGTTTTATGTTTTAGAAGCTTGTATTTTCGTATTTTAAAGTTTGATGATGTTGTGGTGCTATCCTTTAGTGAAATGCTATCAGTGCTTCCGTGAAACATCGGGTAATTCTTTTGAGTGCGCAGGGGTCTGGTGGGGAAGAATAATGGAAAGAGGAAAGAGCTCGGGATATCGCAGTAAATCAAGGAAAGGCAGATCCAAGTCTAGATCAGGAATAGTGTGTTGGAATTGCGGAAAGAAAGGATACCTAATGAAAGACTGTAGATCTCGGAAGGGAAAAGAAGGAGACACACAGCAAGAAAACAATCATGAAGCAAATGTGACAGGTGATGTGTTACAAGATGCTTTGATTATTTCTTTTGAAAATGTTACTAATTCTTGGGTTGTAGATTTAGGGGCTTCATTCCATGCCACACCCGATAAGAAATATTTTCAAGACTATGTTTAAGGAGATTTTGGTCAAGTTCGTTCGTGATGATAAACCCGTAACATTGTTGGAATGGGTAAAGTTTGTAAAATGATTGCACGGGAAACCAATGGCTACTAAAGGAGGTAAATCATGTTCCAGATCTGAAGAAAAATCTAATTTCAACAGGGCAGTTAGGCAGTGAAGGTTGTGTGACAACTTTCACAGATAAAACTTGAAAGGTCACCAAAGGAGCGCTGGTAATAGAAAAAGGTGAAAAGGTTGGTACATTGTATTTATGAAATGGTATTTCTAACTCTATTAATGATGTAACTTCCAAAGGAGTAGATGCAACATTATGGCATAATAGGCTCGGACACATGAGTGAGAAGGGGATGAAGATTCTTCACTCAAGAAATTTGTTGTCAGGTTTGAAGAATGTTGATTTGGATTTCTGTGATAATTGTATTTATGGAAAACAAAAGAGAGTCAGATTTCTCAGAGTTGGGAAGAAAAGAAGAGCGGAAAATTAGAGCTTGTGAATACAAATGTTTGGGGACCTGCTCAGGTATCATCTCTCGGTGGTTCTCGTTAGTATGTTACTTTTATTGATGATGCAACTAGAAAAACTTGGATTTATCGTATTTAGAATAAATGATGTATTTGATACTTTCAAGAAATGGAAAGCTTTGGTTGAGATTGAGATAGGAAAGAAGTTGAAGTGTCTCAGATCAGAAAATGGAGGTGAATAGTGCAGCAAAGAGTTTGATAGGTACTGTTCAGAGCATGGAATTCGTAGAGAGAAGACAGTTCCAAGAACAACACAAGAAAATGGTGTGTCAGAAAGGATGAACAAAACAATCATGGAGCGTGCAAGATGCATGAGATTGCATGCAGGATTGCCTTTACAATTTTGGGAAAATGTTGTAGATATTGTTGTTTATCTAATAAATAGAGGGCCTTCGAATTCCTTGGATGGTGGTATTCCAAAGGAAGCATGTACATGTAAAAAGGTAAACTACACTTTTTTAAAGCCTTTTGGCTGTGAGGCCTTTGTCCATATTAATAAAGAAAATAGAACAAAGCTTGAGGCAAAATCAAAGAAATGTACCTTTATTGGGTATGGTGTTAATGATTTTGGTTATCGCTTATATGATTATGAAAATCACAAAATCATTAGGAGTAGAGATGTAATATTCAATGAAAATGTCTTGTATAAGAATCAGTTGCAGGAAAAGAAACAGGAAAAAGAAAGCAAGGAATACATGGTTCTTGATGAGATAACTGAAAAATTAAAGGTGCCTAAAAATAATAATAATCAACAACCACAACAGCAACAACCACCACAACAACAACATGCACCTCAAACACCTGAAAGTGGTGTTAGAAGATCTACCAGGATAAGTAGACCCCCTGAATGATACTCTCCTTCATTATATTATATTGTTATTTTATGTAGATGACATGCTTGTTGCAGGGTCTAACATGCAGGAAATCAATGTGCTCAAAAGGAAATTGGAAAATTCATTTGCAACGAAGGATTTGGGAGCTGCAAAACAAATCCTTGGTATGAGAATAACTAGAGAGAGGGAAAATCGCAAATTAGCATTGTCTCATAATGAGTACATAAAAAATCTGTTGAAGAGATTTAATATGCATAATGTAAAACCAGTTAGTACACCTTTTTATAGCCATTTAAAACCTAGTAAGGAGATGTGCCCCAAGACCCAAGAAGAAATGGATTATATGTCTAAAGTTCCATATGAAACAACATTTGGAAGCTTAATGTATGAAATGGTCTACAAAAGGCCTGACATTGCACATGCAGTGGGAGTTGTAAGAAGGTACATGAAAAATCCAGAAAAGAACATTGATTATGAAATGGATTCTCCGGTATTTTAGAGGTACAACAAATCAAGCATTAAGCTTTGGTGGTTCAAACACTGCTCTACAGGGATATGTTGATGCAGATATGGAAAGTGATAGAGATAATAGGAGGAGCACTACCTGGTATGTATTTACTATAGGTGGAACAACTATCAATTGGGTTTAAAAAATTCAAAGTGTTGTTTCACTTTCAACAATGGAAGCATAATATGTTTCTGCTACAGAGGCTAGTAAAGAAATGATTTGGTTACATAGGTTTATGGATGAATTGGGTAAGGAGCAAGAGATGGGAAGGTTATAAATTCACAACCATAGTTCCATTCATATTGAAAATAACTCACTGTTTCATTCCAAGACTAAACACATACGGCTCAAGTACCATTTCATACGTTCAAAAGATGGAAGATGCAAGAGTTGAAGCCGGAAAAGATACACACTAGCCGACCTGCGACATGCTAACAAAATTTGAATCCGTGGAGAAATCCAAGAACATACCAAGTTTCAATTGGTCTTCAAGGATGATGATGAAAGATATAAATAAAATTGTGTCCAAAGATGAGCTTGCTGTCCAAGAAATGAAGCGTATGGGGAGTTACCAAGCACCGCATCTCAAGTGGGAGATTGCTGGGTGTGGAGCCTGATTATCTTGTTTACTTTGTATCACAGCATTGGACCCCTATACCTTTAAAGGGGCGGCAACGCCACCCGTAATTAATCGCTACCGTGGGGGGTCCAGGAGGGGGCGGCAGCACTTTTCGGAGCCCTCCCCTGGCGGGGGCTTTCGGGGGCTGTGCCCCCGAAGCTAAAAACAGATGTAAAATTGCCTTGTAAAAGTATAGTAATTTCTAGTCAATCTGGGCCGTTCATTAGGCAAATGATCTGACGGTAGAAGTTATGTTTAGATTAGGGTTTTTTGCCCTAGAAGGAAACCCCTCGCTTTTATGAGGGCATTGTATTGCAGCTATGTATTGTATGTGTATTCTCGGAGTGAGAAACAAAGAGGGGGACTATGAGAGAGAACAGAGGATATTACAGCGGATCTGCTGTAGGTTTTGTCTCTTCATTTTTGCTGGATAATAGAAAGGAAGGACTGGTTGTTCGGGGGGACGTAGCCCAAACTGGGTGAACCACGTATATCTGTGTCTCTCTGGTTTTATGTGTTTGTGTGCTTGTATTTTCCGCATATTTTATATGTTGCATTGCTCCATAATATATAATTTTCTAACCCAAACTCATGTCCCACCTCAAAATAAGGCAAATAAGTGGCTGTGGTGGCCATGTCTCTCCTCATGTTCCCCTTAGAACATGCCGTACATAAACTGTGGGAATCATCTTCCCTCAAGGACACACCAACCTCATGTGTCAATCTTCCGATCATGCATCCAATAAGAATATGAGACATAATAGAAAATAGGATCATGATCAACAATAAAATAGGGGGATTACTGATGGTTTCATATGGTGCTGGAAACTACCAACAGTCTCCTAAGGGTGCATAACGCAGTTTTGCAAACTACTGCTTTAGAAATGTACAAGGCAAAATGTTTTGAAATAAAATGCTAATCATATGAATTAGCTGGATATGTGTAGAATGGGAAAAAAAATTTAAAGGCCATGTAAAAGATGGTTGTCTCCATCATATGGTTTGGCCCAACGTTTCTCATGGCGCAACATGAAAAATCTGCCCCTTTGAGGAGCCATGCACTACAACATAATGATAAGAGTATGTAAATCAGAAAATGTAAAAACAAGGCTCTTACCATAAGATAGAAGTAAGATGATAGATGGATCCATGTATGTGACCCTTCTCCCAAGTGTCTGTGAGCTCATGCAAAAAGGCTCTTGTCCATGCCAATCTTTGTCTCTTGACATGCTCCTTGTCAAGAACACCTCTAGTGATGTTGCTACAAATATGAAGCTTATCCCAAGATGGAAATGCCTCTTGATCTGTCCAGGCCAAGGAGTAATCCCTTTGCACTATGAGAGTGCCCTCCTCTACTCCTATAACACCATACTTCATATGGGAGCAAATCTGCTTGTGCTCTCTCCAATATAGTTCAAGCAATCCAAGTGCTTGTTGCCTCCTCATGCTCACATCATGTAACTCATGTGATGAAGGTATCATGAATGATATATATACCATATCAGCTCCATGTATCCCTAATCTCTGCTGTTCAATGATGTAAACATCCTACCACCTCTTCTCCACTCCCATCCTCCTGAAAAGAGGATACACCAAGTGATGGCCAAACTCCTTCAAGAGGAGCCAACGTAGCCAAGAATCCTTCTGCCCGGTATCATATATTTGCAAGTGGCTAATTAGCCTCTTGCTTCTCATCCACACCCACTCAACTCCTTGTGGATGTGTTCTCCTCTTTCCTCCATTGGTTTCCCTCTCATGAGGATCACCATTCTCCCAAGTCATATCTTCCCCTTTGCATTTCATGGAAGTTTGAAATGCAGCTCCTTGGAGACCTCTTAGAAAATATCTCTCATCCATGACTATGTTGGATCCATGAGGACCCAAATTTTATGGAGGTAATATCTCCTCTCTAGCCATGTTTAACAGTGCTGCTAATTCCTCCAATGGTGTAGTAGTTGTTTCAACCTCCAATTCAAAGTATGTTTCCTTGTTTATCATGAAGGTGCCATGGTTTGTTTCATCCTCCAATGGTTCACATCCCAACCTCAAGGGATATATTCACGCCTTAGAAATGAAGAAGAATAGAATAAAAGAGATATTCACGCCTTAGAAATGAGCCACTTCGAGGGGCAACTCACTGTTAATACAATGAACACTCCTTGGATGATACAATTTACAAAACCTCCTTTCTATATATAGAGTTCATGGGGTCATAATGTAATCCTAGTGGGGCCACAATGTAATCCTAGCCAACCTAACAATAATAATGTAAGGGCACAATAATAACAATATGGGGGTTACAGGGTACAACAATAACAATAAGGGGGCTACACTAACATAATAAGGGCTACACTATTAATACAGGGACTTAACATGCCCTCTCCTTCAAACAAGTGTTGTCCTCAACGTCGATTATTTCTTGATGCTTTTGTATAAAATTCTCATCCTCCCATGTGGAATCTTCTACAGGAAAGTTCTTCCACTTGCTGAGATAATTTGAAATTGATTGTACTTGTCAAGTTCTTGTTTCTATGACTGCTTCATAACTTCTTTCGATGTGATGTTGATCTTTCGGTTGTTTCATTTGATTTTGCACCAAAGTTATGTTATATTTGAGAGTTGGAGAACTTGTTGTTGATGATCGGTGTGATATTCCACTACTTCATCATCCATAATAGATTTCATTTGATCCTTAAAAAAATCCAACTTAGCCTCCATTTCTACTTTTAAACCAGCTATGTCATATTCGGTCAGTTTTTCGTAAGATCGAAATTTGTCGTACTCTGGGTAATCGTAATTTTACATTCCATACCGCAATTCTTCCACTTCATGCATCATAGTATAGATTTCTGAGGTCTTAATGGGTTTTGAATTATTTTTAGGTGCCATTTTAGAATCCAATATTGATACATATTCTACAATATTCCCTTGGAATCAATTCAACTTAATTCTTCAAACAAGACTTATGCAATTCGGAAAAAAATACACACCTTTTACTTGCTTTGAGGAGCTCGATATTGAAATTGAATTATCTTTGTAATTGAAAATCTTCAATATCTAAAATTTAGCCTTGTAGTAGCCCTCTGAAGCTTCTTTCAAATGCTATAGGTCTGATCTAATTTGGATTCCCCAAGACAAAGTTGTGTCCAATCTCCCACAATGACCTAATTTTGGACTGGTTCAGTAGAGAAAACTTGTAGGACTTGCCACATGTCACTGTTTCATCCTTCGCCTCTGAAATTGATAGCCAAGAAACTAAAGTCTGTGTACTTGTGACCACTTTTTATGGAAATCCAATCTAATGCTCAGAGAGATATTTATTGAACTTTTCCCACGATCACCTCTTTGTGATGAAATTCGGGAGCATGAAAAAGCACTACCTTCCACAGATCATATCTCCAAAAATATTGTGAACCAATCTCTGAAATTTTTTGAAGAATTTCTAAGATTTCAGCTTCGCACCATATGAATTTCAGACTCTGACCCTTCGGACAAAAAAATTTATAGCGCAAATTCCACGATGACCTGTTTATGAGCCTGAAAAAATACCTAACTTCCACAGATGATATCTCCTCAAATATTGCGAACCAAGATCTGAAATATTTAGACAACCTTCCTCAAGATTTCAGCTTCGCACCCTAGAAATTTCAGCTTCTGAAGCTTCGTAGAAAAAAAGTTATAGCGAAAATGCCACGATGACCTGTTTGGAGCAGCGAAACCCTAGAATCCCAAAGCTCCGATACCAAATGTTGTGTAACCAGCTCCAAAAATAGAAGAAAAGAGATATCAACGCCTTAGAAATAAGCCACTTCGAGGGGGAAACCTCCAATACATTACATAAATGAACAATTCTTGGATGATACAATTTACAAAACCTCCTTTCTATATATAGGAGTCCATGGGGCCATAATGTATTCCTAGTGGGCCACAATGTAATCCTAGCCGACCTAACAATAATAATTTAAGGGCACAATAATAACAATATGGGGGTTACAGGGGTACAATAATAACAATAAGGGGGGCTACACTAACATAATAAGGGGCTACACTATTAATATAGGGACTTAACAGAATGAGACTCATTAAAATTGCATAAGGATGAGGGTTCATCTCCTCCTTAAACCCTTTGCACAGCGTAGTGCAATCAAGATGCTCTAAAATAGAAAAGTGTGTTGATTCTTGGACCTTCAAAGAAGAATTCCCACATTATTTTAAATGTTATTTTGAAATAGAAAGTGGGACTTTAGTAATACCTTGATGGATCTTGAGATGTTCTTGTGCGGCTAAAATGGATGCCTCCTCTATAGATATAGAAAGATACTCCTCCAAAGCTACAACAATTCTGGTGCAATCCTCCTCCCATGGTGGCATGAGCCTTTCCTCCTTTGTTCTCTCTCCATCAAAGGTTTTGATTAACCCCTGAGAAAATTCTGAAAAAGAGCTCACCCTTGAATGGACCAAGGGTTTGAACCACCAAATAGAGGCCTCATTCTCCATGTGCAGTGTTGTAATATCCACTATTTCTTTCTCTACCATTGGATGTAGCACAAAAAAATTGTCTAGCATCCTCACCCAAGCTATTGCTGAAGTATCCCCATCAAATGTAGACAATAGGAACCTATTGCCTCTGATATCCTTTCTACTGCAGGGCCTTATATCCTCCTTTTTCTGAATAAAATATGGGAAAATTGTAGGTACCCTGAATTCTCTAGAGTGAGATTTATATTCACCCAAGTACTAACTTAAGATCTGATGATCCGAGTATCCACCATGCCTATCTTCCTTGCCTTCATCAGAATAGGAATTGCATGGACCTTACTCTTCTTCTCTTTGCTTCTCCTCCTTGGGGAGGCTCTTATTTTTTTTTTAAATAGATGAGATCAAGCTCACATTATCCATAATCTCTTTCTTATATCAAACTCATAGGATGTGCCAATTTCGATGCTCTGATGCCATTGTAATATTACAAATTAGGATTTTCTAGTAATCCATGGCTGGAAAACACATTTTCCAGAAATGGAGGCAGCATAATCTGATACCAAGACTTGGATCCCTTATATCAATGTGTCTAAGACAAAAATCCAATATTTGGAGCCAAATAAATTCTTATATGGTGGTCAGACAAGCTTCCCACACCTAGTTCCCTTCAGAAATTGCCCAAGGAATGAGGCTGCAACAATGTATGAAAATACAATGGATTCTTAGCATTATTTTCAAGAGATTTCTTGTGAGGAGATGTAAATAGCCAACAAATATGATTACAACATTAAAAGTAATGAAATGACTTGAGGAATCAGTCATTCAGTCAATACAATACAAGCCTCACACTACATGCATGATAGATATGAAGCACACTGCTATAGATAAGAAACTGCAGGCTATGACTACGTAGTATGTTATAGATAACTACTAATAAATGATAAAATTACAATGATATGACAATATGAAGCTCAAATAAAGCGGGGGAGCAAGATCTCAACCCCTAAAAATACAATACATCAATCCTCTAGAAGGATTGGCTAGAATCTACTCAAAATTGGAAAAGTACATAAATGTCGGAGTTACAGTAGCAGCTGCAACTCACGAACTGGAAATGGATGGAGAAGGCTGAAATGGATGCATAAAATGAATAACCCTCCTCCAAATGGAAATATGAAGTGAAAGGCTGATCCATTCACCAAAGATCTCACCCGCAAAAGTGTCTGCTAATCCCTCACACCAAATACTCTCCAAGAATAACGTTGTCTAAGAGAGGGATTGCACTGATAATGATGGAAATTGGTTGGCCTCATGAAAAATATAATGGAATAAGCTCATGAACCTCATTTTCTGATCTCTCAAAGGGATGGAAGCTCCCTCCTCTGAAAAAATAGCCAAGGATAGTGTTGTAGAAAACCTCCCCTAGCAACACTGCACAATCTCCAGCTGAAACTGCACTGATGAAGAAGGATAATTCTTGACCTCAATGTATAAATATGGGGAATGGAGTGAAACCATTAAATATCTACTCAATAATAAGAGGAAATCCTAAACAGGAATTTTTCGTGGAAATTCTTGCTAAACAACAAGATACTGCAGCAAGTCCAGAGGACCAAAGATGAATAATACTCAACAACAAAAACAATGTCTCCCTTGTCCTCCTTTTAAACAATGTGAGATCCCTCTCCATGAACCCCACCCAATTAGGGTTTCCTTCCTCCATAATATTCCCTCATCTTTCAATGTGTTGTCCCACAATATTCCTTCCACCTCCTACCACTGCGTAATTTGACTTGGTCAAACTTGACCTAGTCCCCTTACAAAAGTCTCTTTTCACACATGGAGGTGTGAAATCTAGCTCTATAAGTGATCCTCTTTCACACTAAGAGGATTTTTATTCCCTTCTCATGAAATGAATGGGTCTCCAACCCATTTTATTCATCTCCTAGGTGAAAATGTCAAAAATTAATATTCCACAAAATTTGGAATATTACACAAGGGATATTTCAAAGCAACAATTAAAGACTAGCTAGAGGACAGGGCAAACCATAGACTTCCCTAGGTTAAATCTACTTAGTAAACATTGAAAAGAACATTCAAAAATAATATCTCAATTTTTACTCAGAAAGACATGGGCTCACCAACATTCCTCCCTGGATATACTCTATTGAATCATTCTCAAAACAACAATCTGGATAAACCTAGAGGACAATTAAGAATCCTCCAAACATACCTTAGCAGAAGAAAACATAAAGATAAATATTTCAGACAGAAATAGGGTACTTTTCAACAAATCCTATTCTAAATTTTCTTTTTTTATCATAGAAAATGGAAAGTATGTAAAAAATAAAGAAAGACAAAAATAGTGAGGAATAACATCACCATTAACATAGACCAGGATCCCATGAATCAGCCTATTTATTGATGTTCAAACAAGTTACAATATCCAAGTCCAACATGTCTTTACAACTCAAAATTTCTCTTCTCAGCCTATTTTTCTTCAAATACTCAACAACACTTCAACTTCTTTAGCAACTATCTTACACCTCAATGACAATCCAACCAACAATAACAATGAACTCCTCATACAATATTTACAGATAAATGAGGAGGTGGAGTGAAAGAAAGGGTTTCTAATTGTTCATAAATGACAGAGTTTAATGTTTTTGACCTTTGATACCATGCAAGGGCCAAGGAAAAATGTATTTAAGTCTAACTCTGCGTTATATTAACTTTTTGGACTACTTAGTGGCTTTTGTTGACTTTTAGGCTTTTTACGTAGGCTTGTAATAACTTCTAAGATGTCATTTGGAAATATCTTTGACTTGGAGTAAATTTGTGTGTCTTTTGAGGTAAATTAGGCCTTTAAGTGAAATTTTGATTCTTTTGGAGGAGTTATTGCTTCATAGATTTGGTATTCGAAGCATTCTCTTGATGATCTGTCTGTTTAGTCGCTTTAACTCTGATTAGGCCTATGATAATGCTTTTTGGACTTTTTAACCATATTCTGTCTTTGTCAATTTGTTGAATATTTTATATTTAATTTAGTTGTCCTTTATTCTTTGTCTTTATGCATAATTTGTTGGTTAAGCCTTTGGTCTTCAGATTTATGCTCTTAACCTTTATTCTTCATTGATCTTCATTATTTTTCTTCTCTGTACAGGTGGCTTGGCTTCCTTCTGCACTGGAGGGTTACACTTAATCAATGCTCATGAGACGTTGATTAAACCTTTGAACTTGAACCCTGTGAACTCCATCTCTGTGTGATTTTTCCCTGAGGATCGTCATCCTGAGCTTTTCTTGCCACTGCTCCGGCTGTGGGATGGCCTGTAATACTTTGGCCGCCATTAAACCTACACAACAATGTAAACATATTATAAAAACCCTGTGCTTGAGGGGTAAAATACTTCATAGGCTTCGAGATGGTAGAGGAGTCGATTGCAGAGGAGGAAATAATGTGCAGAGGGAAGGATTTCATGGATGAAGTTATGTGGAACCAGGAGAAAGGATGACATTTTTTGAATTTGGGTGCGAGATGGCGAAGAGTGGTTTTACGGAATACTGGCCAGTTTTTCCGCGAGAGATGGGTGGTTAGTGGTTTTGAGTGAATCAAATGTGATTCCACTAAAGGGATGATGCATGTCCCTAGGAAAACCACTTGTTTCACGTTGAAATGGGTGGTTAAACTGTTTCGGAAAAATATGTGCGAAAACGATCATGGGCTGTCAGATCTGGGGGATCCAGATCAACGGTGGAGGGTGAGCACGATGGGGGAAGATGTGTGGTCA
Source organism: Pinus albicaulis (assembly GCA_034641835.2). Taxonomy (NCBI): domain Eukaryota; kingdom Viridiplantae; phylum Streptophyta; class Pinopsida; order Pinales; family Pinaceae; genus Pinus; species Pinus albicaulis. Next base: position 863,887,275 of record CM076580.1, read on the forward strand.
GGGGAAATGGTGGGACCGCCGATGATCATTAGCAATTTCATCGGGAGGATGGGTAATGGGAGGGGTGATGATCATCGTTTGATCCAGATGATCCACAGTTGAGATTTGATTCGGAAGGGGAAGTAATGGCGGGGGTAGAAATATGAGAGAAGGGAGGGCCCACTTTTTAATTTTTTCAAAGGTTGGGTCTTTACACAAAGGTTTTGGGGATTTTTAAGATAAAAATGGTGAAAATAATTTTACATGGAAAAAGGGGCTTATAAAAGCGGCAAAGGTAAGGTCATGTGTGGGATAGGATAGGACCGAGGGTTAGGGTGAGAGGGGTTTAAGGTCTATATCACATGGTTGTGGTGCTATATCATATGAGGAGGAAAGGGGCTAAGGTTTAAGCCAAGAGGGATTAAGGCTTTATTTTCAAAATGGAGCGGATTAGGCCTAAAAGAGGGGTTTTTTAAGCCTTTTTTGATGTTCTGATAGGACAAAAAAGAGATATTTTAAACCACAAAAGGGAATTTTATAAGGTTTAAAAGGTTTTTTATGGGAAAATGAGGGTAAATGAAGAGAAAAGTGATTGTGAGGATGAATTAAAAGATAGGTAAAATGGATTTGATGAAATGAACTGATGGATAAGGGCTTGAAAATAGTTTTCTTTATGTCTTGGCAAGGTAACTTTGGAGGTTTTAAGTGAAGATTTTTTAGTGGAGTGATTCTTTTACAATGATGAACATAGTGGTATTTCAAGGAGTCACGGATTTTCATAAAATTTGTTTCTTGAAAGCTAAGGATCCTATTTAGCCATCAGTAGATATAATAGAATTTATAGATGGCTAACAGGGCCCATAACATCTAAGGGCATCATGGACCTGTTATTTCCTCAAACTTCCATAGCCTAAATGACCATAGTCCCTCTAAGAAGTTGTATCTGAAGGGGAACCTACGCATAGCTATTTCATAGGTTGAGGTCTTGTTCATTATCAGAATTAACTAGAAAAATCGTTCCACCAACGAAGAACGACAATGCACCGCCACCCATAGAATCAAGAAATAGCTCTCAATTTGTTAATCCTTACTATGTCTGGACATAGTAAGTTTCCCGTGTTGAGACAAATTAAACCACAGGCTCCACTACTAGTGGTGCCATTTTTTCAATTCCTTTAAGTTTCATCCTTGTGACCATACTCCCCCAGAACCAAAACATTATGATTTCTCAGAAGGTGTTGGCTGTAATGTTTCCACTTAGCCTTAGCGAAGAGGAACATCCAATTTTGTTTTAGTTTTTGTTTCATGAAAAAAAAAAAAATGAGGACATGTAAAACTCATAAAAAGTCTGAATAAATCAATTTCCATGTGAACAAAGACAAATAAGGACTATGTAAATAATCACTTATAGATGTGAAAGAGGTTTGAGCTAAAGACTGGGTCAACCTTGACCAAATGAACATCACTATCTAGGTTCATTGCATTTCCAAAAGGGACAGTGCAGTTCTAGAAGGGAGCCTCTAATGTTAAAAGGGCTAACTCATCAAGATGGTTTAGGGTTTGCAAGAGCTTTTTCATATTATAAAAGGAAAAGGAGGGCAGCAAGACAAGGTTTTTGATAGATCATATTTCTGAGTATTTGTTTGCTTAGACAAATACCATTCTCTGCTATTGAGTGGAGGATTGTATTTGGAATTCCTATGCAGGAGTTTCACCTCTTCCTTTGATGATTCAAGGAGGAAAGTTTTATGAATTGAACCACTATTAGGCTTGAGTCCAAGCTCCTACTTACATTGGCAGCGCTGATCCATTGAGGGTTTTGCTCTCTTTGCAAGATGCAACAAGTGGTGGTCTAGATCTACAGAGATCTAGTGTATTTTGAGAGACTCTCTCCATGGAGTGGATCCTTTGACCTCCTGGAAGAGTGTATCATTTATTATACTTCAGATATGAAATTATTCAGTATTTTTCTATGTCATTGAGCTATAGCATTTTCCCACTAGGTAAATTGCATTATTTATGTATGAGGGTTTGTAGGTTGTCTTGCTCATAGTTTAGATCATAGATCTCTTGTGCTGGGCTTTTCCTTCCACTTGGTGATCCATGGATTGGATTGTTGATCTATGTTATATTCATATCTTATCCATTGTAATGAAATTTTATATTCAAAAATTTACAGCAACAGTTTCCAGATTTGCAACTTGTTTCTCAGATCTACTCTTATTCATGCATGCTTTTGTCAAAATTCCAAGTGGATCTTGTAGAGAAAAATATATAGTTTCTAGATATGGTATAGATCTGATATTTTGTCCATAGATCTATCCTAGATCTAATTTGTAACTTATAGCTACTGAACCTCCTGAAAAATAACGCTATTGAAGCATTTCTGCAAATGTATTTGTGTTCCTGCTCTCTTTTCTGAAGATTTATTGCTGCATTGGATCATGCATTCTACTATATAATGAAAGGGATTTATCATAATGTTTATTTTCGGCTGTAATACTGAAATATAATTCTCCTTGTTGGCATCCTCTGAACATCTGCTAAAAATACGCAATTCCTGAAGCAGTGCTTGCATTTTGCTGCAGCCTTCCTCTTTGGGTACTTTTTAGCTAGTCAAGTTTTTGGGAGATCTGTTTAAATAGTCTAAATTGATTTTTTTATGATGAAATTCCATATATAAGTCACATATAGCATAAATTAGGGGAAAAAAGCCCTAATATGTACTATTTTTTCACATTTTTACTTATACAACATTTTCCTTGAATACCTTATTAAAATTCCCGAAAAAGGGATTATTCCAAGTTCTATAGACAGAGTATGCAGATGGCTAGGTAGCCTCTGGATCTCATCCTTTATTTTTAAATGTGACATATCCTGTAAATTCCCCTACAGTAAATATTTGGCATAGAATCTTGATGTTCCTGAAAAGGGGATATTAGAGTGGTATCAGAGCTCCACTCTTGGCACAACCTGTGCTTACCATTGGAGCACCAGTCATGCTGCATTATAAATATGAGGATCATACCACTAAGAGGGAGAGGAGGTACCAAAATATAATTTATGGAAAGTATGACTATACCACTGTTGATCTTGACAAGGGTCAAGACAAGGGGAAAGCCCCTGAATTTATGAATGATAAAGATAAGGAAGTAGAGGAGTTTGTAAAAAATATCTTGGAGGTTATGCAATATCTATCCAAGGAGATAAAGGATATGAGGTTCAATAGAATGATGGAATCCCTTGGGATATTCCATCAAGGAGAAAGTTCCGATATGTCTCATTTTGGGACTGGTCAACCTGTGAGTTTTCCACAAGCTCCAGAGGCCACACAATGCTCTACCATGCCTACCTTCTTGGCTGTAGAGAATGAAGTACTACGAGAGAAAACCTCCCTAGAAGGGTACTTTGTATAATATGACTCACAAAGTCAGAGGTTCAAGGATAACTTGAGCTTCCAATACTTTTTCCATCTCAAGGACCGAAGGAGACCATGGAAGTAGTATAGAGATGGTGGTTTCTTCCAGGGGAGACACCATACTATGGGAAGGTTATTTTTTCCCAAGTTATATGGAACATCCCCTTGTTCTACCAAAGCATGGGTGGAAAATCTGGACATCTATTTCTAGTTGAATAAAGTGCCCAAAGTAGAAGCCATCAAGATTGTTGCGCTGCATTTTGAGGGAGAAGCCCATAAATAGTGGTTTGATGGAATATCTACATTGGGACAAAAAAATGTATCTACATATGCTGAGTTCATTAGAATAATAATGGAAATATTTGATCGGAAATATCCAAAGGCCCCTTTTATAATATTGGCAAATCTGAAGCAGAGAGGAGATGCAGAGGCCTATATCTCTGAATTCCTGAGATTGTCAGTAATAGTCCCTGATCTATCTGTAGCAAGGAGAGTCTACATGTTCATTGATGGCCTGGAGGAACCTTTGCATGGGCTTGTTAAGTCTACCAAGCCCATCACTTTGCTTGATGCCATTGAGAGAGCTAGATATCTCCAAGATGCCTTTCCAATAGCAAAGGAAACTTTCCCAAGAAAAGCCCCTCATTCCTCTAAGGGGAAGGAAGGGAGAGCTGCTCCACCCAAGGAGAGATCACTGAATAAGCCTCTTGACCTTCATCTCTGGAGGGAGTTGAGGAAAAATATATTGTGTCTCACTTGTCAAGAGCCATGGCTACTAGGACATAGATGTGCTACTAGAAGGGCACACTATATAGAAGTCTTCTTAGACTTGGAGGAGGAGGATGGGAATGAAGGACCTAGGAGGGGTCATAGTGCTGGTGATAATGAGGAGGAATATCAATCACCATCTAGAGGTGAAGAGGGAGCCTTTGCTCCAACAAGTGGGACTCTTTCTTTTTCGAGAGGAGTGCCCAAATATTTGAACCTAAGAGTGCAAGGTTCAGTCATGAACCAGAGAGTGTCTATTTTGATTGATAATGGGGAAACCCACAACTTTATTGATGCTCACCTTGTACAGAGGAGAGGGATCCCCAATAATACTTTTGATGGATTCTCTATCTTGGTTCCAGGAGATAGAACTATGCAATGCATGTTGTATGTTCCATCACTTTCTGTGACTATGGGATCCTACACCTTGGTGGATCACTTCTTTGTAGTTGACATACCAGACACCAATATCATCTTGGGTGTCCAGTGGTTGATTACCTTGGGAAAGGTAACCACTGATTAGAAAGCCTTGCAGATGGAGTGGGTGGACTTGAAGAGTGGGAAACAACAAATAATTCAAGGCATGCACACTTACCCTACACCTGATGTTTCCACACAAACAACAGAGATGGATTTGCGTAGTGGAAGCAAGGATCTCATAGTTCCTTCTCTCATGTTTATGAGAACACTGCGAGGGAAATTCCTACCACATGACAAGCCATTTGGAATGGCATTAGATTCTGATCATGTGGGGGAAGCCTTACAAAGTGCTACTCCAAGCATAGACCAAGCCAGGAGTGGAGTAATGGAAGAGAAAGCCACAACACTATTGGAGGAAGGAAAGGGGAGGATCATCCTCTCAGCAAACAAATTTGACATGCATAATGTCAAAGAAGTAATCTGAAGCAAGGAAATCACCACCATAGATGCATCAGCAGCGCTGTCCTTGTTAAGTTGTCTGGATCCATATTGGAGATCTCAACTCCTTGTGGAGTACTCCAAAGATCTACACACTGGGATGATATTATATGGCATGAAGCAAGGGGGAGGCTATGTGGTCCATGAAGGGGCCATCTATCATCTTGTTAAAGTATTCTTGTCTATAGCCTCCAAGCTTAAGCAAGAGATACTACAAAGAGAACACAAAGAGTTCCTTTCCAGCTACATGCGGTCAGAAAAGATCTACTCCCTAATCGTGAGGTTTTTTGATTGCGAGGGTATAGAGGAGGAACTAAATCAACACTTTGATTGGGAGGAACTACATCAAAACTTACAAGAGTGCAATAGTTATGAGGAGATGGGGCAGCCAAAGGACTCTATGGAGGAGATATTTCAGCCATCTCTTCCTTCTCTTAAAAGAGGAGGAATGCCCATGCCTAACTCCATGTGTGTGGGAGACTTGAATGGTAAAGAATCTGATCTTATGGAGCATGTTTATTTTTCTAATTTGACACATTCTCTTAGCATATGTATGCAGGCCATGGCTCCTACAAGGAGTGAAATTACATTCAGATCTCATGGCATTGATGAGGCCAATAAAAATTGTAAATTTGGACACTCCCTTTAGGTGCAAAAGGAGATTCTCTATCATGACGGGTGCTTCCCAAAGTCCCCTAACTTGGGCCTCACTTTCAGCCATGTAAAAATGACCCATGTAGCAAAGATGTGGTGGGAGTACCACCTACCACACTGAGATCTACTCAAAATAAGGAGTGCACTGCGTTGGTACCTTATGTGGGATTGTGACCCACCTCCTCAAGTGCAAATTTCATTTCACATATATGTGATTTTTCTCCCATACATAGATGATATATTGGTATTTTTTATGGGTTTGTATGGGAAAAAAGTGGGTAGTGTATATGTACCACATGGGATGGGAATTTATCTTGTACTTCATGATACATGTTTTAGATGTGACATTCCTTCGCCCATGTTTATTTATGTTGAGTTTTACACTCCCAAAGGGATAGACTATGCCCCTATCATGTTAGCATTGGAGGAGAAATTTCTAATGTATTGGCTTGATGAGCACTTGGTCCATGATGAAAGCTTGATCATTTATGGTTCCATCAATGGAGATGGAGAAGAACTACAACTCTTACCCTCTTAGTTGCTTGAGGACAAGCAAAATTTTGGAGGGGAGGATTGTAATGTTCCCACTTAGCCATAGCTAAGAGGAACATTCAATTTTGTTTTAATTTCTATTTCATGAATAAATGAATAAATGAGGACCTGTAAAACTCCTAAAAAGTCTGAATAAATAAATTTCCATGTGAAAAAAGACAAATCAGGACTATGTAAATAATCATTTGCAGGTGTGAAAGAGGTTTGAGCTAAAGACTGGGTCAACCTTGACCAAATCAACAGCGTTGTCTAGGCTCATTGCATCTCCAAAAGGGACAACACAGTTCTAGAAGGGAGCCTCTAATGTGAAAAGGGATAACTCATCAAGATGTTTTAGGGTTTGCAAGAGCTTTCTCATCTTATAAAAGGAAAAGGAGGGCAGCAAGAGAAGCTTGTTGATAGATCATATTTCTGAGTATTTGTCTGCTTAGACAAATACCATTCTCCATTGTTGAGTGGAGGACTGTATCTAGATTTCCTATGCAGGAGTTTCACCTCTTGCTTTGATGATTCAAGGAGGAAATTTCGCTAAATTGAACCACTATTAGGCTTGAGGTCAAGCTCCTACTTACAATGGCAGCACTGATCCATTGAGGGTTTTGTTGTCTTTGCAAGATGCATCAAGTGGTGATCTAGATCTGCAGAGATCTAGTGTATTTTGAGAGCCTCTCTCCATGGAGTGGGTCCTTTGACCTCCTGGAAGAGTGTATCATTTCTTGTACTTCAGCTCTGCAATTTTTCAATAGTTTTCTGTGTCATTTGAGCTACAACGTTGTCCCACTAGGTAAACTGCATTATTTATGTATGAGGGTTTGTAGGTTGTCTTGTTCATAGTTTAGATCAGAGATCTCTTATGTTGGGCTTTTCCTTCCACTTGGTGATCCATGGATTGGATTTCTAATCTATTTTCTGTTAAGATCTAATCCATTTTAATGAAATGTTATATTAAAATATTTACTGCAATAGTTTCTAGATCTGCAACTTGTTTCTCAGTTCTACTCTTATTCATGCATGCTTTTGTCAAAATTCCAAGCAGATCTTGTAGAGAAAAATATATAGTTTCTAGATCTGGTATAGATCTGATATTTTTTCCATATATCTGTCCTAGATTTGAGTTTTAATTTCCAGCTTCTCAACCTCCTGAATAATAATGATGTTGAAGCATTTCTGCAAATGTATTTGTGTTCCTGATCTCTTTTCTGAAGATTTATTGTTGTATTGGCTCATGCATTATATTGTATAATGAAAGGGATTTATCATAATGTTTATTTTATGTTGTAAGACTGAAATATAAGTCTCCTTTCTAGCCTCCACTAAACATCTACTAAAACTATGCAATTCCTGAAGTAGTGCTTGCATTTTGCTGCAGCCTTCCTCTTTGGGTGCTTTTTAGCTAGTCAAGTTTTTGGGAGATCTGTTTAAATAGTCTAAACTGATTTTTTTCCAATGAAATTCAATATGTAAGTCACATAAAACATAAATTAGGGGAAGAAAGCCCTGATCTACGTTATTTTTTCACTTTTTTACTTATACAATGTTTTCCTTGAATTCCTTGTTGAAATTCCTGAAAAAGGGATTATTCCAAGTTCTATAGACAAAGTCTGCAGATGGCTAGGTAGCCTCTAGATATCATCCTTTATTTTTAAAGGTGAAATATCTAGTAAATTTTCCTGCAGTCAATCTCTGGCATAGAATCTTGATATTCTTGAAAAGGAGATATTACATTGGCGGAGTCCTTAGAGCAACATCCACTGATCCCTAGTTGAAATAATTTATGGTTGAGACTAGGATGGTATCATATTGTCTTTTTAATATCCCAAAAGGGAGAATGCAGTAACACTGAAGAATAATATAATAATTTCAAAAAAGTAAGCCATAAATCTACATACACATCAGAATGCACAGAAATAGCTGAGCCATTTTATTATTTTGGAGGTGAAAAAGCAAGTACAACGGTGCTCAAAATATCAGACACTCAAGAAACCAAGGTGTCCTAGAATGGCCCTGCAATGATGTCCCAAGAGGGACTACATAACTGCTGCTCTGTTGGAAAGTAAAATTTGTTGTCCATGGTGCAACTGTTGGGACTACAACTGCCTGAAAGATAGAAAGTCAAATCTAGGCATAATGGGAGCTCCAATGATGCTTAAATTGTTGATTTGGGCTTAATGATGGATTCCCAGGATAATCCAGAAGGGATTTCTCATATTTTTAAGTCTAATAAAACCACCCTCTTAGGGCATCACATATATATTGTTGGGAATGTAGATCTAAAGCTAGATCTAATGATATGATCGTTGCAATGATGTAAAATCAAATCTATGCAAGAAGGGTTGATCCCTTCACCAGATCCTTGGGCTAAAAGCTCAAGATATAGCTCCTCCAATATCCTCCACTGAAAATATCTTCTGGATGAACAATAGCTTCAGAAAAATATGCTGTCAAAGAGGGAGGCCCTATTAGCCTACTGCTAGATGTGTCAAATAAAAACCTGAGTGATGGAAACAATAGATCCAATGTGAGGAGGTTATCTCTCACAGGATTTCTAGCTGAAATACTAAAAAATTCCTTCCTCCAATAGATCTATAGGACTAAACTGTGCAATCCTTGAAGGGACTGCTATTGCATGGACGTAAAACCAAATGGCTCGAATGCCTGATGTAGATCTGCTGCTCCTCAAAAGGTTGGATCTAAAGAAAAAAGTGGTAGGATGAATCCTCCATTGGTTTCCCAGCTAAATGATAGAAACAACCTTTTGAAGATGGAACCAATTCCTGATAAGGAATGAAGAACAATCCTCTTTCCAGAGCTACTTAAATAAAGAGGTGGGATTCCCGCTCGGGAACACCCTATGCTAAACAGCATTGCAAACTCTACTAAACTGTCTAAATTTTCATAGTAATGTCCTAAGACAAATTTGGATCTAAACATATCAACAAATGAATAATCCAAATCATCATTACACTGTGCCTTCACCTTCATTATATGCATGAGCCTTCCATAACCTAGGCCCACTCCAATACTGCACTGCACATGTTGACAAAAGTCTCCAAGGTTGACTGCACTGTTGATCCATGTCCTCCATCATGATAACATGGGGTGATTACCCCTCCATCATGTGTGCATTAAATACATCACTTTCTCCACTATCTTGTCATAAGTGCTTCATGATCTTCTTACATGCACTATGATCTCAGATGACTTTATCAAATATCCTCATGGTTTTACATTTAAGATCCATGATCTCATTTGAATATTTCATCCTCCATAATATATCTCATAAATGAGACATGATCTTCATTAATGGAGTTGATGCACTACTCCATGATTCTAGATCTAGATCTAAAATATCCACATACACACAGTAAAGGTGGATTTTATTCATCTTTGACGTTTCTGGGTCCCTCCACCCTTGTATTTAATTAATTTATTAAGAAAAGCAAGGAATTTAATATTCCAAATATGATGTGAAAATTTTGGAATATTACAGCCCCCCCCCGCCTTCCCCCCAAGAAAATGTTTCTTGTCCTCAAGAAACTCCAAAAGTAGATGAAAATCCATCTATTCCCGTCCAAGTGGCATCCACATAAGTAATGCTTCCTCCATTTGCTGCAATGGGTTATGAATGATTGGCTCCAAAGTTGTCTTTCAAAAAAAAAAATAAAAAAATAATATATATATATATATATATAGAATGACTTCCAACTGCATGGTTAGATGTCCCCCTTCCACCATGAAGTACCACATGACAACCATATGATGTCCAACATCATCATTAATACATGAGATACATAAAATAAAGTGGCTCTTTCCCCAAAGGAAAAGCTCCATCTCACAATACATCTCTTCATCCCATGCTTTATGAATTTGATTGAGCATTGATATTCTCTCATCCTTAGCCCTGTTGGCCTTGTTGGATCCAAGCATCATTCCAACATTATGCAAGAGAATAAGGAAAGGAGTTATATGGGTAGACAAATATGTAAACCCATATTCTCCTAATAGTAACCACCAGATTAAGGCCCTTTGCTGCCATCCTCCATCTCCTCCATGTAATATGGACAAGAAAAACACCCCCAAAAGCAACCAAAGCAGCAAGAGATGTTGCTGATTTCTCTCCTCCTCATGTGCATCATGGAGAAAAAACATACTGATAGACATGGAATGTCATGCCATCCAAATAAAAATGAGCATCATCAATACACATCATGAGAGCATCATACCAAGATTTACCCAATACAAAACACATAGACATAGGATATGTCATGTGGTGGCCAAACTCTCTCAAGGGAAACCAAATTGAACATGTCTTCTTTTGTTGCATTTTATCATTTATATACAAGGCATGAATCAAAAAAATATGAGCTATTGGGTGGTAACCATACTCACCTAAGAGCAGCTAGCGCAACCATGCTGCGTTCTTCATTTCATAAGTGTTTTTCAAGGCATGGATCAAAGAAATAGGAGCCTTTGGGTAGTGAAAAAAAATCTCCCAAGGGAAACCAACGTAATGAAGCTTGCTGGCTCATGTCATAAATCTGCAAGTGGTCATGCAACCCCTTGCTTATCATCCTCACCCACTCATCCCAATGTGGATGACGAATGATGTGTTGCATAATAATGGTATCCCCCCTTTGTACAATACCATCCTCCCCAAACTGCTGAAGAAATTTTCACTTCATGAGATGTTGATGTGTACCTCCAATGAGATCTCTCAAAAATATTCTCTTTCACCAAAGGAAATCCAAAACCAAAGATGTTTTGGATCTGCTACACGTAGAAGTTTCTCTTTGAGCAGTAAGATGCTCATTGTGAAAGTGTCATCTAGAAAGGAGAAAAGATTCCTCATCTCAAGATGTCTAAAATCTACCATCTTTACCTCCATTGCTTCATGAGTGAAGCTACCTTCATAATGTTTCAAGAATGATGGGGACTCTTCATTTTCATAGATACTAAGTGACAACACTATAAATCTGCATGGTAATACATGTGTTGTCTCAAAGCAGGGTAGAATACTGATCTCATAACCAATTATTGTATAGAGGATCATGCTCATCCCATTTTCTAAAACTCTACACTTCAAATCAAAGGGTTTATTGTAGTTCAACAGTGATGAACATGAATAGTTCTTAATATCCTCCTTCATTATATCAAGGATCCTCTGCACTATGATATTTTTCTGCTTCAAATCAACATTTTTTTCTAACCCTTGGTTATGCATTGGACCTGATGGAATGTCCTCATAAGTTTTAATAAGATCTACTAAAACACTATGTGATGAATGTTCATGCATACCTTGGATCAACTAATGTGTGGAAACCTCTTGCTAGAACACAAGAGTTCCTCCAACCGGGACAATAGTGTCTCCAACTACTGGTAAGAGTAATGGCTGCTCTTCTCCAAGTGTACCAGAGCATGGGGCTCTATATGTCAAGAGCTCAAGACTATCTTGAAAAGTTTCGAGTGTCTCTTCTCTCGATGTAAGTACTTCTCCAACTAGTGGTGAATGTAGTGAATTCTTGTCCAGTATGACAAGTGTTTCCTTAGGGAATGTCACTTTGTGACACATCTCTGGTTTTCTCACATCAAATACCTTCCTCAACTGGTGAAAGAAATCTGAATATTTAGTCACCTTTGCATGCTCCGTGTGACCAAACCACCTATCATTGGCTTCACCTAAAAGATGAAGTGTTGAAATTTGAACAACCTCTCCTTCAGCTACAGGATGTAGCCTAAAAAATGCATCAAACTCTCTCCTCCAAGCCTTAACAGTTCTTGAAGAAGATCCATCAAATGTGGGCAAATAGAATCTATTATTCCTCTTTCTTATATTTCTAATATAGGATCCTCATCCTTCTTTTATTTTGAAGAATTGTTGGAGAGTTAGCTTCTCCTTGAATGCTCTAGACTGTGCTTTTACTCTTCAAGATATATACTGAGAGTCTCATGAGTCTTAGGTTCATTCCTTTCTTCATTTCTACACCTTTCACCTTCTCCAAATAAAGTGGGCATAGTGGATCTATGTGGAGATCTAGGATTCTCTGGTTTTCTTCTCTGCTGAAAGGAACTGCTTGGACCTTCCTCATCGCACCTTCTCCTTGGATCTTATTTATGTCCTTCCTTATTCATTTGATTGACCTCCTTGGAGAGATATTGCATGGATCTAAAGAAAGGAGTGTCAGAATTATCATCCTCCATGACACATCTCATCTATTTGCTTCTTGTTTTGATGCAAAGATGAATTGTCCACAAGGTGAGCCAAAGATCATGCTTTGATACCACTATAATATCCCAAAAGGGAGAATGTAGTAATACTGAAACACAATATAAGAACTGTAGCAAAGTAAACCATAAATATATATGCACATCCTAATGCACAGAAATATCTGAGCCATTTTATTATTTTGGAGGTGAAAAAGAAAGTACAATAGTGCCCAAAATATGAGACACTCAATCCACCAGGGTGGCCTAGAATGACCCTACAATGATGTCCCAAGAGGGACTATGAAACTTCTTCTCTACTAGAAAGTAAACTGCATCATCCCTACTGGAAAGTCTCCAAGGTTGACTGCATTGTTGATCCATGTCCTCCATCATGTTCACATGGGGTGATTACCCCCTCCATCATGTGTGCATTAACTACATCACTTTCTCCACTATCTTGTCATAAGTTCTTCCTAATATTCTTGAATGCACTATGATAATAGCTGACCTTATCAAATATCCTCATGATTTTACATTTAAGATCCATGATCTCATTTGATTGTTTCATCCTCCATAATCTATCTCATAAATGAGACATGATCTCCATTAATGGAGTTGCTCCACTACTCCATGATTCTAGATATAGATCTAGAATATCCACATACACACATTAAAAGTTTATCTTATTCACCTTTGAGGTTTTTGGGTCCCTCCACCCTTTTATTTATTTAGTTTATTAATAAAATCAAGGACTCTAATATTCCAAATATGATGTGAAAATTTTGGAATATTACAGTACCCCACGGAAAAATGTTGCTTGACCTCACGAAAATCCAAAAGTAGATTCAAAGCCATCTATTCCCTTCCAAATGGCATCCACATAATCAATGCTTCCTCCATTTTCTACAATGGTTTATGCATGTTTGGTTCCAATGTTGTCTTTCAAAATATATATATATATATAGAATTACTTCCAACTGCATGGTTAGATTTCCTCCTTCCACCATGAAGTACCAAGTGACAACCACATGATGTCCAAAATCATCATTAATACATGAGATACATAAAATAAAGTGGCTCTTTTCATAAAGGAAAATCTCCATCTCACAATACATCTCTTCATCACATGCTTTATGAATTTGATTGAGCATTGATATGCTCTTATCCTTAACCCTGTTGGTCTTGTTGGATCCAAGCATCATTCCAATGTTATGCAAGAGAAGAAGGAAACTAATTATATGGGTAGACAAATATTTCAAACCATATTCTCCTAATAGTAACCACTAGAGTAAGGTCCTCTGTTGCCATACTCCATCTCCTCCATGTAATATGGACAAGCCAAACTCCCCCAAAAGCAACCAAAGTAGCAAGAGATCTTGTTTCTTTCTCTCCTCCTCATGTGCATCATGGAGAAGAAACATATTGAGAGCATTAATACACCATCAATACACATCATGAGAGCATCATACCAAGATTTACCCAATACAAAACACAGAGACATAGGAGATGTCATGTGGTGGCCAAACTCTCTCAAGGGAAACCAAAGTGAACATGCCTTCTTTTGATGCATTTTATAATTGATATACATGCATGAATCAGAAAAATATGAGATTTTTGGTGGTAACCATACTCAAACAAGAGCAGCCAGTGCAACCATCCCTCCTTCTTCATTTCATAAGTGTTTTTCAAGGCATGGATCAAAGAAATAAGAGCCTTTGGGCAGTGACAAAAATCTCCCAAGGGCTACCAACTTAACCAAGCTTACTAGCTCATGTCAAAATCTGCAAGTGGTCATGCAACCCCTTGCTTATCATCCTCACCCACTCATCCCAATGTGGATGATGAATGATGTGTTGCATAATCATGGTATCCTCCCTTTGTAGAATACCATCCTCCCTAAACTACTAAAGAACTTAGCACTTCATGAGATGTTGAATTGCACCTCCAATGAGATATCTTAATTAGATTCTCTTTTCACCAAAGGCCCTCCAAAACCAAATAATTTTTGGATTTGCTGCAAGTAGAAATTTCTCTTTGAGCAGTAAGATGCTCAGTGAGAAAATTTCCTCTAGAAAGGAGAAAAGATTCCTCATCTCAAGATGTCTACCATCTACCATATTTACCTCCACTGCTTCATGAGTGAAGCTACCTTCCGAATGTTCGAAGAATGATGGGGCCTCCTCATTTTCACAGATACTAAATGACAGTGTTGTGGATCTGTACGGTAATATAGGTGCGGTCTCAAAGCAAGGCATAATACTGATCTCATAACGAATTATTTTACATAAGATCATGCTCATCCCATTTTATAAAACTCTACACTTCAACTCAAAGGGCTAAATGTAGCTCAACAATGATGAGCAAGGATAGTTCTTAATCACCTCTTGATTATATCAAGGGTCCTATGCATTGTGATATGTTGCTGCTTCTGTTAGACTCCGTCTTGTCAGCCCGTTGCAGTCAAATTCTCCGAAATTCATTCCTTGTTATTCGCAGTCACTGATGTTACTGTGGTCCAGAAAAGAGTCATTTTAATTCTTGAGTCCAGGGTTTTGTCTGCAGAAGTGTGAAATAACGCAGTAAGTTTTTCAGGGCTAATGTGAGATTGATTCTTCTTCAAAACCCTGTTTTGAAGAAGAAATCATCAAATGCATTTTTTTTAGAATATGTAATTTGTCAAAAGGTTTCAAGTTCTCCAGCTTTACAAATGGCAACAGTTTCAGCAGCTCCTGTCCCTGCAAACAAAACAGAGTTTTGCATCCAAATGTCAGAATGCCAAATTATACAACACGCCCAGCTGTTTGGTGGAGTTGATGGTTATAATCTTGAAAGTGAACCATGTCTGGCTTGTAGCTGGCCAGACATTGGCAAGAAAATTCATGCTTTCTCTCATAGATAAGGCACAACATAATCAACCTTTGAGTGTGGATCCAAAAATTTGTTAACGAACTAAGGCACAAAATTTGTTAATTTGTTAATGCATTCTCCTCAATAGTGAATAAAGAGAATGCAACCCCTCTATGAACTTGATTGAACTTGAGTGGTGAGCTATAGTCAACAAAATTATTGGATTCCCTTGAGCATTGATATGCTAATTATGAGGCAACCACAATCATATTCTAGCTTCTGCAAACCAATTCTTGCTTAACCACACAACAATACTGGACTACTTGACTCCACATTCAATGTACATATAAGAGATTTCACACAACACCAGCTTCTGCAAATCATATTCTCTGCAATTCGATTTTGGACAAAGAGTTCGTAGCAAAGGCAATCACTCTACTTGGAGAAATCATGGACCTCATGGAAGTTGCAGATCCGGATGTTGTTCATGGAGTTCGTCGTTCACCAATCCGCAGGCAGAAGTCGAAATTGTATGGTTGAGGGCCGAAATCGTGCTTAGCAGAGTTTTGGACAGAGTTTGGGGTGCGCGCTACCCACTTGAGGTGTGCGCTACCCACTTGGTGCGCGCTACCCATTGGGCAGAGGCGCTACCCACACAGTCACAGAGCGAAAGTTCCAGATTCTTGTGATGACAGTTCTGCACTGGGTTAAAGGGCGGAGGTTATGGAAGAAAATCTCCTAAGGGATTTCACTCGAGAGACTTGTGCTATTTGCAGTTTCGACAAGCAATGTTGAACTCCAAAACTTTGTGGCAAAATATTTATTTGAAGCAGTTATTCAAGGTTTAACTCTGGAGTCAAATGCAATGATCCATGCAGATCTTGTCAGCCTTTGTCGTGAGATTTTTTTTCACTTTTCCAACCGACATTCTGCACCAAAAGAATTACCTCTATTGCTGCCTTTTGTTACACAAGATTCCTTCAGTACTTTTGAAACTGTTTTGTCCAAAGCATCTAGTTCAAAAGAGCAGAAAAGTCGATTCTTCAAAACGTGGTCTACATTGGAGTTCTCACACAGATAAAATGTATATCCCTGCGTGTTATTAGTCATTAGCAGGTGGAATTTCCCTTCCTTGTATATTTTAACTGTTGTAATATATTTGCTGCCTAAATGCTGTTGCGGTGATTTTCCTCATGTCTCCCATGCTGAAGTGGTGTATTGAAAGGTCAAACTGGCGCATTTGTGACATGGTGGAAAACAGCCTTGCCTATACGCGATGTTTTCGATTCTACTTCTTTGGATTCGTGCTTTAGTTACTGCATAAAGATAAGACCGCTGGTTAGGCAACGAAAGGTGATCATGCGGATGAGTATTGGCAATTATGAATGGCATGAGCTTTTTCCACAAATAAATGGATATGTATGCAGATATTGCGCTATTTTTATTAAAGATTAGTTCCTATTCAAAGGCGAAGTAAATTCAAACCCAAATTAAACGCATATTACCAACCTCAGCAGAAAAATAGGGACATATTGCTTATCTTTGTTTTCAGTTATAATTTGGAAGGTTCACACTACAGCTTCCGCCTTTCTATTGGCCAGCAGAGATTTTCAAATGACAAATGTAACGTGGCAGTCAGAAATCGAAAGGCTAATTTGAAATGAAGATAAAGATATTCATCACAGCAATAGGATTCGATCTCCCATTAAAGACTTCAGATCTGCGCTCCCAATATTTGTTTCTTAATTGGCCATCCGAAGATTTCAAGGGAAACATTGGTCTGTTTTTAGAACAGAAGAATAGTTTTTTCTATTTCTGCAATTTCAATTAAAAAAAATCCCTTGTCTTGGGGTCGATTTGTTTTCCCCTAGCAGGTTTTTATTTATACATTGTAAATCAATTGTACTGGGGAAGAATTCTGAGAGCTGGTGTAGGAGAAAAAGCAGAGCTTTTAGTGTACAGTTCTGACAGAGATTTTAATGAATGATACAGCTCTGGTTCCTGAGATTCCTGTGGTATGACATTTGACATATGTTTCTTCTTCGTCTCATACGTTCCTTGTTATGTTTACTTTTTCATTTCATAATCATTTCTACGTGAATGCTTTTAAGTAGAAGGCCAGAAATCAGTTTACTGCTCTTCCCTGGAGGAGCGTTCAGTATTTGTGTATCTTCTTCTGTTTGATAAGGATCCATCACACATGCCCTTGTCAACTTCTTAGCAGTCTTGCCATTCCGTTTAAATTCCAATTTGATTGTTAAACTTCATGCTTATCTTGCCTCAGGATATAATCTGTGTTCTTCATTTAATCTCTGCTCTTGCTGTCTTTGCCCCACATAGCCCAGAAAACCATCATTTATCAAATACCCCTTTTCCATATCTATTTACTAGCCTAAAATAAATATCAGTGTTTCATTTAGGTCATCTCAGATCCTATTGGACATCTTTCACTGAGTTTGACCCAGAGAGAGCCCTCTCCTGTCCTCGTAGGGCTAGCTACGAGGCTGAGCTTGGTTTGATGTTGCCTCGAGTTTTGCCTTCTTCAGCCTGTGGCAGATTCAAGCGCTAACAGCTTCAAAATAGCATTTTGTCCTAACCCTTGGTTATGCATTGGATCTAATGGAATGTCATCATAAGTTTCAATAATATCTACTGAAACACTATGTGATGAATGTTCATGCATACCTTGGATCAACTGATGTGTGGAAACCTCTTGCCATAACACAAGAGTTCCTCCAACCGGAACAATAGTTTCTCCAACTGTTGGTAAGAGTGATGGCTACTCTTCTCCAAGTTTACCAGCACTAGAATCTTCCTCCTCTCCCTCATGCATCTCTTGAATCATTCATGGGACTCTATATGTCAAGAGCTCAAGACTATCTTGCAAATTTGCAAGTGTCTCTTCTCTGGATGAAAGTACTTCTGCAGCTGGTGGTGAATGTAGTGACTTCTTGTCCAAATTGAAAAGATTAACATCCTCCTTTTTTTCCTTAGGGAATTTCACTCTGTGACACCTCTTTGTTTTTCTCACATGGAATTACTTCCTCAACTTGTGAAATAAATATGAATATTTAGTCACCTTTGCATGCTTCATGTGACCAAACCACTAATCATTGGCTTCACCTAAAAGATGAAATGCTGCAGTTTGAGCAACCTCTCCATCAGTTATAAGATGTAGCCTGAAAAATGCATCTAACTCTCTCGTCCAAGCCTTAACAGTGCTTGAGGAAGATCCATCAAATGTAGGCAAATATAATCTATTATGCCTCTTTCTTCTATTACTGCTATAAGATCCTCTTTCTTCTTTGATTTTCAATAATTTTTGGAGAGTTAGCTTCTCCTTGAATGATCTAGATTGTGATTTGTACACTTCAAGATATAGACTAGGAGTCTCATGAGTCTCAGGTTCATTCCTTCATTTCTACACCTTTCACCTTTTCCAAAGAAAGTGGGCATAGTGGATCTATGTGGAGATCTAGGATTCTCCAATTTTTTTCTCTGTTGATAGGAAGTTCTTGGACCTTCCTCATCACATCTTATTTTTGGATCTTCTTTCTGTCCTTCCTTCTTCATTGGATTGACCTCCTTGGAGAGATCTTGCATGGATCTAAAGAAAGGAGTGACAAAATTATCATCCTCCATGATAAATCGCATCTATTTTCTTCTTCTTTTGATGCAAATATGAAGTGTCAACAAGCTGAGCCAAAGATCATGCTTTGATACCACTATAATATCCCAAAAAAGAAAATGCAGTAACACTAAAGCAAAATATAAGAATTGTAGCAAAGTAAACCATAAATCTATATAGACATCAGAATGCACAGAAATAGCTGAGCCATTTTATTATTTTGTAGGTGAAAAATCAAGTACAACAGTGCTCAAAATATGAGACACTCAAGCCACCAGGGTGGCCTAGAATGACCCTGCAATGATGTCCCAAGAGGGACTCCATAACTACTGCTTTGATGGAAAGTAAACTACGCTATCCCTACTGCAACTATTGGGACTACAACTACTTGAAAGATAGAAGGTCAGATCTAGAAAGAATGGGAGCTCTAATAATGCTGAAATTGTAGATCTGGGCTCAATGATGGATTCTGAGGATAACCTACAAGGGATTTCTCAAATCTATAAGTCTAAGAAAATCACCCTCTTATGGATTCACATATATGCTGCTAAGAATTCAGATCTAAAGCTAGATTTGATGATATGATGGCTACAATGATGTACAATTATATCTATGGAGGAAGGGTTGATCCCTTCACTAGATCCTTGGGCTAAAATCTCAAGATATAGCTCCTCCAATTTCCTCCACTGAAAATAGTTGTTGGATGAAAAACAGCTTTAGAAAACTGCGTTGTCAAAGAGGGAGGCTCATTAGCCTACTGCTAGATGTGTCAAATCAGCTCTTGAGTGATGGAAACAATAGATCCAATGTGAGAAGGTTATCCCTCACAGGATTTCCAGCTGAAATACTTGAAACTTACTTCCTCCAATAGATCTACAGTACTGAAATGCACAATCCTTGAAGGGCTTGCTGTTGCATGGAGGTAAAACCCAGTGGCTTGAATGCCCAATGTAGATCTACAACTCCTGAAATTTTGGATTTGAAGAACAAAGTGGTAGGATGAATCCTCCACCGGTTTCCTAGATGAATGCTTGAGAAAACCTCCTAAATATGGCACCAATGCTTGATAAGGAACGAAGAACAATCCTCTTTCCAGAGCTACTCAAAGAAAGCGGTGGGATTCTTGCTCAGGAACACTCGGTGCTAAAAAACACTGCAAAGTCTGCTAAATAGCCCAAGTTTTCATAGAAATGTCCTAAGATAAATCTAGATCTAAACAGAGTAAGAAATGAGTAATCCAAATCATCCTTCCATTATTCCTTCACCTTCATTATATGCATGAGCCTTCCATAGCCACGCCCACTCCAGTACTGCATTGTACATGTTGACAAAAGTCTCCAAGGTTGATTGCGTTGTTGATCCATGTCCTCCATCATGTTCACATGGGGTGATTACCCCCGCCATCATGTGTGCATTAACTACATCACTTTCTCCACTATCTTGTCATAAGTGCTTCATGATCTTCTTTAATGCACTATGATCTTAGCTGACCTTATCGAAGATCCTCATTATTTTAAATTTAGGATCCATGATCTCATTTGACTATTTCATCCTCCATAATATGTCTCTTAAATGAGACATAATATCCATTAATGTAGTTGCCCCACTACTCCATGATTCTAGATCTAGATCTCAAATATCCACATACACACATTAAAAGTGGATTTTATTCATCTTTGAGGTTTTTGGGTCCTTCCACCTTTTTATTTACTTAATTTATTAAGAAGATCAAGGACTCTAATATTCCAAATATGATGTGAAAATTTGGGAATATTACAGTCTTCAAGCCCCCAACTTTCATTCTTTATTAATGAAAAAATCCTTTGAAAATGCTTTTGCAGTGGTACATTTTTCATAAATCCAGGAATTTCACCTCTAACAATGAAATATGAATGCCCCCGATTGTCCCTATTAATCATTACTCTGGTACCAAAGGCCAACACAATAGGACTAGTCTCCTATCACTTTATTCCATGCCAATGTATTCAGAGCACAATATTGCTTTGAGTACACTATTTTTTTCAAAGTAACAGTGTTGGAGACAATTAAGGCCAGGAGCATGCCATTGACAAAATGGAGTGAAGGGCAGGTGCATACCAAGTAGGCAGACTGACCTTTATGACCCAATATCCAACTATGAGCTTTTTATAATGCAACAACTTAAATATATTCTATTAGAGCTGGAATTAGCGTGGCTTTTGGCACTGTAGTTTCTCTCCAATGGATAATTGTTAATTGATTTAGATTGTACTTATTCCAATTACCAGACTCAATGAGCCCAGTATTTTTATTTATTGTCACTACCTCCCGATGTTAGATTGGGTAATTTCCACACCCACTACCTTCCTCGGATGTGGTAGCTATTTCTCAGACTCCCTTTCTCAAATAGAACCATAATTATCTATCACACATCACCACCATGGTAGGCATATATCCTACCATTCAAAGTTGATAGGGTAGAAATTTGAATGAAGCATCACCAGCACAAGGGTTGTGAGATCCGTTGAGTTATCATGATTCACTCGAGAATTAAGCAAGCCCACACCATCCTTTTATCTAAAAAATGCATCCCCTCGAAAGAGTCTAGACTTTTTTCATGTATTAGCTCTATAATTACTACAGTTTTCTGAGTAGTATGGTACCATAAAAAAAACTATAATTGATTTTATGAGCCATCCATAGTTTCAGAGTCTGAATTAGTTCATACTTAAACATGCATGGCCAAATCTTTGAAACAATCATATGGCTAATGGTAGGATCAACTAGGTACCACCATCCCACTTCAAAGATCATTCAAAGCTCTTTCTTACCAAGAGCGAGCCTGAAAAACCCATGAAGTCAAAGAGAAGTCAAAATATCATGTAAATATTTTACACCTTGCACTTCTTGCATCCCCAAGAAGGGATTAGATCCCACACACACTACATGCCAAGCACATTCAAAATAAATGTCGACATCAAATGCATCTGACGATGGATGCAAGATCCACAAATCAAAAAAATGGGTCACCTTGTTGAGTAAAAATGCACTGAGGCTGCCTACGAGTTGGAAACCCCCCCCCCCCCCCCAAACCAACAAGAATGGCCCAACCTTATCACCCACAACAACCATAATGAATAGAAAAAAGGGGAAAAAACAAAAACAAGATATCCCACACAAAATTTCCTAGAAATTCCCCCCCAAACCCTCCCCACCCCACACCAAGGCCACATAGGAGTCTACTAGGACAACAACAACATTGGATCTATAATTCTTGTAGCAACCTCAATGCAAAGGAAAACAAAGGAAACAAATGGAGAATAACCAACCCCACAAACTCTCTCTCAAAAATGCCTCCCAACCATCGTCACCCCGCAACGAGGCCACCTAGGAGTCCAGCCGAATAGAAATGACAATGGACCTCACTAACCTAATCACCTTCAGTGACCTCAATGTGAAGACAAATTAAGAAAACAAAAGGAGAAATACCGACCCCACAACATTTATTGAAAATTCCCTCCAACCCTTCCCACCTAGCAGTGAGGCCACTGAGGAGTCAAGCTAGATAGTAGCAATGGTGGACCTCAATCACTTATCACTTGCGGAAATATCATTGCAAAGTAAAAGGAAGGATTTAAAAGGATAATGACCATGTCGAAAACCTCTATTATAATTTCCACCCCAACCCTCCCCGCCCCACACAGAGACCACCTAGGAGTCCACCCAGTCAGCAGCAATAGTGGACCTCGATCGTCTGATCGCCTACAGAACCCTCAACGCAAAAGGTAAAGGAAAGAAATAAAAAAATAACAACTGGGCCTACAACCTCTCTTGAAAATTCCCCCCAACTCTCCCTACTCTGCAGTGAAGCCACCTAGGAGTCCACCCGAACAGTAGCAACGATGGACCTCGATCACTTGATCGCATGTGGAAACCTCGATATTAAGTCAAAGGAATAAAATAAATTAAAATAAGGAGACTTGTTACAAAAGGATTGCTACATATCCAAATAGGATGAGGGATCAAGTAGCCTTGCATCCCACACATCCTAGGTACAAGAAACCTAAGAGATTTCCCCACTGGATTACGAACCAGAAAATGAATACTTTTCACCTCTAGCCACGTCCACATAGAGGAGGGAGGTTGAAGCATTCCAAATTGAATTTTTCCTTCTAGATAGCCCCCATCATCAATGTAGCAAGCCTCATCCCCATTGGACCACAGTCGCATACATGATCAAAACAACAAATACCCATCACCTTGCATCTCAAAAATCCAAGCCGCAAAATTCTAGTATGCATGCATGATGCAAGGAAAAATCCAACCACTAGATCAAACATATGGGCCAACACATCTATCAAAACCTAAAGGCCAACGGAGGGATAGATGAAGTGCATACTCTGAAAGGAATTTCAAAACTTAATTTTACAACAAGGAGAACCACTCCTCACATCGCCCAATGGAAAAATCAAGGAAGAGTGATGGCTTACAACCAAAACCCTTCCACATTCCTCTTAAATTTATGTATCTTGACCCACAATGTTAACATAGAAAGAGTATAAGCATAAGAAACCTGCACCATAATGAGGCAAACAATGAATAGGATAATCATCTCAAGAAGCCATCCAATTCTGAGAACATTGGGCAAAAGGGGAATTGTTCATAGATAACTCCAAGGATGAGCACAAAAAAATTATTACTCAAGTGCTACCAAGTGGGGATGGAGAGAATATGAAATTATGCCACCCTACAAATGACCTAAGGCCATTCTTCAAGCATGTCCCAACAAGCAACTCAATTACCAACCAACCTTTTACATGAAAATCCAACCCCTCCCCCCCACAAAAAAGGAAGGAGATGAACAATATAGCTAATAGCCGATTTCAACAAAGCCAAAGAGAGAAAATCAAACCCCTACCACCCACCAAAAAGGGAGAAGGTAAAAAATATAGCAAAGAGCCAATTTCAACAGAGAAAATGAGTGACCAAGGGGCACGAGAGCGACATAGGAGGGTGGCCAATCATCTCAAGGAGCCACACACAACAACCACATCAAACTTCGAGAACACAGAGAAAAAGGGTAACTTTGTTCACATATGCCTCAACGATGAGCATGGCCAACATTACCACTCATGTGCTATAGAGTGTGGATGGAGAGAAGATGAAAGTCAGCGACCCTAAAAATTACCCAAGGCCATTCTTTAGGAACACCCAAACAAAAAACTCAATTTCCAAACCACATTTCACATGAAAATCCAACCCCTCCCAATTTCAATGAACCCAACAAGCAACCAAGGGGCACGAGAGTGACATAGGTAGGATGTCAGTTGTCTCAGGGAGCCACACATAGAAACCCCATCCAACTCTAATAACATGGTGAAAAAGGGGATGTTTATTCACAAATGCCTACTAGAATGAGCATGGAAAAAAATACTGCTCATGTGCTAGCAAGTGGGGATGGAGAGAAGATGAAAATTGGTGACCCTAAAAATTACCCAAGGCCACTCTTTGGGCACACATGAACAAACAACTCAATTACCAACCCACATTTCACATGAAAATCCAACCCCTCCCCCCAAAAAAAGGGAGGAGGTGAAAAATATAGTGTAGATTCAATTTAAATGGAGCCAACGAATGACCAAGTGACATGAGAGAAACATAGAATGTGCATGAATGTGCACAAGGAAAACGAAAAATGGGTCACAAAAATGTGCACAAGGAAAACATGTGGTCACAACTTTGCATTTTTTATACGCCCACCCTCACATAACCGGACCAAACCACAACACATTTTCTAGGGTGTTATCACACGACACGAATTAGCATTTTTTATACGACTGCCCTCACACGACCTGACCCGACCCCAACAAGTTTTCTTGGCCACCGTCACACAGCATGACTTAGAATTTTTTATAAGATCTCCCTAATAAGACCTAAGTCGAACTTGACCCGAACGCATTTCCTTCAGTGCTCTCACAGGATTCGACCAGACCCGCCCGAACGAAGGCACAACGGAGAAAACTTCAAATAGGTTGCACGAACATTCATAAGGAAAACAGGCAGTAACAACTTCACATTTTTTATACGGCCACCATCACATGACCCGACAAAAACACATTTCCTTGGGAATTGTCACACCACATGACTTGACGTGCCCAAATGAAATGACAAGGGAGAAAAAGGAAAATGGGTCACATGAACATGCACAAAGAAAATGGGTGATCACAACATAGTATTTTTAATACGACTTCCCTCACACAACCTGACCCGACCAGACCCGAACATGTTTTCTTGGGACCCATCACACCACACGAGTTATCATTTTTTATATGGTTTCCCTCACACAACCTGACCCAACCCAACCCGAACCGAATGTGTTTCCTTGGGCACTCTCACATGAGATGACCTAACCCGCCTGAACAAGGGCACAATGGAGAAAATGGAAAATTGGTCGCATGGACACGCACAAGGAAAATGGGTGGCCACAACTTAGCATTTTTTCTAGGGCCACCCTCACATGACCTAACTCAAACCAACCTGAATGTGTTTCCTTAGGCACCCTCACACAACACGACTAGCCCACTCGAATGAAGGCATAAGGGGGAAAATGAGAAACGGGTCAAATGAATCCGCACAAGGAAAACAAGTGGTCACAGTTTAGCATTTTTTATATGGCCACCCTCACATGACCCAAACCTTCCCAACCCGAACATGTTTCCTTGGGCATCGTCATAGGATATGATCTGACACACTGGAATGAAGGCACAAGGGAGCAAATGAAAAATGGGTCACACGAACATGCACAAGGAAAATGGGTGGCCACAACTTAGCATATTTTATACGGCCGCCCTCATACAACCCTATACGACTCGGTCAGACTCAACCAGATTGAAATGCATTTCCTTGGGCTCCCTCACACGACATGACCCGACTCACTCGAACGTAGGCATAAAGGAGAAAATGCAAAACAAGTCGCACGAATGCAAGCATAAAGGAGAAAACAAAAAATAGGTTGCAAGAACGTGCACAAGGCACACAGGAGGTCACAAATTAGCATTTTTTATATGGACGCCCTCACATGCCTTGACCCAACCCAACCCAAATGTGTTTCCTTAGGCGCCCTCACACAAAATGACTCGACCTGCCCAAATGTAGGCAGAAGGTAGAAAACGGAAAAATGGTCGCAAAAACATTATCAAGCTATAAAGGCGGTCACAACTTAGCATTTATTATATGACTACCCTAACATGACCCAACCTGACCCACCTGAACACGTTTCATTAGGTGCCCTCACATGACTAGACCTGACCCACCCGAATGAAGCCACAAGAGAGAAAACGGAAAAAGGGTCGCACAAACGTGAACAAGGCACACGGGCGATCACAACTTAGAATTTTTGATACGGCCTCCCTCACACGACATGAACCAACTTGACGTGAACATGTTTCCTTGGGCACCCTCACATGGTATGACCTGACCCGCCCAAAGAAAGGCACAAGGGAGAAAATGGAAAATGGGTTGTAGAAACGTACACAAGGAACATGGGCGTTCACAACATAGCATTTTTTATATGGCCTCCCTCACACGACTCAACTAGACTTGACCCGCCAATGAATTTCATTATGTGCCCTCACACAACCTGACCTGAACTAACCAGCCTGAAAATTTTTCCCTGGGGGCCCTCACACGACCCACTTGACCTCACCTGACCATCCCGAACGTATTTCCTTGGGTTCCCTCACACGGCACGACCCGACCCAACCCACCCAAATGCATTTCCATGGGTGCCTTCACATGGCACTACATGTCCCGACTCAACCCACCCAAACGCATTTCCTTGGGCACCCTCACATGACCTGACCCGACCCGACTTGACGTACCGAAAACGTTTCGTTGGGTGCCCACACATGCCACGACCCGAGCCGACCTGCCTGAATGAAGGCACAAGGGAGAAAATGGAAAAAAAGTCACACGAACATGCACAATGCACATAGGCAGTCACAAATTAGATTTTTTTATAAAACTTCCCTCACACGACCCGAGCTGACCTGACGTGAATGAATTTCCTTCAGTGCCCTCACATGGGACGACTCGACCCAACCATACTGAATGAAGTCAAACAGAGAAAATGGAAAATAGGTGACACAAATGTATAGAAGGAACATTGATGATCACAACTTATCATTTTCAGTATGACCTCCCTGACATGACCTGACCCGACCTAACCTGAACGCGTTTCCTTGGGTTCCCTCACATGACATGACTCGACCCGCCTGAACAAAGTCACAAGGGAGAAAATGACAGATAGGTTGCACGAATGTGCACAAGGCACATGAGCAGTCACAACTTAGAATCTTTGATATGACCATGAAAACATGACGCGACCTGACCCATCTGAATGCGTTTCGTTGGGCACCCTAACATGACTCGACCCACTTGAACACATTTTCCTTGGCACCCTGACACAACCTTACGCGACCCAACCTAACCCACCCGAATGAATTTCCTTAGGAACCATCACATGGTATGACCCTACCCGACTTGCTCGAAAGTGTTTCCTTGGGTGCCCTCACACAACAAAACCCAAACCTACCCGTCCTGACCCGCTCGAACACATTTCCTTGGGTGCCCTGACATGGCACGACCCCACCCGAATGTGTTTCCTTGGGTGCCCTCACATGACCCAACCTGCTCGAATGCATTTCCTTGGGTTCCCTCACATGTCAAAACTGGTCCAAACCCACACCAAATGCATTTCCCTAGGTGCCCTCACATGACCTGACCCAACCCGACCTGCCTAATCGAAGATAGGAGGGAGAAAACAATGAACGAATTGCACAGATGTACATAAGGCACATGGGCGGTCACAACATAGCATTATAGACATGCCCTCCCTCACATGACCCGACGCGAACAAATTTCCTTGGGTGCCCTCATGCAGCACAACCGGACCCACCCGAATGAAGGCATGAAGGATAAAACGACAAATGGGATGCACGAACATGCACAAGGAAAATGAGAAGTCACAACTTAACATTTTTTATACGACCACCCTCACACGACCCAACCTAACCCGCTTAAACCAGTTTCCTTGGGCAACCTCACATGACTCAACCCAATCTGCTCGAATGTGTTTCCCTAGGCGCCCTCACAAGACCTGACCCAACATGCCCCAATGTGTTTCCTTGGGTGCCCTCACATGGCACGACCCATCCCAACCTACCTGTACATGTTTCCTTTGGCACCCTCACATGACCTGAACCAATATGCCTAAATGTGTTTCCTTGGGCGCCCTCACATGAACCAACTCGACCCACATGAACATGTTTCCTTGGGTGCCCTCACATGATGCAACCCAACCTGACCTTCCAGAACGTATTTTCTTGGGAGCTCTCATACAACACGATCCTACTTGACTTGCCTAAATGAAGGCACGAGGGAGGAAATGGAAAATGGGTCACACAAATGTGCACAAGGTACACGAACTGTCAGAACTTTAAATTTTTTCACAACCTCCCTCACATGACCTGACCCAACTGGACCCGCCCAAACAAAGGCACCAGGGAGAAAATGGAATACATGTTGCATGAATGTGCAGAAGGCACGTAGGAAGTCATAGCTTAGAATTTTGACACGACAACCCTCACATGACCCGACTTGACCTGACCCGCTTGAACAAAAGCATGAGGGAGAAAAAGGAAAATAGGTTGCATAAAAATGCACAAGGTACACTGGCAATCACAACTTACCATTTTTGACACGGTCACCCTCACATGATTCGACCTACCCAAACACGTTTCCTTGGGCACCCTAACACAGAATGACCTGATCCGACCAAAAGAAGGCATGAGGGAGAAAACAGAAAATGGGTCACACAAATGTGCACAAGGTAGATAGGAGGTCATAACTTAGCATTTTTAACATGACCACACTTAGATGACCTGACCATATTCGCCCAAATGCACGGCCCAAATGAAGGCACAAGGGAGAAAATGGAAAATAGGTTGCACGAATGTGAAAAAGGCATGCAAGCGGTCACAACTTATCATCTTTAACATGATCCCCTAACACGACATGACCTGACCCTACTCACTCGAATGTACGGCCTGACCCACCTGAACACATGACGTGACCCGCACGAATTCACGATTCGACCCGCTCGTACTGCACAATCTGACCTAGCCGCATTCACAACCTGAACGAATTCTCTTGGAAGCAAGTGAAAAATGGGCCACATGAATGTGCAGAAGGCACACGTGTGGTCACCACTTGGAATTTTTGAGATGGATGCCCTCACACGACACGACCCTACCAGACCCACACAAATGCATTTCCTTGGGCGCCCTCACATGGGTGAACCACTAGCACCACTACCACTTTTTGACAGATGGTATTAGAGGTCGATTTAGGGTGAGTCGAGCCTTATTTGAAGATTGAAGATTGAAGAAAGAACATAATGACATGGCTGCAATTGGTATTGAAGCTTGGAAACTATATTGGTTGGTCTCAGCCAAACATTGGTAGGGGAAAGACATTGGTCAGGTTCGAAGCTGCATAGGAAGACATGACAAGATGGGAGGAATTTCAAGGGAGTATTTTTCATACCTTCCATAGGTTGAGGCCTATGAAATAAGAGCTCCAATGAATTTGTGTTGAACTTGAAGTCTTGGAGGAGAATTTTGAAGTAGATATTCTTCGACTTAGTTGGGAAATGGAGAAAGATGGAGCTAAAGATTGCGATGAAGAAGAAGAAGCCAAGATGTGTGAAGAAGATGATGTTGCAAATGTGTCAATGATAGATGAAGAAATTGATGAACAAGTTGGACCAGGATCATGCACTTTGCATAAATTGATGATGGATGACACTCACTTGGAGAGACCTTATGAGGATCTAAGTATGGTTATAACATGTGTTTCATTGTAGATTTTGGAGGATGGGCCATATGTAGGGATGGAAAAAGAGGGAAATTATTTTCTGATGTGATGGAGAGTCTTTCCTTGGAAGACTATGATGAGACCTTATACATTGGAGAAGTATGGAGAATTTATTTTTTCAAATTCCCTTAACAATGGTTGAAATTGATGAGCTTCACGATGGATAAGTCATTATTATCCATATGGAGAATTGGATAAGTGCTCGGCATGACTCATGGAAGGAAGCACACACTGGTGTAATATTTGGGTAGACCTCTTCATGGTTGGAACCAAAAGGCAATCTTGGTGGACCTTTAGTGTGGGATGAAATAGTGAAGGAAGAAACTATGATGGCATATGAAGGTCGAAGTGATCGAGGTAACTAACCTGTATGATGGACAAGGATGAGATGACTAGAGTTATGTTGAGTATACCTTGATAGACGTTTGGGTAGCCCAAGTCATGGAAATCAACATTAGAGCATGGAAGGCATTATGCAAGTGAACTTATGAGGATGAAACTTATGAGCATCAAGAAGGAGTGTCAAGGAAATGATGTAGAGTGGGATAGATTTTCTAGTGTACATGAAGAAATTTTATAGATGGGTTGATGGGTATGTTTTTCACATTTGGACAACAAGACCATGGTGTTTTTTTTAGCATATTATGAGGAAATTCATGTGACTCGAGGGGCAGAGGAAAATTGTGATGGTATTCATGGCCAATTCAAGTGTTATTTATAAAGTATTGGATAGAGATGATGCATAAGATTTCATTATGATTTGGAGATATTTGCAGCCATTAGAGACTTCATATTATAGTGGTCTTGGAGTATTTTGTACATTGATAAGCTATGGTTAGTGTTGAGCCCCAAGATTGTGCTTTCTTTCATCTTACTTTACCTCATTTTCCTTTATCCATTGTTATCCCAGACCCAAATGATCAATGAAATTAGTTAAAATTACTTTTAGAATGATTAACATGGCTAACTTGCTAAGTTTTGTGATTTTGTCATTGTAATGCGTTTTGACCGGAACTAGCTGTAGAATGCAGACATTCCGTAGCTAACCGGAAATTCTGTAGATATCTTCACGTTCAAGCATGTTACAGGTGTCCTCTCAGGAAAAGCCACACATGGGTATATTCCACATTATGTCCTCATTGTTCGTTGCTCACCATGAAGACTGAACCAAATTTTGGACGTGGTTTTGGTACGTGGGAACTCATTCAAGGAGGCAGACTTCTAATAGGACTGTCCTAGTCTAGATGTCCTTTTTCCCTTTACGCTGCCATATTTAGAGTCCTAGTATGATTTTGATAAGGAAAGACAATGATCCCCGTATTGTTGCAAGTTCTGTTATGTAAATTTGTTATAAAAGCGCTTGGGAAACCGAGAGACAGCTCTAGATTTTTCTTAGATTTTATGTATTGACAGCTATATTTCTGAAGACCGAGACTACTCTGTTTCAAGTTATTTTCCTTTAATGAAGAAGACAACATTTCTTTGAACGTGTTGAGTTGATTTTGATTTAGATTCCGTCTGGTGGTAGAGGGCCCCTGCCTCCTGCACGGCTTTACTTTCATAATCTAGATAAGTATCTTAGTTGTTTTCACGTTTTTGAAGTTTGAGTTCATAGTTAATTTCATTAGCCACTATAGCTATACTTGTTCTAAGAAACTCTTCCAAAATATCATGATAATGAATGGGAAATGGCTGTAGTGTTGTAGGATTTATTTGTAATTTCTTTTGTTCATTATCATAGTTGAACTTATTCTAAGCAAACTCTTCCAAAAAATCCTTATGATGTCTAAGGCATGACTGTGATACTGAAAGTTTCAGTTGTTTGTTTACAGTAAGTAGCCTAGCTGATCTTACTCTTAAAACGCTCTTCCAAAATATCATAATAATGGGTAGGAGATAGTTGTGATGTCTTAGTTTTTAAATTTCTTTCAGTCTTTATGTTTGCATTTGCATTGAATTGTACAGCAAGGATTTTTCTAGAAAGCTCTTCCAAAATACCATTCATGATGGACAAAATAGGCTGTAGAATCCCATATATTAATTACATGATAACTTAGTTAGGGCACTCCGGAGTCAAATTGCATTCAATTCATGCTCTGTTATTTTGTTTTAAGTTTGATAATGGCTTGTTAGTTCAGAACTGTTTATTGTAGACTAGTGACATCTTAGTTCAGTTTTAGCTAAGCTCATTGTATTTACATTCCACATTTAATTGTCATCCATTGCATATTAGATTACATTAGTTGTTAAACTTAAACAATACGGCCTTCATTATTTAAAAAACCTCTTTTGTTCCAAATCTATAATTGACTCATAACCATCTGAACAGAAGACAGTATCATCCCAAGGCCTGAAGTACTTCTGCAACTTCTTTACCACTTCATAAAAAAAGCCTTTCCTCAAAAGACTACTTTAAAAAGAAATCTATAACTTTTGAATAAGGTTTAGTGATGTTAAACTAAGTTGCAGAATAGAATTGGGAGCTAGTCTTAGAGTAGAGATCTTATGATGTTACCAATGTTTTTCTCCAAATATGTTTCAAAAAATCTTTAATCATGGATAAAATGTTGTATCATTATAAGCTGATTGTTTAATTGTTTAGTTAGGAAAATTTGTATACTTAGCTGACCATTTCTCAAGATCTTCCAAAATACCTTTAATGAAAGAATTGGAAAAGTTAAGTTTATGTTTTGATTCATTTTCTTGAAGTCATTATCAAGCTTTGTATTCTGCTTACTCATAGTTTAGGTTTAATTCTGTTTCAAGATTGTATTTGCATTTTTCATTTGTCATCAACCAATTAGGCTTCAATTGCTTAACCAAGAGTTTCTTTCCACTATTTTGTAGTCATTATCTTGTGAAACATAAAAGCCATCAAAAACCAAAACATCACAAATCATCATAAAATACCAAAAACATCATAAAATTACCAAACACAATGCATTAGGAGACAAACACCTGAAGTACTGATGATGCAAAGGCATCACTAATAGCTTACCAACCTTGCTGACAATTAAATGAACTCAATTTAGAGACTAGTTGAGCACAACATTTTGGCGCCATTTGCTCGTGAAGTGAAAACTAGGTAACCTTTGTTTCTTAATTCCCAAAAACAATTATTTGCATAGAGAGAGAGAGTCAAGGGGTAGATTCATAAGCAACAGAAACAGAAATTTGATTCCTAGAACACCACTTGTTTCACCTAGAGCAAGGGCTAGTACACCTTCAACTCAGACCCATATTCCATACTTTACTGATCCTGGACTTCTAGAAGACCTAAGATCAGATATCCCATTAGAGAAACCTTCCACTTCATCCATTGAACCTGCCTTAGAAGAAGATCTAAAGACTCCTGTCAGGGATACAAACTTTTCCACTTCCACAGGAGAGTCAAACATGGCAAAAGAAGGGGGAGGAGGAGTCTTTAATGGAGAACACACTTTATTTGGAGGTAGAGGTAGAGGTAGAGGAGAAGGAGGTATAGGTGCAGATGGAGGAAGAGGTAGAAGAGAAATAGGAAACTCTTTTGGGTTCACTATAATTGATGAAGAAACCAATACAACCATGAAAAAATTTTCACCCTCTATCCTTCCAAACTTTTATGGCTCAAAACTGAAGATCCCGAAACCTTCCTATTTGAATTTGAAGTCCTGTGTAGAACTTATGACTACTTACAAGATGCTCAAAAACTTAAACTATTCCCTTCAACACTGAAAGGAGAAGCATTGAAGTGGTTTATGAGTTTGATCACCAGCTCTATTAGGACATGGGGAAGACATGAAGAGAGGTATTTGGATTATTGCATAAGGCCGGTCAATCATAAGTAATGAAGTCTTTAAGATGGTGCAAAGAAGATGGATCCTTGGAAGATTTGTTGGAGAGATTTAATTACAACATCAAAAGAGCAAAAATGGAAAACCTAGATCAAGACACCTTAAAAGCTCTTTTGTTGAAAACAATTAGGGATGAATGGTTGGATATTATTAACATGATGGGAAAAGGGTATATATCACAGCTCACATTACCTGAAATATTTGAGTTATGTATCAACCTTTCAAGAGGGAAGTCTAAAACTATAAAAGGTCCAAGAGATCCTGCTCTTGCAAGGGAAAGTAAGTCTGCTTCTGGGACAGTAAGTAGATCAGAAATAGGACACATGATTGATGATTTTAAATATGACATCTTAGGGAGTCTTAGTGAACAAATAGACACCCTCAAGATACAAAACAAGCAAAAGGCTGAATCTGATGCCTTGGCAATCTTTTGTCTCAAATGTAGAAAGAAACATGCCTTGAGAGAGTGTCCTTTGGATGTAAAAGTTGTAGAAACCTGTGTCATTTGTTCTGAAAAACATGAGACCAAGAATCGCCCCTCAATCCCTGTCGGTCTCAAGTTGTCTTTCAGAGGAAACTCCTAAGGCATTCCACAGACCTCTTAATTTTGTCTAGAAGACCTTGGCAGGGACCTCAAACACAAGGATTCCATGATCAAATGTATAATCAACCTCCACCTTGGAATTCTTGGCAGCAACCTTGGCCTCAATTTTAAAATCAATCTCAAGCTTGGGCACAAGGAGCACAAAGTCCCTTTGGAGGATACTCCCAGTACTAACAATATCCACCATCCTATCCACCATACCCACATTTTTATCCTCAAAATCCTCAACAAAATTTTCAACAAAATACTCTACAACATCATCAGAACTTACCACATCAAAATAAACCACTTCCATTACCATTCCCTCAAAAATAAAATCAATTGCCTACTCAACCCATACCAAACCCCAATAATAAAAATCCTTAGAACACATACATGATAGAAGGCCAACAATTTCCAACTTATTTAATTACTCCTTTGGACCTTAGTGATGTTCAACTTAGGTCTGGAAGAATACTTGAAAAGAGGAAACCTTCTGTAATCATACAAGAACAAGATAACTCTGAGGAAGACTCTCTACGGGTGAATAAAAGTCTTGAGGAAGACACATCTTTTCAAGACCCAAACACTAAAAAATTAAAGCAAAAAGATCCAATAATTTCAACTCCTATATTAGAGCAACCATCCACATCTACTTCTATACTTCCCTTTCCAGAAAGATTACAAATTGATAGAGGTGTAGAAAAACAAATTATGGTGCCTAATTATGATTTCCTAGATGAGCTGATAAATGTTTGTATTAAAATTCCATTATTACAAGCCATCAAGAAAATTCAAATTTTAGCCAAAACAATAAAGGAGTTGAGTATGAATAAAACAAGAAAAAGAATAAGAGAAACAAAGAAAATTCAACTGGCAGGAAAAATAGCATACATTATGATGGGCAAGATTGCTATTCCAAAGTATCTTGACCCAGAAAATCCAGTTGTTAAAATTCACATCAATGGAATTGAAATCCAAAACACACTCATTGATTTAGGAGCAGCAATCAATATCATGAGTAGACAAATCATGGATAAAATGAAACTTCCTAATCTTCTCTTTACACCCACACTATTACAATTAGCAGATAGATCTGTGATCAAACCAGATGGGGTAATAGAAGACATTCCAATGTCCCTAGATTCCTGGGAGTACCCTGTGGATTTCATGATCCTAACTCCTAAGAATAATCTAGGAGGCCATCCTGTTATATTAGGAAGACCTTGGTTGGCTACAGCTGATGCTTTTATTAGTTGTAGGTCCGGTGATATGTATATTTCTGATGGTAGTTCAACTAAGAGATTCACTTTATATCCTCCAGCTAGGACAATTACATATCTAGATGACACTCAATGGATAGAGGATGAAGAAGATTTACAACCACTCTTCACAATTTCAGAAATTAGTGAAGATAATCAAATTCTGAATACTCTAGAAAACTTTGAATCCTCTCCAGAACACAAACATGAATCATTTCAAGAGGGATCCAATATTGATTTTTTGTCATCAAGGTAGATGTCTCTTCATTCTATGGATAAATTTGGCAGCTCTACAAGTGAGATATTTCCAGGCAAAACTTTGAATATAAACAAGAACCTAGAAAAATCTCAACAAGAAGAGTTATTCAAAGTATTACAGAGACATTCTTCTGCATATGCATGGGAATACACTGACATGAAAGGGATAAGCCCCAAGACTTGCACTCATCACATCTATATAGAGGAAAATTGCAAACCAATCAGACAACCTCAAAGACGGATGAATCCAAATCTTAGAGAGATTGTTAAAGAAGAATTGCAAAAATTGTTAAATGTCAACTTCATCTATCCTATTTCAGATAGTCAGTGGGTTTCTCCTTTGGTAATTGTGCCAAAGAAAAATGGTAAATGGAGGGTATGTGTTGACTACCGAGAACTAAACAAAGCTACTCTTAAAGACCATTTTCCTTTACCTTTCATAGATCAAGTGTTAGATACATTAGCTGGCAAAAAGTACTTCTCATTCTTAGATGGGTTTAGTGGTTACAACCAAATCCAAGTAGCACTTGAAGATCAAGACAAAACCACATTTACCTGTCCTTGGGGTACCTATGCTTACCGAGTATTGCCATTTGGATTATGCAATGCACCTGCAACATTTCAAAGGGAAGTATTAGGAATTTTTTCAGATCTAATACATGATTGTGTAGAGGTATACATGGATGATTTCACAGTTTATGGAAACACATTTTAAGAAGCTTTAGCAAACTTGGAAAAAGTTTTAAAGAG
This sequence comes from Pinus albicaulis, assembly GCA_034641835.2. NCBI lineage: Eukaryota > Viridiplantae > Streptophyta > Pinopsida > Pinales > Pinaceae > Pinus > Pinus albicaulis. The sequence continues at coordinate 863,923,843 of CM076580.1, forward strand.
ATGCCAGGAAGCAAATCTTTCACTTAGTCATGAGAAATGTTTCATGATGTTTACTGAAGGTATTGTTTTGGGGCATCACATTTCAGGGGATGGGATTAGAGTTGATGAGTCAAAAATTTAAGTCATCTCTAACTTATCTATTCCAAGTTGTCAAAAAGATGTTAGGCGTTTTCTAGGATTTACAGGATATTATCGGAGGTTTATAGAAAACTTCACCAAGATAGCATATCCACTCTTCAAATTTCTTACCAAAGACTATGAATTCAAGTGGAATTCTGATTTCCAGTTAGCCTTTGAGACCCCGAAAACCAAAATTTTTGAAGCACCTATTTTAAGGGGACCTAACTGGAAGATACCTTTTCATATCTCAACAGATGCTTCTGATACAGCTCTAGGAGCAGTATTGGGAAAAAAAGACATGATTCCTTATGCCATCTACTATACCAGTAAAAATTTGACTCCTGCAGAGTTAAACTATACTGTAACTGAAAAGGATTTTTTAGCTGTTGTTCATGCCATAAACAAATTTAGACACTATATAATAGGCTATGAAACTTTTGTTCACACTGATCATTCTGCAATTAGATACTTAATGAACAAATCAATTACTAATGGCAGAGTCATAAGATGGTTATTGCTTTTACAAGAATTCAACATTACCATGCTAATGAAGCATCTGTAGTTACTTTTCTTTTTGAGGATATTTTTACTCGTTTTGGTGTCCCAAGGGAAATTGTTACAGATCAAGGAGCTCAATTTACATCAAGGCTAGTGGAACAGATGATGGAGAGATACAAAATCAGGCATATAAAATCTACTCCTTATCATCCACAAGCAAATGGTCAAGTGGAATCTACTAATAATGTCATTGAAGGAATCCTAACAAAGACTGTTCATTTACATATAAGAGATTGGGTAGATAGGCTTCCTCAAGCCTTGTGGGCCTATAGAACTACATGGAGAAACACAACAGGCCATACTCCTTATGAACTTGTTTATGGAAAGCAAGTTTTGTTTCCCATAGAGTTCGAGATTCAAACTTTCAAAATGGCAGTTCAGTTAGGACTTGATTTAACGGAGGCACAAAAGCATAGATTGGAGCAGATTAATGAATTGGATGAAATCAGATAAGATGCAGTTTAGAAAACAAGTCTAGTCCAATAGCAAAGGACTAGATGGCATGATAAGTACATCAAAGAGAAGAAATTCAAAGAAGGATTGGGCTCTCTTGTTTGATTCAAAATTCAAGGATTTTCAAGGTAAATTTCAAACACATTGGCTAGGGCCATATCAAATTGTTGAAATTTTTGACAGTGGAGCAGTAAAAATCAGGACAATAGATGAAGAAGAGGTCACTTTCTTGTGAATGGTCATAGATTGAAGCTGTATCACAAACCACTCTCAAGAGAAGAATTTGTCAAGAAGTTCCAGGAAATCAGTGATGTGAAGTTAATGAAGAAGAATCTTTCTTCTTCATCAACTTGATTGAATTTTCTGAAGCATTTCTTTTGAAAATAAAAATAAAAATAAAAAAATCAAAAATAAAATAAAATAAAGTATAAACATGAAAACTAATCATTGATTGGCATGTTTATACAGAAAATATAGGGTGAAAATCAGAGTCTTTCTGACACTCTAACTTTTCCATTTTGTTTTTGCAAGCAACTGTTACAAAATCATAAGTTCAGATCCATTGCACTTATGATCCATCTCATCTCATTTCATTCCATTCACTTATCCATCCATACTCCATTTCATTCATTCATTCATACTTCACTTCATTCCATATTTCATTCATCTCATTCCATACTTCATCCACCTCATTTCCATATCAAAATTTAAAGTTTGATGTTTTTCTGCAGAAAGAATAACACATGTCATGGATTGCAGGCCATTTCCTATACTCTTCCACTCCATTTCATAAATTGAATTCATTCCATTCCATCATCCCATTCCATCATTCACTCCATTCATATTCCATTATACCATGTTTTATCACCTATCTTCACTCATTCCATAAAATATTCTATGTATATTCCAAACCACTCCATTCCATGATTAAAATTCTCCACAGGTACATTCTGCAGCTAAACAGACATTCTGCAGCTGATCAAACTTTCCGCAGCCAGACAGTCATTCTGCAGCTACAGATCCTGAAGGCACTGATCAACAAACATTTGAATTGCAACAAGATGATCCAGTATATCCATGAACAAGAAGAATCAAGAAGGATTATGAAGACTCTTCCAGAGGAGAACAAAGTATACAAAGACCACAAAAAGCAAATGAAAAGCAAAGGTAAAAAGTTCTGGTTATAATGGCATTTCATAAAAACTTTAGTATAGTCTAGTTATGAATCATTCGAAAAAGTTGTTTTGATTATTTTTATTGATCATGCCAAATATACCCTCCGCAAAACTTTGGATAAAAATCTTTCATTTCAAATTCTATACCCGATCATCATTTAAGTGGTTAAAAAGGCTGAAGTGTTTGATTTCCTCACGTCACCCAGCCAAATCATTTAATGATGATTTTTGAATCCGTTGTAAAAATCTCCGCAGTCTTTTCACTCATTAATTTGTTTTCTTCACCTCACTTCATTAACTCATTCCGTAACTACCTCCATCACTCCATTCCGTAGCCAGCCCTTCATCATTTCATTCCGCAAAACAGAGATATCCCTATCACCGTGAGCAGAGGTATATCAGTTTGAAATATCAAACCACTATCACCGTAAGCAGAGATTGAAGCATTACCACCGTGAGCAGAGATTGAAGCATTATCACCGTGAAGAAGAGGTATATCAGTGTGGAATTTGAAACATTGTCACCGAAAAGTAGAGGTATATCAGTGTGGAATTTGAAGCCATTTTCACCGTAAATCAGAGGTATATCAGTGTGGAATTTGAAGCCATTGTTACAGTAAAGCAGAGATATATCAGTTTGAAGATTGAAGCACTATCACCGTGAACCAGAAGCATATCAATTTGAAGGTTGAAGTTATTGTTTCCGTGAGCAGAAAGAGTACTAATTTGAAGATTGAATAAGGAATTATGGGCCTCATTGTAAGAACTGAACCAGTGGGCACAAAATACCTTGAAGGATACCCTCAAAGTAGAGAAATGTTGCAACAGGTAGGATGGCTACAATTTCTTGAGAAATTTAATGGCTTCCACAAAGAAGTCACTAAAACATTTGCAAGGTCATTCAAAGGAGCCGAGGTCGAAGTTGGAGATGTTAAATTCATTGTCACAGAGGGTTTTATTGCAGAGACAACAGGATTGCTTAGACATGGAGAGAGATGGTTTAAAAACAGAGAATTTCACAATGAATCATGGAAGCAAATCCTAAAATCACCAAGTATGGATGTCACTGTGTTTAAAAAGGGAATTCCAAGTTCTGCATTAAAAAATAAATGGAGAAACATATTTCTTATTCTACAAAAAATTATCACATGTGAAGGTAGATATGGCACATTTTATGTTTACCATATTAGATTGATAATGCATTTTCTGGAGGAAGAGATCAATTTTTCCTATTTCTTGCTTCAAAGTTTGAAAAAGATGGCTTCTGGTGTTCAAAGGAGAGTCCAATTCCTAGAGACAACTCTATACCATCATGGCTTGGTTAAGATTTTAATTGAACACCATTTAGCCAAAACAAAAAACACTTGCGATAATTTCTTGGTAAGAAACCACTTTGAGGAACCAAAAGAGCCCTCACCTGAACATCAGCCTACAAGGAGAAGCAGAAAATGGAGAGCCTCTAAAATTGAAATTGACAAAACAGTACAGGAAAGTAGTGAGGAAATAATCTCTGAGAAGTTGACTCAAATTAAGAGACAACTTAAGAAAGAGAGGGTAATCAGGAAATCTGCCATAGAAAAAGGAGAGGGATCATCCCAGCCAAGAAGAAGCCATAGAATCAAGGGGAAACTAAGGAAAACTCAGATCAAACAAACAGGGGTGATAAATATATAAGATGAGGAAACATCTATTGAAGAAGATGTTGAAGAATATTTTAATGAAGAAACCCCTGAAATTGACCCTGCTCAGCAAGAAGTTTATGAATATGTTGAAACATTGGAAAGGAAAGCTTCAAAGAGTAGAGATAGAACCCCTAGTCCTCCACTGTCCAAAATAGATGTGTTAAGAAGGGATAGGTATGAGCTGGAAATACTTAATAGACATATCAAAAATGAGAATGATATTATGAAGGAACAAGTCAAACTCAAAACCAGTATGAACTCAAACTTATCTCTACAAATGGACAAAGTGGAAAAGGCTAATGAAAAGTTGAAAAAGAGGAACAAGAAGTTAATCAGGGCACTTATCAACTTAAGGTTCAAACTGGTCATCAGGAAACCCAGAAGACTTTTAAATTCTGGGCAAAGAAGAAGGAAAGGATTAGATGTTCTTGCATAATTCTCTGAGTTTATGGAATAAGTTGCACTAGGACATGCAAGAAGTCAGCAGTGGGGGTATGTTGAGCCCCAAGATTGTGCTTTCTTTCATCTTACTTTACCTCATTTTCCTTTATCCATTGTTATACCAGACCCAAATGATCAATGAAATTAGTTAAAATTACTTTTAGAATGATTAACATGGCTAACTTGCTAAGTTTTGTGATTTTGTCATTGTAATGCGTTTTGACCGGAACTAGCTGCAGAATGCAGACATTCCATAGCTAAATTGAAATTTTGCAGCTATCTTCACGTTCAAGCATGTTCCAGGTGTCCTCTCAGGAAAAGCCACACATGGGTATATTCCACATTATGTCCTCATTGTTCGTTGCTCACCATGAAGACTGAACCGAATTCTGGACGTGGTTTTGGTACGTGGGAACTCATTCAAGGAGGCAGACTTCTAATAGGACTGTCCTAGTCCAGATGTCCTTTTTCCCTTTACGCTGCCATCTTTAGAGTCCTAGTATGATTTTGATAAGGAAATACAATGATCCCCGTATTGTTGCAAGTTCTGTTATGTAAATTTGTTATAAAAGCACTTGGGAAACCGAGAGACAGCTCTAGATTTTGCTTAGATTTTATGTATTGACAACTATATTTCTGAAGACCGAGACTACTCTGTTTCAAGTTATTTTCCTTTAATGAAGAAGAAAACATTGCTTTGAATGCATTGAGTTGATTTTGAGTTAGATTCCGTCTGGTGGTAGAGGGCCCCTGCCTCTTGCACGACTTTACTTTCTTAATCTAGATAAGTATCTTAGTTGTTTTCACGTTTTTGAAGTTTGAGTTCATAGTTAATTTCATTAGCCACTATAGCTATACTTGTTCTAAGAAACTCTTCCAAAAGAAGAAACTCTTCCAAAATATCATGATAATGAATGGGAAATGGCTGTAGTGTTGTAGGATTTATTTGTAATTTATTTTGTTCATTATCACAGTTGAACTTATACTAAGCAAACTCTTCCAAAAAATCCTTATGATGTCTAAGGCATGACTGTGATACTAAATGTTTCAGTTGTTTGTCTACACTAAGTAGCATAGCTGATCTTACTCTTAAAACGCTTTTCCAAAATATCATAATGATGGGTAGGAGGTAGCTGTGATGTCTTAGTTTTTAAATTGCTTTCAGTCTTTGTGTTTTCATTTGCACTGAATTGTACAGCCCAGATTGTTCTAGCAAGCTCTTCCAAAATACCATTAATGATGGACAAAACAGGCTGTAGAATCCCATATATTAATGCATGATAACTTAGTTAAGGTACCCCGGAGTCAAATTGCATTCAATTCATGCTCTGTTATTTTGTTTTAAGTTTGATAATGGCTTGTTAGTTCAGCACTGGTTTAGACTAGTGACATCTTAGTTCAGTTTTAGCTTAGCTCATTGTATTTTCATTCCACATTTAGTTGTCATCCATTGCATATTAGATTACATTAGTTGTTAAAATTAAACAATACGACCTTCATTATTTACAAAATCTCTTTTGTTTCAAATCCATAATTGACTCATAACCATTTGAACAGAAGACAGTATCATCTCAAGGCCTGAAGTACTTTTGCAACTTCTTCATAAACAAATCCTTTCTTCAAAAGACTACTTTAAAAAGGAATCCATAACTTTTGAATAAGGTTTAGTGATGTTAAACTAAGTTGCAGAAGAGAATTAGGAACTAGTCTTAGAGTAGAGATCTTATGATGTAACAATATTTTTCTCCAAATATGTTTCAACAAATCCTTAATCATGGATAAAATGTTGCATCATTATAAGCTGGTTGTTTAATTTTTTAGTTAGGAGAATTTGTATACTTAGCTAACAATTTCTCAAGCTCTCCCAAAATACCTTTGATGAAAGAATTGGACAAGTTAGGTTTATGTTTTGATTCATTTTCTTGAAGTCATTATCAAGATTTCTATTTTTCTTAGTCATAGTTTAGGTTTGATTCTGTTTCAGTATTTGCATTTGCATTTGTCATTTGTCATCAACTAATTAGGCTTCACTCTGTTTTTAACCAGTAGCTTCTTTCCACTAGTTTTGTAGTCATTATTCCTTGTGAAACATAAAAACCATCAAAAGACCAAAAACATCATAAATCATCATAAAAGACAAAAAACATCATAAAAAACTAAACACAACGCATTAGGAAACAAACACCAAGACACATACAGTGCACTTCACTTCAGCAGTTTACCAACCCTGGTTGACAATTAAATGAACTCAATTTAGGAGACTAGGTTGAGCACAAAATGTTAGGATGTCACTTGAATTTGATGCAGTATGGGATGCATAACTTAAAGACATTGTGGGGTGTGTTCTTAAGGAGTGACTTGATGGATATGATTGAGATAGGATTCTTTGGAGTTCGATGGAGTTGTAGCGGTGGAGATGCCTTGGTGGGGTGAAATTGGGCATGGGTTGAGTCTTTTTGACTTAACCACACTTTTTATTAACATGGTGGTTAATTTATCTAGGATCATACGCAGAGCATGGATCGATGATGAGGAAAGGGTTAAATTTCCCCTTTCATAGATTCATAAATGTCATATTCCATATGATATGGAGGTTTCCTCATGGACCTAGATATGGCGCATTGAGCATTGTATTGATGGGTGGAGCTCTTGATTGATTTGAGGATATGAGCCACTCACACATGGATTATGATGCTTAATAGATGTGACTGTCTACGAGCAACACATAGATATTATAATAGTGTGAAATGTTAGTGTTCATCAGATCTTCCTATCACTAGTGATAAAATGGGCTCTTTCAAAAAAATTATTAGGGTGTTGAGTCAAATTTTTATGGTTTTAGTACGTCTTCAAATAAAATTTTTATCACTAGCTAGTGGTATCTATGACTATTACTACTTCTAAATAGAGAATCCATACAGGTGAAAATAGTTTTTAGAGGAGACGAATATCCTGTTTTTGAGTTTATTTTCTGGGTTAATAAATAAACTCAGAAACAGGTTATTCCTCTCCTCTAAAAAATATTACTACTTCTTCAAAAAAAAATCACCCGTTGATGATTACCATCTCTCACCTGAATGAGTCATCATTTCAAGGTCTCCATATTCATTTCAATCATTCCATCAAGGTCTTCATTCATCTCAGTGTCTTCATTATGTCATTAGGGTTTCAGTCATCAAAAGCAATCATTTCATGCATAAATCCAGAAAATAAAGGAGTATAAATAGGGAAATTTCTCAATAAATTTTGTTTCGAGTATAATTTGTTGAAAATGGAAACAAGAAATAGTGAAGGAGGTCTCCTGAAACATCTTTCCTGATCCTAGTTGGAGATTGATCACCTAAACTAGGTGGGGACCACACATGTGAATTTTGTCGAAAAGTCTTATTTTAGACATATGAAGCATGGTCTAGGAGTTGCGGGATGCTATTCTTGGATGATTGGTCAAGTTGGTAAAAATGGATGGACATATACTTTTAGACATACAAGTCAAAGTCTTTTTTTAGACTGCTTGTCTAAAAGTAGAACAGTCAAATATTATTAGCCCTTAATAATATTTGGACTATAAACTTCAGTTCATCCTCTTACAACACTTCAGTTGGAGCTATGGATGTGGCCCATGCATCTGAAAAATGAATTACACTATTCCTAGGGGTTTGTTGGGCTCATTCATGGTTGACTTTAGTTAGAACTCAAGTGGCAGAGTTTGGTGGAGTTGATGAGACAGTTGGTGGAGTTGTGTTCGGGTTAACTTAGTTGAACTAGTTGTATTTAGTTTAACTGGCTAATACACTAGAGATGAGTGGGGTGAATTAAATATTATTTAATTCACTAAGTATTAACTCATTATTCAACTAAATAACACATCAGTTGACTACAGTGCATGGACAGTTCAGTGAAGACCAGTGGAAGAGGTAGATGAAAGGGTGAGTTTACTATCAGTTGTGACTATAGTGTGCATGATATTTGCACAATAATTGGAGGAGATTTACAATGAGGATTGCGCAGTTAAATACAAGGTAATTCGAATTCATTCCATCCATTCTCTCATCTTGGATTGCGCAGTAGAGGCAGGCAAACAGTGGAGGATTTTTGAACCCGTGACTTGTTCAAAACTGAGCTAGTTTGTGTGTAACTTTTGGAGCCAGTACTAAGTACTTGTGAGGAGTATTGTACTGACATTGTTACATGATTATTATTCATTATAATATACAAAATATCTGGGGCTTTTCAGCTATAAGCTTTCCTCGGTATAGATACTGTGTTATATGTGTTGAATTTATATGTGCGCATGTGAATGTTTTCAATACCGCTTGTTTTTATTTCCGCATGTGATGATTAATGTGTAGAAGAGATTATGTGTTATGTATGAAGCTCAAATAGTATGTGACCATGATAATCTCGGTGGATAATTCAGAAAATTATTCAAATTTCTACATGGTATCGGAGTGAATAATTGATCATCGGGATCTATTACAGTGATTACAATTATTTCGGTAGATAGAGTCTGTAATGGGCCAGGTAGCCTCTGGATCCATCCTTTCCTTGAAAGGTGATATATCCAGTAAATTCCCTTACAGTCGATCTCTGTGCTAGAAATAATTTTTTCTCACAGATCCAGAAGCAGTTGAATTTTGAGCTTGGAATTCGAATTTTGCAGCAGTGTTTTCTTGGTGTTGAAGTCAAAATGTCTTATCAAGGATTGCGATTGGATTATGCTCTTGAAGGCAGATCGAATTATATTGCATGGAGAGATAGGATGGAGGTGGTGTTAGATGATAACAGGCTGAAGGATTTCATATATGCTGAAGTCCCAAAGCCTACTGATGCTGCTCAAGTTGAGGCTTGGCAAAAGAAGATGGCAAGGTGTCGAAGGATTTTGTTGGAGGGCGTGAAGGATCACATAGTATCCATCCTGCATGGAAAATATTCTCCATACTTGATGTGGAAAGCGTTGACAGAATTGTTCCAGAGAAAGAGTGACCAGAGGAAGTTGGCGCTCAAGAATAAACTCAGGAAAATTAAGATGGAGAAGAATGACACTATTCCAGTATACTTGACAAAGTTTGTCCACTGCAGGGATGAGCTTGGGAGTGTAGGAGTTAGTGTGGATGATGAGGACTTGGTGAGCTTGGCTCTCCTTGGTCTTCCAAAGAGTTGGCATTCCTATGAGGATTCTGTCAATGGTTGGGAGAAATTGCCAGGATGGGAGCGACTTTGGTCGGATCTTGTGCAAGAGGACATAAGGTAGAATACCAGGGATGGATCTTCATAAAAGGTATCTGATGAAGAATATTGCGCTTTGGCTGCCAAAGCAAGGAAGGAGAAGGGCAAGGAGAAGGCTTCTCAATCTGGTGCAGATGGTAAAAAACGTGACATGTCCAAAGTGAAGTGTTTTCACTGTCACGATCATGGACATTACACCACAAATTGTCCACAAAAGAAGAAGAACAAGCAGGCTACTGGAGCTGCAGCTGGTGAGGCTCTTGCCTTTAAATTTGAGCTGGAATTGTCATTGATCGCATGCATGGTGTTTAGTGCATTGGGATCAGGGTGGTATTTTGATAGTGGCACTTCCCTTCACTTGACGGGAGATGCAAATATTTTCAGTGTCTTGGTGGAGAAAGGTCTCCAGATGCATTTTGAGTTGGGCAATGGTGGACGATATAATGCGACTGGAATTGGTACCATAACCTTTCATAGGGATTCAGGTAAACTCATTATTTTACAAGATGTATTGCATGTACCAGGTTTAACAAAGAATTTAATCTCAGTCGCAATGTTAGAGGATAAAGGGTATGAAGTTGTCTTTAGAGAAGGGAAAATTTTCCTTCGGCACAAGGCAACAGGACAAGTCAAGAAGGTTCGGATTTAGGCAAAGAATCTCTACAGACTTGAAGTAGATGGGATTTCTATGGAGTTTCCTACTGTTGGGAAGTGGGAGAAAGACATGCAACTGAAGCTTGAGAGGGAGCAAGTTTTGCATGCAGGTGAAAGTGAACCTCGGGGTGTGGAGCAGCCACAAGAGGATCATGGAGTGGGAGAAACCACTCATGTATAGAAATTTTGTGCCAGATGGGCAGAGGGAGTGCATGCAGCTATACCACCAGGTGAGAGGTGGGGCGACATGCATGATTAATCCCAAGAGGAGATTTCTGGGTAGGATTCATGAGATGGTGTGGATCTCATGAATTAAACCTGGCTACAAGGTGCCCACAACGCAACAGTAGCAGATCAGTTGGATTGATGCAAGCAGATCAAAGTGACAGTGTTGGATACTGGAGCACGAATCAGAGTTGACAGAAAGTGCAAGAGTGCATGGGTGCAAGAGTTCAACAGCGCAGTGGTTCCTGATGACATGTGCAGTAGCTAAGCAGAGGTCAAAGAATTTGATGATAGATGCATCAGACTGATTGAGTTGTTTGGAGCCTATTCAGTTTCGGAGATGTTGCATGAAAAGGGTGCATGGCACATGCATGGAGTTTCATGGTGCATGCATGAGTTTGCATGGCGCATGCAAAGGGTGCATGGCGAATGCATGGAGTTGCATGTCGCATGCATGGAGTTGCATGGCGCTTGTGAAGATTGCAGGGTGAATGCATGGAGTTGCATGTCGCATGCAAAGACATTCCTTTCTTTTTGAGAGGGAGTGTTAAAAATGGCAACAAGAAATAGTGAAGGAGGCCTCCTGAAACATCTTTCCTGATCCTAGTTGGAGATTGATCACCTAAGCTAGGTGGGGACCACACATGTGAATTTTGTTGAAAAGTCTATTTTTAGACTATGTCTATTTTTAGACATATGGAGCATGGTCTAGGAGTTGCGGGATGCTATTCTTGGATGATTGGTCAAGTTGGTAAAAGTATATGGACATCTATTTTTAGACATACAGGTCGAAGTCTATTTTTAGACTGCCTGTCTAAAAATAGAACAGTCAAATATTATTATCCCTTAATAATATTTGGACTATAAACTTCAGTTTATCCTCTTGCAGCACTTCAGTTGGAGCTACGGATGTGGCCCATGCATTTGAAAAAGGAATTATGCTATTCCTAGGGGTTTGGTGAGCTCATGCATGGTTGAATTCAGTTAGAACTCAAGTGGCAGAGTTTGGTGGAGTTGATGACACAGTTGGTGGAGTTGTGTTCGGGTTAACTTAGTTGAACTAGTTGTATTTAGTTTAACTAGCTAATACACTAGAGATGAGTGGGTTGAATTAAATATTATTTAATTCACTAAGTATTAAATCATTATTCAACTAAATAACACATCATTTGACTGTATTGCATGGACAGTTCAGTGAAGACCAGTGGAAGAGGTAGATGAAAGGGTGAGTTTACTATCAGTTGTGACTATAGTGTGCATGAGATTTGCACAATCATTGGAGGAGATTGCCAATGAGGATTGCACAGTTAAATAAAAGGTAATTCGAATTCATTCCATCCATTTTCTCATCTTGGATTGCGCAGTAGAGGCAGGAAAACAGTGGAGGATTTTTGAACCCGTGACTTGTTCAAAACTGAGCTAGTTTATGTATAACTTTTGGAGACATTACTGAGTACTTATGAGGAGTATTGTACTGACATTGTTACATGATTCTTCTTCATTATAATATAAAAAATAGCTGGGGGTTTTCAGCTCTAAGCTTTCCCCGGTATACATACTGTGTTATATGAGTTGAATTTCTATGTGCGCATGTGAATGTTTTCAATACCGCTTGTTGTTTTTATTTCCGCATGTGATGATTAATGCGTAGAAGAGATTATGTGTTATGTATGAAGCTCAAATAGTATGTGACTAGGATAATATCGGTGGATAATTCAGAAAATTATTCAAATTTCTACATAATTTTTATTAAACATGATGTAATAAGAACTAAAATTTCCAAATCTATATAGAAAGTTTCAAAGCTACATAGTGTTCAAAGCAAAAGTGAAAAACATGTAGTGGGCCATCCCACTACTATGAAGAAAATTGACTACCACAAGCCATAAAATACCATTTCAACTAATTCATTTCGTTCACCTCATTGATAAAGAGCTCTCACTCATTAAAAGTACTTCCTGAATAGTTTCAAGGTCAAAGGAAACTCCAAAAAGTGATGCCAAGTAGGCACACTGTGTTTTCCTCTACATGTTGTATTTTCATTCCAAGAGGCATAAAACAAGTTTTGAAGGGTTCTCAAAGGTCATAAAAGTTTTCATCGCCATTCTATAAGTATTTTATAGGACCTTGACCTCTCTTATCAGCTCAGTGTTCTTGTTTTTAGAGTGCAAATCCTTCATTTGTTCACAGGTTGCATTTTGGTGGGTTACCCTTATTTTATAGTTTAAAAGGTAAAATAACCTATCCCATATACATTTTACCATTCCTCACACTCAAAATCAACTCAAATAGCCTTCACGCCCCCTCAATATAATTCCTTCAGCTCCAAACCTTAAACCCTAGCCTAAGGCTATGTTTTTGGTAGTTTTCTTAGCTAAGACTATGTTAAAAAATCCCTAGCCTAATTCCCATACCAATCTCATCCCATTCCACTTCCTATAGTTCCCTAAGACCCATATCCACTTACCTAAATTTTCCCACTCCCATTTCCCTTCCCTAACCATTTTAAACTACCCCCTCACTCATTTCCCCTATTTTGTTCCCATTAGGATTTTCCCCTTGCAAACTATAAAAATGGAGGAGAGTAGTCCCGATAACATATGAGGCCACATGTATAGTTATGAACCACTCAACATAAATGAAATAATTTCCTCCCCACTTTCCAAACAATTCTTTCAAAATTTTGGGAGCATGAATTTTTGTGAGCAAGTTGAAAGTGTCAAATACCATGCCAAGCTCACTAGTTTGTTTGCCACTCACATTAAAGGAGATAAAGTCACAATTGTATGGGTTAGCTTCACAATCATAGTTGAAGCCATAAATATATCCATAGGGATACAAAAAAGTGGTGAAAAGTGGCTCAAAAACTTGGATTTTTATATGAAAAACTACAAACCTTATATCAAAGTTCATTACAAAGATGTCATCAAGAAAGTTTTTCCTTTTGATCAGAATCTTGATATGTTTTCTCCATTGATGAGGTTCATTATGAGGTAATTTATGTGCGAGGGTATATTTACTATGTTGTACAAGTATCATGTCATATTTCTCATGCACTTCACACCGATAAAACCTCTTAATCTATCATATTATCTCCACAAGACCTTGACTGAGATGGAGGGGAAGCTGCAAAATAGACAAAGTAATCATGAATTTAGTATCCTTCACGATGCCCTCATAAAATTCATTTTATTGCAACAACTTCAGGAGAATAACATCACCTGGGATACATTCATTCAATATCATGACTTTTTCCTTCTGCTTTTCAAACAACTAGCCAAGTTATATCATCAACTACACCATCAGCACCATCTAGAAAAATTAAGATTGGTTCATCTAGCAGAGTTTAAGTGAAGAAGCTCTAGAGGTATTAGGTGACCAAAACCTATCATAGAGGTAGGAGGATTGTGTTTTCTCCACAAATTGTGGAAGGGGACAAACCTACATCAACACCATAGAGATCACAAGCACATTGAGCCACTTTTGCAAGATGAAGGACCACCCCATCTTGAAATTGACATGGAAGTTTTGGAGAGGGATGAAGAGAGCAAATCCACAAAGCCGGTAATTATGGAGAAATATAATGAGATTATAGAGCTTAAGGACAACTTATACATGGCCAAATTCATGATTTCATTCCTCGAGCAGGAAAAAATGCAACTGAAGGTAAACCAACTAATTTTGAATAGACATAAGGTTGATTCTAGTAAAGAGGTGGTAAAAGAGAAATAGTTCATATTGATGATACGTAAGAGCATGAAAAATAGGTTAGAAGGAAGAGTCCAATAACTAGAGGCCTAAAGATGACACTTCAACAACAAAAAGAGGCATTTCCACCAAAGGCACAAATGATAGTGGATGAGCTTATACTAGCAGATATTGAGCAAGACTGAGATTATTGGCTAGATAGAGTTAATTGGAAATTTGGAAAGTATCCTAAAGATGGCTAAAAGAGACAAAAAATTACAAATACACATGGCTTCTCATTAATATACAAGGAATCAAGTCTCCAAGATCAAGGTCAAACATTTGAGAGAAAAACTCAAGGAAACCCTAATAAAGAAAAGAGAGAAGGGAAAGTTGGATCTAGTTGATGATGCTTCCCACATTTCTTGAGATACCATATTAGGTCTTCATGGAGCAATCCTGGATACATTTTGAGGATATTTGAAGAAAATTTGGTGAAAAGTTAATTTTTGTGAAGTTTGGCAATTTTGTGAAACGGTCACACTATAAAAAATGTAGTGTGGCCCACACTGTTTTTTTATGGAGGCCTCAAAATTTTATAACATCTACACCATTGAATTCCTTTTGACCTTTACATAAATCCTAGCAAATTGGATCTCCACTTCACCCTCTTATCTTAGGTAAAATACTAAAAAAACCACCTAAAAATGACATGTCTACCTCATTTTTTAAGAGAACGTTGTGTTTTCAGAGTGCTTGTGGGAGAACGAAGTTTTAAGGGGATACATTTGGCAAATTTCAGTGCTTGAAGACTCCATCATGTAGCCAATTGAAATATATATCTCCATCAACTTTTAGATCAACATTTGGATCATGGGAAGGCCTCCAAAAATAAATTTTCCCTCACATATTGTGTCTTCGCCTTGCACGCTATGTTTTCAACAGAATTCACTACATTTTCTCCTCAGAGTTATTTTTTACAGTTTACTTAGTCAATTTTCACTTTTTCTCATGTAATTTATTAATCATGATAATATAATGATGTCTTGAGATGTAATTAAGGTGGTTAAAGGTAAATATGAGGTATATAATTTCTTTTAAAGGTCATTAATGGGAAAAAGAATCAATTTTTCTATCTTAGGGACAGTCTTGTTCACATCCCTAGTCTTTAGGGTTTAGGTGAGAGGATCATGTGATCAGTTCCATCACTCATAGATTCGACCCTTGAGAGAGGGGAAATGATATTTTATCTATATGTATGCTTTTATTAGTCATTTAATTGATTGGAAATCAGAGTTTTGGAACAATTATAGCTTGTGCTTCAGCTTTTATTTAGAAATTCAGAGGAAAAGTTGCAATTATTATCTAGGAATTCACGTGTAGTGAGTTTTTTATGTTGTTTTTTCTCTAGTATAGTATCTTATGAATAATATATATATATATATATATATTCTCTTTCCATTCCTTCCTTTCCTCAATGATATTCCTAAAATTTTGATAAGCATAATTCTTCCGTGGCTCTATTTTTCTTGGGAAAATCATTTTTTTATTTCCTTCATTTTTAATGAATTCATGATGCATGATCATTAATATCCTCTCCACTCTTTCAAAACATACACACACTGAAAAAACCCTAATCCATCACTAAAACATTGCTACCTTGCTCCTTTATATATTTGTAGTTGTAACCCTTTGATATATTTGACCTAGATACCTCATTTTATTCCTTGATCCAAAAATTATAATATCAAACTTTCAAATCCCTAGAGCTGACCTAACTTGCCTAAAATATACTCCTCTTCTAGTCAAACTCTTTGGCTATTATCTCATAGAGAGAGCCCTCTCTTGTTTGGTAGGGCTAGCTACCAAACTAAAATCTTGGTTTGAGGTTATCTCCATTCACATCCATTGATCACCCTTGGGACATTGTAGAGGTTAATAGGTAGTGTTGTTATATCATTCATCACCACCCTAAGAAACTTAAAAAGGGGGATCACCTGAAGCATAAAGGGGAGAAATATTTAAAGGAGCGAGTGGGTCAATGTAAATGAAAATGCATATAAAAGGGGACAGGACAAATAGTTTTAACTTTGCGGTGAAACCTTACCAAAATAAAGAAGTAGATATGTGCAAGACACCTGGATAAGAGTGGGACCTGCCCGAGTTACGAACAGTCAAGAGAATAATGTAGTGCTAAGAGTTTCCGGGGGGATCAACAATGGCAGGGGGAAGGTGGAAGCTCACTCCCTGGAATGTTGGTGACGTAGCGATGGTAGGACCCAAGATAGGTATTCCATGGGGTGATGGCATGGGCTTAGAGCCGCTCCAAGACCCTGCCGTAATTTCTAGTGGGCCCATTCAAGTAACAGTTGTCCCAAGTAACACGAAGGTAAGGTAAGTCCTAGGACACCCGGTATATGACCAGTACCGGTATTTAACCCGGCAAGTGGTATACATCTAAAAAAAATCTGATAACTAGTAGCCAGATGCCACATATCCCAATGTTGACGTCCTTATGACGACATCCCTACAAGTGTCGTCCTAGCCTCGTTTTTTGGGTAATCTAAAGCCATTTAACCCTGTTCTGTGCTCACTGTGGTAAAATACTTTATTTTATGAAATATCTTATAGCTAAAGTGCAAGCTCCCAGTACCAGGTCTACCAAGTCACTTTCAACTTCCCTGCATTTTTTCCTCTCGAGAATTTTCCTTACTGCATAGGTATTCTATCCCTTTTTCACTCTCTAAGTTTCCTTCCTCTTTTCATTTTTTATAATGGTCATGGGTAGAATCAAGATTAAGAAGTCGAAGCCCAAAACCCCTCAAGTTCGCTAGTCTAGGGCTGCTCCTGGGCCTGAGCCATTCATAGACATGCAAGCCCATATTCGAGACCCTAAATACCCTTTCCTCATCATTAGTTTCAAACCTGACATATTTAGAAAATGTTTAGAGAATAGGGATAGGTTCATAGTTGTTTTATCGGGACTATACCATCAAATTGCTCCGCCCGTCTACCCAGTTGTGGAATTAATATGTTGGCTCAAAGAAGCTTATGATGAGAATTGAGATATGTTCTTATCAACTCAAGGGAACATGATATTCATTATATCTCTTGAGATCATCAAGAAAGTCCTCTGCTACCCCCCAGTTCAAATTATGTCAGTTTTACTAAAATGTCTTTATCCCGTTAGTTTTCCAAGTTACGTTGGAGGAAACAAAGAGATTTCCTCGCTGCTATTTCCGACTCCTGCCTTACATATTTCTCATCTTTGGACTCGGTGCCCCTGAATACGTTCAAGGAAAACCTTCAGCCAACACTTGCTCTCATCGCAGGGATACTAGGTATAGAGGGAGTTGAGCAAGTCTCGAAGGAATGTGTAGCCCTCTTATGGTTAATGTCACACCCAAGTGTTGTTTTGGATATCCCTGGTTTCTTGGCCTCTTCCATCCAAACCCAATTTCAAGACCTCCCGGCCACCGGCCATTTTTTTTTCTGCTCCATGGTGTTCTACCTCTTCCTCTTTCAACAAGCTGAAAATTTCGAGGGTTTAGGTCTGGAAAAGGTTTCTAGGATAAATTCTCAACCAAAAACTATCTTTGAGTGGAACCCCACATTCCATCAGTTGGCTAATGTGGTGGGTTATTCAAACTTCTTGAATGAATTCATAACAATAGCCTATAATATTATTCACGACAACCCTCCACCCATGATTTTTCTTGAGCATAGGAACTGGCTATAGTTCAGTGAGGAAGAAAGCACAGGAGATTGGTACCTATTTGATGACTACACTGAGATCAAGGTCTACGGTGTAGACGTTTCCCCTTACAAATTACCAATTTTTCCTGCCATGCAGATTTTTTCCTTGGAGTACTCATGGCAGACCCTAAAGGCTGACCAGCTCCACTTCACCCCCGCGAAAAAGGGGTTAATTCTTAAACTTCCTACCATCGTTGGCCCCTTTATTTTTAACTGATGGCATGCCCTCCCCATAGTGGAAACCCTGCTAAGGGTATGGATTTAAGGCAAGGGAAAGCTTAGCCTTATGATCCAAAAGGCATCATCTCAAACAAAAGGAGGAAGATTAAACCAACTGCATATGCTCATGAATCCAGACCCTTCATCGAGTGGAGAGCTAATATTGATACCTTGCCTTTTCTTTCATAGATGGAGACTGATTCATCTGTGATAGCGGAAAAAGGGAACACTGCTACAACATGAGAAGCAGGTAAGAAACAGGTTGAAGAAGCTAGAGTCACAGGAGAAGATTCTCCACCCCCTAAAAGGCAGAGAAAAAATTATGAGGAAGGTGTCGGGGAAGAGCCACCACTAGAAAAATTGGCACTGTATGGAGAGTCAGACAAAGGAAAAGTAGGTTTCATGGTAAGATATGATGGTCCATCATCGTCTGATTTCCCATAGGTTTTACAAGTCATCTTCATAAACAGGGCTGAGGTTGGGAACAAAATAAAGGGGAAGAACAGAACTATCAGGGAGAATCTTTGGTTAGAATTAGCGGGATATGTAGAAAAATATCATACTCGGTTTTCTGTCGAGCTTGATATGGATAAGGAGCAGCCGCTGATGGCGATGAATGAAGCAGTTCTAGATCCAGAGGTCTGGACCACCAGCTACAGACCTCTGGAGGTTGCAGTAAACATGTCACATGTTAGGTCCCTATATTACTAGTATAGTCCCTTATTGTTGTTAGTGTAACCCCCTTATTGTTATTATTGTACCCTTGTAACCCCCATTTTGTTATTATTGTGCCCTTAAATTATTATTGTTAGGTCGGCTAGGATTACTTTGTGGCCCACTAGGATTACATTATGGCCACATGGACTCCTATATATAGAAAGGAGGTTTTGTAAATTGTATCATCCAAGAATTGTTCATTTATGTAATGTATTGGAGGTTGCCCCCTCGAAGTGGCTTGTTTCTAAGGCGTTGATATCTCTTTTCTTCTATTTTTGGAGCTGGTTACACAACATTTGGTATCAGAGCTTTGGATTCTAGGGTTTCGCTGCTCCAAACAGGTCATCGTGGAATTTTCGCTATAAATTTTTTTCTACAAAGTTTCAGAAACTCAAATTTTTAATGTGCGAAGTTGAAATCTTGAAGAATATTTTATAGAAATTTCAGAGCTTGGTTCGTAATATTTTCGGAGATATGATCTATGGAAGTTAGGTCTTTTTTCAAGCTCCAAAACAGGGCATCGTGTCATTTGCGCTATAATTTGTTTTCTACGAAGGTTCATAATCTGAAATTCATATGGTGCGAATATGAAATCCTGAGGAAATTCGTCAAACAATTTCAGAGCTTGGTTCCAAATATTTTTGGAGATATGATCTATGGAAGGTAGTGCTTTTTTAGGCTCTTGAATTTCATATCAAAGAGGTGATCGTGGGAAAATTTCAATAACTCTCTCTCTGGGCATCGAATTGGAGTACCGTAAATTTTTTTCGCAAGTACACAGACTGTAGTTTCCTAGCTATCAATTTCAGAGACAAAGAATGAAACAGTGACACATGGCAAGTCGTAAAAGTTCGCTCTACTGAACAAGTCCATAATTAGGTCATTGTGGGATATTGGACACAACTTTGACTTGGAGAATCCAAATCATATCAGACTGGTGGCATTCGAAATATAATTTAGAGGGCTACGTTGGTACCTAAATTCAGATATTGAAGTGCTACAATCACAGAGATAATCCAATTTCAATATCGAGCTCCTCAAAGCAAGTAAAAGGTGTGTATTTTTTTTTCCGAATTGCATAAGTCTTGTTTGAAGAATCAAGTTGAATTGATTCAAAGGGCATATTGTAGAATAGATATCAATATTGGATTCTAAAATGGCCCCTAAAAATAATTCAACACCCATTAAGCCTTTATAATTCTCTACTATGACTCATTAAGACGAAGAATGGCAACATGACATATCAAAATTACAAGAGCAAGTGCAACAAATTTCGCTCTCGCAAAGAACAACAAAAAATGAAATGGAAGTTTTGAAGAAAGGCATGGAAACTAAGATGGATGGTTTGAAGAAAGGTGTGGAAGCTAAGATGAATGGTTTGGAAGCAAATATGGATGGCATGGAAGTGGGCATGGAAGCTAAGATGGATGACATGGAAGCGAAGATCGATGAAAAAATGAAAGACAACATGGAAAACATGAAGAATGATCTAAAAGTAGACATCGAAGGTTTGGAAAATTTTATACAAGAAATGTTTCCTAATGGTGAAAATATAGTAGAGGAAACTCATGATGAGATCAAAATAAATGTTAATCATGATTTCATAAACTCTACTGTTGGAGGGAAGAACCACCATATTCCAAAAATGGGTATGAGGAAGTTTGATGGAAAGGATCCTATAACATGGATACTATAGATGGAGCAATATTTTGATATCCATAATGTGCAAAACACACAAAAGGTACGCATTGCAACTTTACATTTAGAAAAAAATGATTTTTTATGGTATCGATGGCTTTGCTCTCGTAAAAAAATTGTCACTTGGTCAATTTTTACAGACGAAATGATAGCACATTATGAGGATACAAAGAGAAACACCTTCTTTAGCCAATTGATAAATCTCAAACAAAAGGGTTTCGTGGGGTAGCACATTGAGGACTTCCAAAAATTGAATATAAGGGTAACTGATATTCCAAAGGAACACAAGATTGATCTCTTCATAGGCACTTTAAAGGATAACATACAACATGAAGTTCGCATTCTAGAACCTGATTCATTGGAGAAGGCATTCAGGTTGGCAAGAAAAGTTGAATGTAAAATTATGGTGACAAGGAAGCCTACCACTCAATTCTATAAAGAAGGAAGTGTTGCTACGCCTAGATTTTCACAACCTACAAGGTTGAAACCATAACAATTGGAAGAAAAAAGAGCAAAAGGGATTTGATATAGTTGTGATAGAAAATACACTAAAGGTAATAAGTGTGCTGAGAAGAAATTATTTTACATAGATTGTGAAGAGGAAGAAGAAAATGAACAAGAAGAGGATATACAACTGGAACCAGCCCTAGAAGAGGAAGAAATGAATCTGACCATATCGTGTAATGCGCTGGCAGGAATTACCACTCCTCAAACTCTCAAGATACAAGGACAAATCAAGAAGAAAAAGGTAATAGTTTTTATTGATTCAGGTAGCACCCATAATTTTATTCATTGTAAGGTAGCCAAATAATTAAATTGTTTCCTATACCCAGCACCAGAATGTCAAGTGATGGTTGCAAATGGAGGAACTATAAATTGCTTTGGAAAATGCCATAATATGAAGCTAACCATGGGGGAATATGTATTGACTAGTCCAATGCTTTCCATTCCTATGGGAGGTGTTGATGTTGTACTAGGAGTACAATGGTTACAATCTTTGGGGACGGTAGCCTTTAACTTTCAAGAACTTTTCTTGAAATTTTTTTCAAAAGGAAAGGAATTCGAATTACGAGGTATTGAAGGGAAGCCAAAAAGGATCATAAGCTCTAATGTCATGACAAAGCTTCTAAAGAAATAACAATGAGGCGTAATTGCACAATTATGCTCACTAGAAGTTTCGACATCAAAATCATCTATTTTTGCAGATCTCCAACAAGTCTTGGACAATCATTCCAAGGTGTTTGAAACTCCCAAAGGACTCCCACCTATTCCTGATCATGATCATGCTATTCATTTTATTCCAGGAAGTGTTCCTCCAAACATCAGGCCTTATAGATATCCTTACTTCCAAAAGAGTGAAATTGAACGTATGATTGTAGAAATGTTAGAGGCGGGTATAATTTAACCTAGTCAAAGTTCTTTCTCTGCTCATGTAGTATTGGTACAAAAGAAGGATGGATCATGGTGAATGTGTCCAGATTATAGGGAGCTCAATAAGCTCACCATTAAAGACAAATTTCTCATTCCTGTGATTGATGAATTATTGGATGAATTACATGGAGAAATTTATTTTACCAAGTTGGATCTTCGTTCAGGATATCATCAAATTAGAATGAAGACTGAAGATATTCCAAAAACAACATTTTGAACTCATGAGGGTCATTATGAATTTTTGATCATGCCTTTTGGCCTTACCAATGCACCTTCTACATTTCAAGGGTTGATGAATTCCATTTTCAAACCCTTCCTTAGAAAATTTGTGCTAGTATTTTTTGATGATATACTAATCTACAGCAGGTCTTGGAAGGATCATGTTGAACATGTTGACAGGGTGCTCAAACTACTACAGGAGAAACAATTATATGCAAAACATCCAAATTTTTCTTTGGAGTACAAGAGGTGGAATTTCTGGGGTATATTGTATCTCATGAGGGTGTTAAAGTAGACCCTAACAAAATTAAATCGATTAAGGAATGGAAAGTCCCCACAACCATAAAGCAGTTGCGAGGATTTCTCAGGTTAACAGGGTATTATCATAAGTTTGTTAAGAATTATGGGAGAATAGGAGCACCTCTAACAACAGTATTGAAGAAAGATGAATTTTCATGGACTCCCGAAGCAACTAAGGCCTTTGAAAATCTTAAAGAGGCAATGTGCATAGCACCGGTCTTAGCTATGCCAAAATTCACAAAAACATTTATTGTGGAATGTGATGCGTCATGAAATGGAATTGGTGCAGTTTTAATGTAGGGGAAGACCCATTTCTTTTGAAATTCATCCAATCAAAGGAAAGTATTTACATAAACCTATTTATGAGAAGGAAATGTTATCAATACTGCATGCACTAAAGAAATGGCGAACTTACCTAATGGGAAGACACTTCAAGGTAAAAACTGATCATGATAGTCTTAAACACTTTTTGGAACAAAGACTATCGTCAGAAAAACAGCAAAAATGGGTCACAAAGATGTTGGGTTATGACTTTGAAATAATCTACAAAAAAGGAAAGCTGAATGTTGTTGCAGATGCACTCTCAAGAAAGAATGAAGAGGTGAAAGCATTGCTTTGTGCCATTTCTATTATCCAACCAGATTGGATAACTGAAGCAAGAGATGAATGGAAGAAAGAAAAAGATGTATGGACACTCATTCAAAAGTTGCAGCAAGATCCTAGTACATCTAATACATTTAGTTGGAAAAATGATTCCTTATGGTACAAATATTGCTTATATCTTTGTAAGAATTCCCAACTAAAACAAAAGATTCTTCTGGAATTGCACATGTCTCCTTTAGGAGGACACTTGGGATTTTTAAAAACTTACCACAGGGTGAAGAAAGAATTTTTCTGGGATGGCCTTAAATATGATATTCAAAATTTTGTGGCGGAATGTTTGGTTTGCCAGTAGAATAAAGTGGAAACAATTAAGACCCCAGGACTTATACAACCTTTATCCATTCCAAGTCAACGTTGGGAGGAGATTTCAATGGATTTTATCACAGGTTTACCTAAGTCTGAAGGGAAGAGTGTCATCATGGTAGTAGTTGATAGACTTACCAAGTATGCACACTTTTGCGCATTATCTCATCCATTTAAAGCAATTACAGTTGCTACTACATTTATGGACATAATTCAAAAGCTACATGGAAGCCCAAGGGTCACTGTGAGCGACAAAGATCCCATTTTTACTGGAAATTTTTGGACAGAGTTATTTTCTTGTTTGGGTACTCAATTAGCTCATAGCTCATCTTATCATCCTCAATATGATGGTCAAACCTAGATAGTAAATAAATTTTTGGAAGGATATCTTCGTTGTTTTGTATTTGATAAACAAAAACAATGGGTCAAGTGGTTACCTCTCCCTAAAAGGTGGTATAACACTTCCTTCCATACTGCAGCAAAAATGACCCCATTTATGGCACTTTATGGATATCATCCACCATCCATAACATCATCTTTAAGGGAAAATTCAAAAGTTCAAGCAGTGGAATATCACATCGAGCATCAACAAGAAGTTCTCCAACTCTTAAAGGATAACCTAAATTTGGCACAAAATCGAATGAAACAAAAGGCAGATCAACATCCCAGCGAGAGAACTTTTGATGTAGGAGATTGGGTATTTTTACGGCTACAACCATACAAACAAATTTCCCTCAAGCAAGCTAAGAAGGATAATAAATTATCGCCAAAGTACTATGGTCCTTACAAGTTGTTGCAAAAGATTGGTACTATGGCAGACAAATTGGAGCTTCCTGCTTCTTCGCGAGTACATCCAGTTTTCAATGTTTCATGCTTAAAGAAGGTTATAGGTGAAAATATTCCAGGTCAAACAATATTTCCAAAACTTGATGAGGAAGGAAAAATCATATTGTAACCTCGAGCGGTCACGGAAACAAGAACTCGACAACTACGAAATCAATCAATTTCAGAGTATCTCATCAAGTGGAAGAACTTACCCACTGAAGATTCTACATGGGAGGATGAAAATTTTATACAAAAGCACCCAGAGCTACTCAAGCATTGAGGACAACACTTTTTTGAAGGAGAGGGGCATGTTAGGTCCCTATATTACTAGTATAGTTCCTTATTGTTGTTAGTGTAACCCCCTTATTGTTATTATTGTACCCTTGTAACCCCCATTTTGTTATTATTGTGCCCTTAAATTATTATTGTTAGGTCGGCTAGGATTACATTGTGGCCCACTAGGATTACATTATGGCCCCATGGACTCCCATATATAGAAAGGAGGTTTTGTAAATTGTATCATCCAAGAATTGTTCATTTATGTAATGTATTGGAGTTTTCCCCCTCGAAGTGGCTTATTTCTAAGGCGTTGATATCTATTTTCTTCTATTTTTGGAGCTGGTTACACAACATCACAAGTCCCCCTAATTGATATATGCAATATGTTTCAGTGTTTCGGTGACATGCTGAAGGACGCGGTCGTGAAGCTCTCTCTCACCCTAAGGAAGCTGCAAACCAAGTATAACCAAGTGGTTGAGAACCTTAGGGTAGAGAAGACTAATGCCCGGGAACTTTCAAATGATCTATGGAGTCTCCAAGAAGTTGTGAAGGGAAAAGGGAGTGACAAAGCTGATACTCAGGGTCATGACATTTCGGAGTTGCAAAAATAGGTCATAACTTTGAAGCATAAATTGAATACTCCTAGTTTTCAGCATGTGCAAACTGCTAAATTAGCCTAGATGGAAAAGGACAAGGTTGACCTAGCAGAATCCCTAGATAAAGAGAAAGAGTAGAGAGCTAAGATTACTAGCAAAATGACTACCCTCCAGCAGAAGATGAACGAGTTGCAAAGAAGTTGGGATACACACGTATGCTCCACACCACTTCTTGAAGTATCTAGCTCACTTCCGGAACAACTAACTACATCACTGACCGACCTTCAGGTAACAGAGAAGCAAGCTCAAACTGCACAACAAAATATTCATGAGCTCGAGGCCCATATCAAGGAGAATACCAAAATGGTAGCAGCTTTGCAGAAAGAAATGGAGGAGGAAAAACAAGAGAAGCTGTGACAGGAAAAAATATCAGGGACCTAACAAGCCAGATGAAGTGAAACATCACCCTCTTGGAAGCCTGACGCTTAATCTGGATGGACATCATCATGGAGGTAAAGAAGCATTGGGCCTATCTAACTTTAATTGAAGAAAAAAAGGCCATGAATCGTCAATTTAAAAGGACTCTACATGAAGGGAATACAGACGTTGCAACTAAAGTTGAAAGTGCTAGAAGGTATATTACCTTCCTGAATAATTTGAGCTCAAAATAATTGGCCAACCAGGGAATTAAAGATAGGTTCAAGGAGGGAGCAGAATGCAGAAAGGTAATGGAAAAGGAAGCCATGCACAATCATGAACTGAGCAGTTTGGAATGGATGTTGACGAGTTTGGGATAGTTTGAAATGGAATGGACTAAACTAACACTTGCCAGCCTCCCATCATGCTGGGAGCCTACGACTGATATACTTCAACTATTACAAGTATATGATTTCAGACTGATAGAGGTGATGAATCAAACAAATGCACCATCTCGAAAGACCACTCGGCTTAAGGCCGAAAGAACAATTTCCTCACTCAGTAAGGAGTTCACCCTTCTCTATCAAGTTATGCAGCAGTTACCTAATCAAATGAAATATTCCTAATTGATAGAAGTACATTCCCTGGTCGATGCTTACGTTGCAATAACTGGTCCTACGACTGACATCTGGCAGAGGTGTAGTGATCATACGAGCGTTCCATTCACTGTGTCTGCGTCCCTCTTAACTCCACCTTCCAAAAAGAAAGCCAGATCTTCCACAACTACAATACCACCTTCTCCAGTAATAGCCCTGACTTCATCTCACCAAAAGAAATGATAACTCATGATTGGGCCTACATGGCCTCTTACTTTATTTTTATTTTCACTTTTAATTTCGAGTGAAATTCATATTTAGCTCTTGAATTTTTACTTTTAGTTATTAAGTTGTTTGTATTTCCATTAGAAATGGCTTCAATCCCACTTTGTAAGATGATGGGAGCCATTCTACCCCATCATCAATTTTTATTTTTGATTAAGACTTGGAATGACATACAGGCATGTGGAAAAGATATTTTCCCAAAATATCTTTCCGCGTATAGAAAATCAAAAGTTATAAAAGCAGAGAGGAAAGACATATACAAGGTTCCATATTTTTGGAGATATTATCAACTACAATCATTATGTGTATGTATTTTTGTAGGGTCTGGATAGTTGATGTTAAATAACCCATTGGGACTTGGTATAAAGAGTTTTGATGTTGAAAAGGATTCTGCATGAAATGCTATACAGATTGTACTCCTTCCTGTTTGATTATATATAAGTGTTCACTTGGTCTCCATTCATTCTCTTGTATCTAAATGTTCTGGAATGTGAGTTCTTTGTATTGGATGTGAATTTATCACAGTTGGTACTCATATCTTTACATTTATAGTGCTTTAAATATGGACCAGGCATGATACTTTGTTCACTTTCTATCTCATTTCCATAATTCTTCTGATAAGCACTTTATGGATTCTTATTTTAATATAAGCCCATTTACAGTGTATATCCCACTTCATATTCCTTCATAGTTTCCATTTATGCATACCTTGATAATTTCTTATCATTTTAATAGTCAACCCTCTTTATAGCAAGATGATTTCTAGCTGTCTGATGCATCTAATTATTTATTCTCGTATAGAATCCTCAGAAGTATTCCTAGTTGTTACATTTATCTCTGAAGGCTTGGTCCAACTATCACCAAATTTCTACCATTGATCAGTAGCAAGGAAGCCATATTATTTTTTACTACTATCAATTGTATCAGAAACTCCCTGCATTTAAGATGTCCTAGGCACTAGTCCTTTTACAACTCAAGGTTGTCTCTAGGAGCGACAACATCTTTCTGGCAATGCTGCTGGGGAAATGAAGTTAGAGATTTAAATCCCTGGGATATGACAAAAAAATAGTCACCTTTCAAAATAGGTCATTAGGAAGGGTTGAGAGTTGTATATCCCTCACCTTGGCGATTCCATTATAAATCAAAGTTTAAATCCATTTTCCAGTCCTGGCTCAAAATAAGCCCCACTTCTCACACTGATATACCAGGATTCTCCTTGGAAGACTCTCCATCTTCCTCATAGTTGGCTCAAGTTCAAGGCCCTCAGACCATTGCCAAAATCCTTGAATACTCTCCCCCATTGAAAATATTGAAGTCAAATATGAGGATGAGTCTGTAGACACTTCAATTTTCTTTCGGCATCCCACTCCTGAAGCTGAATAAGTGAAGGAAGTTACAGAGGTTACCACTTCACATATTACATCTATTCAAGCAACCCCAGAAGCCGTCGTTCAGTACATCCCTATTGTTATACACACATCCCTTCCACCACCTCTTTTTATTCATTAGAATCCTCCTCCACTTCCACCACCTATCATGGTTGTTCCTGGTTTCTTTTTGAAAAAATATGCCCCCCTGGCATTACCACAGATCTTCAATGTCATGCCTCACGATTACCTGAAGGCCCTACCTCGCTTCAATGGGGAGGATAACACCTCCGCCCAAAAACACTTTGAATTTTTTTGTGCTTTTGCAGAGAACTTCAATGTTGAGCATCTAGATGTTGTGTTGAGGCTCTTTGTTCAGTATTTAGATGGCGAGGCTCATAAATGGTTCAAGACGTTGGGAGACCTCTTTATTAATACCTGGGAGGAAATGGAAAATGCTTTCACCAGAAAATGGAGGGAGAAAAAGGATCATGGATATTGTCTTACTAAATTCAACGCCTAGAGGAAAAGACATAATGAAGATGTGCTTGAATTCATTAAGAGAATTTATAAACTGTATACAATTCTACCAAAAGAAATGAAGCCTCACCAAATCACTGCTAAGGTGGTGTTTGTAGTAGCGTTTGAATCAGATTTCAGTTTCTCCTTAAGGGAAAGAAATTTCTCCACCCTAGACGAAGCTCAGACTGATGCTTTAGAAGTGAAAGATAACTTTTCTTCTATGGGAAAATCTAAAGGGAGGATGGACCATGATTCTAGATGAAGAGGTAAAGAAGAAGCCACTACCTCAAATCAAGAAAGGGAGGTAGTGGATTATAAGATCGATGAAATGAACAAAATGACCAAGAACCTCTTAAGAAAGCTGCTGAAGCTTGAGCTGGAAGAAAAAAACTCATCATCGAGGCCACCTCAAGCTACTCCTAACAAGGGATATAACCCTCAGTATAGAAAACCTCCTTTTCAAATATTGCAGAGAGACTAGAAGGAGCAACAAGATCACATAAAACCCCCACTGTATCTTGAAGGGAAAATGGATGGCTCTACTGAAGAAGTCCCTGATGGGCAAGACGATCAATACCTTGCCTACTCAGAAGGTGAGGAAGTGGAACTTTCTTTGCAAGAAGCTGAGGAGGTTGAGCTTCCTTTGCAAGAAGAAGCTGACAAAACAGGTGTTGATGAAGATCCTGATATCGACGATTACTGCAAACAATTTGTAGACTTCATGCAAGCACAATTTCACAAAAGTTTTGATCTCTGGTCCTCCAGGAAGAGGACCTAAACACAAGATCTGGAACAAGATTTTCCTCAAAAGGAGTCAGTTGTTCAAAAATTTGAAGGCAAAGGTAAGAAACTTATCAATGAACTTGTGCATTCTAATGTTGCCACCCCCTCTTCTTCTAAGACTATAGTTAATTCCCATGAAAAGGTAAAACATATTCCAGCAGAGGAGAAACCTCTAGTCATAACAAAATAACTCAAGGAAAGCCTAATAGAGAAGTCCCCTATTGTTTTCTGTCTTCAAAAAGAGCTGGAGAAAGTCAAGGTCCCAGTCCCCTAGCTAAGATTTTGAAACAGTCTACCTACCAAGCTCAAGTGTCTCAGTTAATGCTTCTTCAAGGAGAAACCTCAATCCCAGACAGTCTTAACCTCTAGGAGGAAAGGCCCATGGTAATGTTTGGTCCTCATGTGGAGGATATGGATTCATCGACCCCTCCTTTCTATGTCTCCCTAGAGATTCATGAATTGTTTTTGCGTAACTACATGTTAGACTTAGGAGCATCCCATAACATGTTGTCTCTAGTAATGGAACAATTGGGACTGCAGATTGATAATTTGTACAAAGACCTATACTCTTTTGACTCTAAGAGAGTCAAGTGTTTGGGGATGATCAAAGATCTGGTTGTGAATATGGCTCAAATCTCAGCTAAGAGTGTGGTAATGGATATAGTGGTTGCTGATATCCCGACTCATTTTGAGATGCTGTTGTCCAGATCATGGGGAAAAAAGATTGGTTTTTCAATAAAATTGGATCTGACCTATGCAACCATTTTGGTATTTGGAGGCCAAGGGAGAAGGTTGTACCAAGAGACAAGTTTCTTAAATATGGTGACCAAGGCTGATAACTTAGTGAATTCACCAGTATATAGTAAAGACAAAGAATTTTCTTGTTTGATTCTCGAAGAAGACGAAGATTTCATACAAGATCCAACATTCTACTAATTGAAGGCTGAACAGTTGACAAGTGGGGAATAAAGGGGTATCTGGACCCTACAGTTTGATGGAGCATATTCCAGAGAAGGGAATGGAGTTGGTGTCCTTTTGATTCCTCCGACTTGGCAGTTAGTCTCTTTTTCTTTCAAGTTGGAGTATGAAGCCACGAACAAGGTGACTAAATATGAAGCATTATTGCTGGGATTGCAGACAGCAAAAAACATGAACATCGAAGCTCCGAAATTCTTTGGGGATTCGAAGCTAGTCGTAAGGAACATTAGGAATCAGTGCCAGGAAAAACCCCCTGAATAAGGGTGTATAGGAATGAAGTGTGGGATCTCATGGAAAATTTCTTCCTGGCATTTAACATTCAATTCATGCCACAGGACCAAAATAGAATGGCCAATTCTCTTGCTATTGTTGCTAGTAATTTCAAACCCCCTCAGAACCCCCTGTTGATGTATGAAATAGAGGTTCGTTATCACCCCTCTATCCCAGATAATATAAAAAATTGGCAGGTGTTTGAAGATGAAGAAAAAGTGAAAGGATTCAAGTAGACTATTGGAGAGTTCTCCAATTTGACCATAGATGCAGAAGAAGAAGAAACTGAAGATTCACCCATGAATAAGTGGCAGGATACTGTGGCTGGCCATAAGGTACTCTAGCTCAAAGGGATTGTGATCCCTAGAGGATTGGTGCCTTTGGAAAGGCTGTTTGACAAAAATGATGTCCCATCCAATCCTAATAAGGTGGTCGAAGAGGATATGGTAGAGGAGTTAAACCTTGGGATAGAGGTAGAACTCAAAATTGTGAAGATATCAAAGAAGGTCCCCGAAGAGTACAAAGAGAAATATCTGAAATTATTCCATTCCTACAAGGATGTGTTTGCCTAGTCTTATCAAGACGTGAAAACTTTTGACATTAGCATAATACAACACAAGATCCCATTAAGAGGAGATGCTAAGCCACACAAAAAAAAGTTGAGACAGATTAATCCTTTACTGCTTCCATCCATAGAAAAGGAGATCAAGAAACTATTGAAGGCCAAAATCATTGTACCATTGAGGTATTCTGAATTGGTAGCCAACTTGGTCCCATTTCGAAAGAAGAATTGTTGGCAATATGATGCAGAGTGTTGTCCTTGATGGCAACCCACTTGATGAAGATGATGGAAAATTGTCCCTGATGAAATATGTCTTGATGAACTTGTTATTTGATGTGAATCTGATGTATCTACAATCAGTACAGAAGGTAATGATGAAAGGAATTTTAGTTTGTGCTAGAAAAATCATGAAAAGTGTATGTATCAAGGCATACACAGGTTTTCTTAGTCAAAGTAGCGTATGCATGCAGGAAAGTACGTGACAAGTCACGTATGCCCATTTGCGCTCTAAAAGTGTAAACCCAGGGGTTATTACCATGTTATTGACCCATTGTATTAAGTGATGATTCATCTATATGATCCCGTCCAGGAATACCATTGGAAGTTTTGTGGTTTTGGCTCATGTTATTGATAAAGGGTAATCCTATATAAGGAGAAGAAAATCATTGTGCATGTTGTGGAAAATTTTGTCACCCCCTAGAGACAGTCTAGAGTTGCCATAGACCAGTGCCTAGGACATCTTAATATAGCAAGGAGTCCTTCATATAGTTTGGATTTTCAGTCCAAGAACTCACTTACTATCTCTTGTTTGAATAAGGAAATAAGTTTTGAATGGGACCAAACTCTCTCAGAAGCTGACACAAAGATAAGAATAGTGTAGGGACATCATGTAAAACTCAAATACAAAGGCATCAGACAGTTAAGAGACAACTTACTGTAAAGAGGGCCAGTTCAAATAATATATCACAGAAATCAAATATCAGGAAGTGAGTGCAGTGAGGAAACATAGAGAAGATATTAGTTAACATGAGACTGATACCTAGATACACAACAGAACCATATAAGGGCATATTAATTTATGAATCCTTATATGACAATGGCGTTTTAAAAGCACCCTCCTCAAGTAACTAATATAGCAGAAAATATGGAAGAGATGAACATGGAACAGTATATCATGACTAGGCCTATTTAAAGTGCTTGACTAATTCCAGAAAGGGCATCAACAAGGATGAATCCTTACTGCAAACTAGTGAGCCACTCGCATTCTAGAACATGATACAAGAAGATAAATAGCATGAAAGGAGATATTGTATTAACGCATAAGAGAAAATTACATACTGTGAGATACCAAAGACCAGAATCATCATTACAGTTATAACTCCTCCTCACTGAGACCCTACGGGCTCTGAACCTTCATATAGAAGTATTACAAAATGTATACAAAAAACCTTTTCACTGCACAGTTTGCTGATAGAAATCTAGAACCTTTACAATGTCTTTCTTTTCAGCTTTTATAGAAGGGATAGAGAATTCTAGAGAAGTAGGTAGATGGAAAACATTTAATGACTTATTTTGAATCAGATGGCGGAAAAAATTCGCACCCACACTATGAATGACTGAACATAAATGACTGCACTTTACAACTTATTTCCGGAAATGAGTGTTGAGAACGAAAATCTCCTTATAAACAGGACATAAATAATAAAATATGCAAATATTATGCTCTTTGCTGGAGGAGGAAGATCTGTGGCAATAAAACCTTAAGGCGCTTGTTTCTGTACATGGTACTTTCAGCCTTCTAATTTTGAATTTAAATTTGAAATTTTTCATGCCGGACACTGAATTCATAGCTCCTTCATTAATAATCTGCTGTTGCATTAATGTTTTCATCCACCCAGATTCGCCCTTTTTTATTTTCTCTAGAGAGTTCTATAGATCTAAGTATCTTTCTTTAATGGTGGTCACATCATAGTGACTCCCGGATCCTTTCCGCCAATTTCGTTCCCACAACAAGTTCCTGCAAAACAAAAGCCTGTTGAATAAAACTAATCACAGAGATAGTGGACATAGTGAGGTTAACGGAAGCGGTGGCATTGATTTGAGGGGAAGATGAGATGACGCGGGGTGGCGAAAAACACAGGGGAACAACAAAGGAATGGGAAGTGAAAATGGGGTAATACAAAGGGACGATGATAAGTGCACGAATCAAAAACATCAAACAAAAACGCCGAACGCGACACATAAACGAAATATGTGAATGGTGGAGGGAAAAGCGAATGACACGTGGATGGATGACGAAAAATGGCGAAACAATGCTAACGGCACCAAAATTCGAAGATTAACTTTCATGGGAGTTACGAATAAAAACATGACAAAACAATGGAGCAAAGGCTTTGGAAGTGGGACACAGAGCGCACATCGCAAATTCGCAAGTGGAGAAAATGCGATGGAGGGAATGATGGAATAACAAGAATCTGTGCTATGCGCTATGCGATGCGATGGGCGTAACCGGTCAAGCGCAGATCGCAAAAACTAAAAGTGTGATGACAGAGAATAACATGAACGAGAAACTGTGCTTTTGCGATGGGGCGGATCTGCGATGGGTGCACAAATCGCAAAAATGGAAAGTGCGATGGCGCGATCGATCACGTTGCAAACAGTTGCGACGGGTCAAATGTGCCTAACCAAAAAAAATGTGATCTGCGATAAGCGCCTTTAGGTGCAGCGTTCGATTACATGGATGAAAGGAGGCGCGGAGCCAGTGGAGAAAGGGGCTAGGCCTTATATGATTTTCAAAAGTGGATTTCTAGCCTTTTTCAATGTATTTCCGGCTCGGGAAAGGCAACGATAGAGAGGAAAAAGGGGACTTTGGCCGAAATGTGAATGGAGGGGCTGATTTTTACATCGGCTCCATCTGGGGACGGCATGTTCATCCTCAGATATGTCGAGAACACGCATACCACGGAATATTTCATTCTGTTTTTCAATTCCCCTGCGCTTCAGCCTCAGGTAATTGCCAGCATTCTTTCCTTTATAAAAATAAAAACCAAAACAGCTTATATACAATATGATACAGTCACGCATCTTAGCCTGGGTCAGAATTGAAAGTATGGTTTGAGGAATTGGCCATTCATGGGGGCATCCAGCAGATCACCCTGTAGATTTTCTAACATAAAATTATTATTTCGCCCTTGACTCATGATTTTGAATGGACCAAACCATAGCGGATCAAACTTAGCATGCTTGCCCTTCTCTGCTCTGTGAACATCCCATCTGAGAACTAGGTCTCCAACTTGAAACTTTCTGTCCTTTGCATGCTGATCAAATACATTCTTCATTTTCTCCTGATATTCTATCAATCTCTGATCCACCTGGTTCCGTGTTTCCTCTAATTCTACCAGCTGATTAATCCTTCTGACCATATCATCTGGTTCTTCCTGGTTTTCTTGCATGAAGCATGCCACTAGCAAAGCCAATTGCACAGGAAACACGACTGCTCTCCCATATACCAGTTCATAGGGAGATTTCCCTGTTTCTCTTTTGCTGGTTATCCTATTCGCCCATAGAGCAAACTTTAATTGAAAATCCAAATTCTTCTGATTTTCACTTATTGTTTTCTTTAGGGCCCTTACCAGGGTTTTATTAGAAGATTCTGCTAGACCATTTCCCTGCGGATAGTATGCTGTGGAGTGAGTCAGTATAATGTTATACCTTTGGTATAAATTCACAAACCTAGCAGACCTGAAAGCCTGTGCGTTATCAATTACAATTCTAGCAGGACAGCCAAACCTAGATATGATATTTTCCTCCATAAACTTCATTATCACAGCATCTGTAGCATTTCTGGTAGGTATGGCTTCCACCCATTTCGTGAAGTAATTTGTGGCTGTTAGTATCCATTTATATTGGCCACTTGATGAGGGATTTATCTCTCCTATAAAATCTAATCCCCATTTCTGAAATGGCTCGTTCACATGAATAGGAATCAAGGGCAAAGCTACTAAGTTCTGTCTTTCTGCAAATCTTTAGCACTTTTCACATGCTCTGACCCAAGAAAAAGTATTTGTATACAATTTTGGCCAGTAAAAACCAGCCTTCAGGATTTTATGAGCTGTTTCCCTCCAGTTGTAATGCCCTCCACATATTCCCTCATGGAATTCTGTCAATATATTCTCTACTTCATTTTCTGTGAGGCATAACAGTAATACACCTGAAGGGTCTCTCCAATATAGCTGTCCATTGGCGATCATGTATTTTTGAGATTTCATTCTCACAGCTCTATATCTTATCTTATCACAACTCAGAGGACAGCTAAGTGTTAAAATATATTCAACTATTTCTTTATACCAAGGACTAGTTAGATATTTCATATGTATCTTTTGAGTGGCCATCTCTAGTCCTTGTTGCTCTTTATCTTTTTCAGATTCTTCATTTGCTATCATGGAAAAATTAATGCCCAAGGCTTGATGATTTGATTCAGATAAAATCTTAGCAAGTCTCTTTCCTTTAATCAATTTAGTAGGCTTTATGTCCAAATCATACTCCTGAATTTTTGCAATCCATCTTCCTCTTCTACCTTTGCTTTCTCCCTGAACAAGAATGTCTTTGACACCTGATGTGGGAACATATGCAGTAACGTGAGAATGCAAAACATATACTCTAAAAGCTTTAAGGGAATTTACCAGGGAATATGCCTGCTTCTCCAATATATTATATTTCAATTCAGCATCATAAAGCACTTGACTGAAGAAAGCTATAGGCTGTTCATATCCCTCTTCATTTTTCTGCAATAACACTCTAGCAATTGTATGGGGTGAAGCAAATGAAAAGATCATAAATGGCTTGTTGTAATCTGGTCCAGCTAGCACAGGAGCTTCAGCAAATGCTTGTTTTATCCTTGTGAATGCATCTCTAGACTCCTGGGACCATTTTACTTCATTCTCCTTTTTCAACATATCAGTTATATGCCTAACTATCTCAGCATAGTTAGGGATAAACCTTCTTAAAAAATTGATTCGGCCTAAAAACACCTGTACTTTCTTCTTTTTGCTCGGTAGAGGAATACTGTTTATTACTTCAACTCTCTTAGGGTCTATTCTCACACGATCTTTAGTTACAATGTGCCCTAAGAGTTTTCCCTCATCTAATGCAAACAAGGATTTTTGAGGATTGAGAGAAAGGCCATACCTTCTGCATTTTTCAAAAGTTATTCTTAAATTTTCAATATGCTCATCATCATTCTTTGAAAACGCTGTGATATCATCAAGATATACCACCAAAAACTTGTCCTGTTCTCCAACAAAGGTTATGTCCATTGCCCTCTGAAAAGTAGCTCCTGCATTAATTAATCCAAATGGCATCCTAGCATACATAAATGTTCCCCATGGTGTAGTGAATGCAGTTTTCTTCTGGTCTTATGGAAGTACAGCTACCTGATTATAACCAGAAAATCCATCCATCATTGACATTCTGGATGCTCCCACTACTTTTTGCAGATTGTGGTCCATTTTAGGCAGTGGATAATTATCTTTCAATGATACTCTATTTAAATTCCTGAAATCTACACACAGCCTTATTTCTCCGTTCTTCTTTCGAACCGGGACAAGTTTTGCTACCCATTCTGAGTATCTCAATGGCACAATTATTTTGGCTTTCGGTAGCTTCTTGACTTCTTTTTCAATGGAGGGAA
Organism: Pinus albicaulis; assembly: GCA_034641835.2. Lineage (NCBI taxonomy): Eukaryota > Viridiplantae > Streptophyta > Pinopsida > Pinales > Pinaceae > Pinus > Pinus albicaulis. The sequence continues at coordinate 863,960,538 of CM076580.1, forward strand.
GCAGCAGAGGATTTATCTGTCTGAGTTTTTGCTTATAAGGCTTTGCATATTACCTCAAAGGAATTTTATGCTGCATTATATTAACATCAAAAGTTTTTAGGTCCTGATAGGACCAAGAAAATACATCTTTGTAGGATTGAAACAATTTCAAATATTTTTCTTTATATTCATCTGGGACTCTTTTAGATAATTTGACAATTTTAGGATCAGCATAAGTACCCAGATTCAATTCTCCCACTTGATCTTCTTCTGTCACTTTGTTTGGCTGCAATGGAATGTCATATTTGTTAAATAATCTTTCTAGAGGCACCAACCCTCTAGGTATAACGTTTCCTTTCAGCTGCAGCACTTTATTACCTGCTATCTTCTCTTCCCATCTGTTTTCTACGATATTTTCGGCTTCTTCCTCCTCATTATCATCAATCTCCATATTGGAGAATTCTCCCACTATCTCCATGGATCTCTTCATCTGTTCATCATCTTCAAATACCTGCCAATGCTTTATATTAGCTGGAATGGATGGTCTGTAACGTACCTCCACTTCATATCTTAAAAGTGGATTCTGAGGAGGACGGAATGTGCTGGCAGCTACAACAAGAGAATCGGCTATTCTGTTTTGTTCTCGGGGCATAAACTATATGTTAAATGCCAAGAAGAAATTTTCTATCATGTCCCACACTTCATTTCTATATGCTCTGAGCCGTGGATGCTTAGTTTGACATTCATTTTTGATCTGCCTTACCACCAGCTCAAAGTCTCCCAATACTTTTAAACATTGGATGCCCATGTTTCTAGCTGTCTGCAGTCCCAATAATAGTGCCTCATATTCAGCTACATTGTTTGTAGCCTCATACTCCAATTTAAAATACAGTGGCACCCATTTTCCTGTAGGAGAGATCAACAATACCCCAGCTCCATTGCCTTCCGTTGAGTTTTCCCCATCAAAATGCAAATTCCAAATTTCTGATTCCTGATCTTCTTTAGGCTGCTCAGCTTGGATTTGACCAAAAAGGGGCTCATGAGCACAATTTTGATTTTCTTCTAACATCAAACATTAGAAGTCTCCCTATTTGTTATATACTGGGGAATTCTCTGAGAAGTCAGCCTTAGTTACCATTTTAACAAATCTAGTCTCCCTGTACAACCTCCTTTCCTGACCTCCAAAGACTGGGACAGTGGCATATGTTAAATCCAATTTGATTTACCCCCCAATATTGGTACCCCAGGACCTTGACAGCAACATGTCAAAGCGGGCTGGGATATCAGCAACCACAATATCCATGACCAAACTCTTTGCTGGGATTTGAGCCAAATTGACCACTAAATCTTTAATCATTCCCAGGCATTTAACTCTTTTCGAATCAAATGAATATAAATCTTTGTATGGTCTTGTAATTTGTAGTCCTAGTTGTTCCATGACAGACAGAGGCATAAGATTGTGGGAAGCCCCAGAATCTAACATACAATTGTGCAACAACAGGTCATGAATAACTAGGGACACGTAAAAGGGAGGAGTAGAGGGGTCTATCTCCTCGACATGTGGGCCAAAGACTACCATGGGCATTTCTTCTTGTAGGTTTAGACTATCAGGAACAATTGGTATTTCAGGAGGAAGCATAAAGGAAGTAACTTGAGACTGGTATACAGGTTGTTTTAATAGCTCAGTCAGAGGGACAAGAATCTTTATCTTCTCAAGTTCTTTTTGCAGATTGAAAGCAGATGGGGGTTTTTCTATCACAACTTCTTTTGACTCCTTATTTTCGGCTGAAGAATTGACTTCTTTTGACACTGGCTCAGCATTAGGAGGACTGACTATTTTTGAAGAAGAAGGAATCTGATCATTGGACTGCAAGGGAGTATTTAGAGGATTCTTACCTTTTTCTATGTTCTTCTTTGTTGTTGATTCCTTCTGAGCAGATGCTTCTTTTTGAGGTGGCTCCTCCTCTTGATCTTGATTTTTGGTCCTCTTCCTTGAAGATCTGAGATCATATTTGACATTGAATTGTGCTTGAATGAAATCAACAAATTGCTTACAATAATGATCAATCTCTGCTTCTTCGTCTTCGTCTTGCAATGGGCAATCCATATCATCAGTATTTGAAAAAGCCAGATTTGAATCTTCTAATCCATAAGTTGCATCTCCAGTGGAGTCATCTGCTGGTCCTTCCAGGTACAAGGGATGAGGTACCTAGTCTTGTTGTTCCTTTGCTTCTCTCGGCAATATTTGCAATGGTGGCCTTCTATACTGAGGATTGTATCCTCGGTTTGGAGCATTGTAATAGTTCTTGGGAGATGCATTTTTAGCTTCCAGTTCAAGCTTGACCATCTTCTTTATCATTTTTCTTATCTCATCCATTTTATCTGAATATTTTTCCTGATTAGAGGTGGAAACCTCTTCTTTGCCTCTCCTCCTAATATCTTGTTCAATTTTTCCCTTTAGTTTCCCAGTGGAGGCAAAGTTCGCTTCCAATTCCAGAGCATCTGACTCTGCATCATCTAAAGTGGCAGGTTTTCTTTCTCTCAACGAGAATCCAAAGTCAAAATCAAAGGCTGCTATAAAAATTATCTTGGCAGCAGCTTCATGGGGTTTCATTTCAGGAGGCAGGCTCAGATATAACTTGTTGAATCTTTTGATAAACTATAATACCCCTTCATTCTGTTTCTTCTTCATAGTATTAAACTCAGTAAGAAACTGACCATGATCTTTCTTTTCCCCCCATTTCCTGAGAAAAATATTTTCCATCTGGTCCCAGGTGGTCACAGAACGATTTCCCAATGTCTTGAACCATTTTCTGGCTTCACCTTCCAAAGACTGTACAAACAATCTCAAGACCACATCCAAATGTTCAACATTTAAGTTCTCTGCAAAAGAGCAGAAGGTCTCTAGATGTTTATGAGCATCAACTTCATTTTCACCATTAAATCTTGGCAGAATCTCTAGATAATCATGTGGCATATCATTTAGCACTTGGGGCAAGGCCAGTGGCGCGTATTTGTTCAATAGAAAAGCAGGAACATTAGCCATTGGGGGAGGTGGGGGTTGTACAACAGTCTGAGATACAAATGAAGGGAGAGGAGTAGGAGGAAGCAAAGTATGAATAACAATGGGAAAATATGATATGGAGGACTGAGGCGTAGCTGGGAATAATTCACGACTAACAGTGGCTACTTCTGTGACTTCTTTAATTTCCTCAGCCTCGGGAGTAGGATGAGAGTCTTCTTCAATCCAGACACTTCCTCTACGTGGAGTTTCTGAGTAAAACTCGGGACTTTCTGTTCTGATCTCTTGAGAAGAAGAGGGCAGATAATCTTCAATGGAATATTCAGGGTTTTCAGCACGAACTGACTTCCTCTCCTTCCAAACTCGTTTATGAATGATCTTCTCTGGGTTAGACACGTAAGGTGTTTTCGACTGAGATGTATCTGACCTCAAATGTGGCTTACGAGGAGCCAGGACTACCAATAAGTCTATCAAATGAAACCAGTGGAGTCGCCAAGGTGAGAGATACACAACTCTTCAACTCTCTGTGCTCACCTGATTAGAGAGTGAAAAAAATTTGTCGAGACCCAGGGAAACTGATATTCTTGAATTCGTTCCCTGGCAACGACGCCAGAAAGATGTTTTGGACAATTTTGTCACCCCCTAGAGATAGTCTAGAGTTTCCATAGACCAGTGCCTAGGACATCTTAATATAGCAAGGAGTCCTTCATATAGTTTGGATTGTCAGTCTAAGAACTCGCTTACTATCTCTTGTTTGAACAAGGAAATAAGTTTTGAATGGGACCAAACTCTCTCAGAAGCTGACACAAAGATAAGAATAGTGTAGGGACATCATGTAAAACTCAAATACAAAGGCATCAGACAGTTAAGAGACAACTTACTGTAAAGAGGGCCAGTTCAAATAATATATCACAGAAATCAAATATCAGGAAGTGAGTGCAGTGAGGAAACATAGAGAAGATATTAGTTAACATGAGACTGATACCTAGATACACAACAAAACCACATAAGGGCATATTAATTTATGAATCCTTATATGACAATGGTGTTTTAAAAGCACCCTCCTCAAGTAACTAATATAGCAGAAAATATGGAAGATATGAAAATGGAACAGTATATCATGACTAGGCCTATTTAAAGCGCTTGACTAATTCCAGAAAGGGCATCAACAAGGACGAATCCTTACTACAAACTAGTGAGCCACTCACATTCTAGAACATGATACAAGAAGATAAATAGCATGAAAGGAGATATTGTATTAACACATAAGAGAAAATTACATACTTTGAGATACCAAAGACCAGAATCCTCATTACAGTTATAACTTTTCCTCATTGAGACCCTACGGGCTCTGAACCTTCATATAGAAGTATTACAAAATGTATACAAAAAACCTTTTCACTGCACAATTTGCTGATAGAAATCTGGAACCTTTACAATGTCTTTCTTTTCAGCTTTTATAAAAGGGATAGAGAATTCTAGAGAAGTAGGTAGCTAGAAAACATTTAATGACTTATTTTGAATCATATGGCGGAAAACATTCGCGCCCACACTATGAATGACTGAACATAAATGACTGTACTTTACAACTTATTTCTGGAAATGAGTGCTGAGAACGAAAATCTCCTTATAAACAGGACATAAATAATAAAATATGCAAATATTCTGCTCTTTGCTAGAGGAGGAAGATCTGCGGCAATAAAACCTTGAGGCGCCTGTTTCTGTACATGGTACTTTCGGCCTTCTAATTTTGAATTTAAATTTGAAACTTTTCATGCCGGAAACTGAATTCATAGCTCCTTCATTAATAATCTGCTGCTGCATTAATGTTTTCATCCACCCAGATTCGCCCTTTTTTATTTTCTCCAGAGAGTTCTATAGATCGAAGTATCTTTCTTTAATGGTGGTCACATCATAGTGACTCCCGGATCCTTTCCACCAATTTTGTTCCCACAACAAGTTCCTGCAAAACAAAAGCCTGTTGAATAAAACTAATCACAGAGATAGTGGACATAGTGAGGTTAACGGAAGCGGTGGCATTGATTTGAGGAAAAGATGAGATGACGCGGGGTGGCGAAAAACACAGGGGAATAGCAAAGCAATGGGAAGTGAAAATGGGGTAATACAAAGGGACGATGATAAGTGCACGAAGCAAAAACATCAAACAAAAACGCCGAACGTGGCACATAAACAAAATATGTGAATGATGGAGGGAAAAGCGAATGACACATGGATGGATGACGAAAAATGGTGAAACAATGCTAACGGCACCAAAATTCGAAGATTAACTTTCATGGGAGTTACGAAGAAAAACATGACAAAACAATGGAGCAAAGGCTTTGGAAGTGGAACCCAGAGCACACATCGCAAATTCGCAAGTGGAGAAAATGCGATGGAGGGAATGATGGAATAACAAGAATCTGCGCTATGCGCTATGCGATGGGCGTAACTTGTCAAGTGCAGATCGCAAAAATGAAAAGTGCGATGACAGAGAATAGCATGAACGGGAAACTGCACTTTTGTGATGGGGCAGATCTGCGATGGGTGCGCAAATCGCAAAAATGGAAAGTGCGATGGCGTGATCGATCGCATTGAAAACAGTTGTGACGGGTCAAATGGGCCTAACCAACAAAAATGCGATCTGCGATAAGAGCCTTTAGGTGAAGCGTTCGATTACATGGATGAAAGGAGGCGCGGAGCCAGTGGAGAAAGGGGCTAGGCCTTATATGATTTTTAAAAGTGGATTTCTGGCCTTTTTCAATGTATTTCTGGCTCGGGAAGGGCAACAATAGAGAGGAAAAAGGGGACTTTGGCAAAAATGTGAATGGAGGGGATGATTTGTACAACAGTGCAAAAAGTGTGCAAGTGGTCTAGGTTTCAATGAATGCTTCACTCTGAAGTATATCTGCATGGTTGAACTCTGCTCTTAATCGATAGATATGAATCTTTGATGCACCTATGAATATGATGAAGGTTCAAAATCTCTAGATCTGGAAATGATGAGTCTCTAGGATGATCTGAGAAGAAGAAAAGAAGACCGGGCGCAAATTTGTTGATGAAGAAATCTGGGTAAGTTCGTAAATCTGATTTGGTCTGCAAAGTTTATCTTTTATAGATCTATATGCAGGTTCATTTCATGGAATGCGCGTGTATACGCGGATCTATTTAAATAAAGGTACGTATGGGCAGTTAGGGCTTCTCTGAAAAATGGACTAATGTATACGCGGGTTCACTTCATTGAAAGCACGTGCATACGCGGATCCTCTTAATGAAAAGCGTGTATGATATGTGAACCAATGGCTTTTCAAGGGTGAAAGTGTTTCTTCAAATCTATTCTGAAGTTTGGGCTGTCTCTGATATTCTGGTTACAGTGGTTTCACTGTTCTGTATGAAGCATTGGGCAAATATGATTGTTGATAAGTGAAGGGTTGTGTTGATGTTGTTTTGATCCAGTTTGAAAATTGATGAAATGTGGTCTGCAGTGGATTTGAGGGTTGATGTCTGAAAGTAGAGGCTTTCTTCCAGTAGAGGCTGGTGCTAATTTCAGGGGGTAGTAGCTCCCTTCCAGGTGAACCTGGTAAACGAGAGTAGGGGGTTGTTTCTCCCGTCTAGAAGATGCTGGTAAATAAGAGAAGGTTGTATCCTTCTGCAGGTGGGATCCTGCGTGCTGGTATGAGTCTCCACCAGTACATGTTGTAAGAAGTTTTCTTGATAATAAAATTTTGAAGGCTGAGACAACGGCACCAATGGTTTTCTCCCAACTTGGGTTTTCACCTAAAATCCTGGTGTTCATGTGTGTTGATGATGTGTGATGATTTATCTTTCTGCACCTGTTTACAGTATTCTGAAGTATCTGATGAATTAATAAAGTAATGATCTGAATAATTGAATGCATATTTAGATCTCTGAGCATACGCGAGTTCTGTAAAGTATATCCGCATATATATGCTAGTTTCCTTCAGGAAAGTAGCGTATGGGTTTTAGGAAGGAAAAGTGAAAAGTTTTATTGTCTGCCCAAAATACTGATTCACCCCCCCCCCTCTCAGTATTTTTCCCAACAATTGGTATCAGGGCCGGTCCTTCTGAAAGGGCTTAACCGCTAGAAGGAAGATCAAGCAAGATGAGCAATCAAGAGGGAACAGCATCTATCAAGCCTCCGCTCTTCAACGAAAGTAATTTAATCTTCTGGAAAATAAGGATGAGATCCTATCTTTAGTCTATGGGAGTAGATATATGGGCCATTGTTGAACAAGGATATCAATATCCAGCCACTGTACCAACAGATGCAACGGAAAAGAAGAATTATGAAACAAATGCAAAGGCAGTCAATGCTCTATTGGGGAGTCTAACTGAATCTAAATTTGTCAAGGTCATGCAGCTGAATACAGCAAAGGCAATATGGGACAAAATCATTCTAAGCTATGAAGGTGATGCAAAGGTAAAAAGTGCAAAACTCCAAACTCTCAGAATTGAATACGAAAATTTAAGAATGCATAGTAACGAGAGCATTGCTAGTTTATTTTTACGTCTTGATGATATTGTAAATTGTATGAGAAATCTGGGAGAAACAATAGCAAAATCTACCTTGGTTGAAAAAATCTTAAGATCACTAACGACAAAGTTTGAGTCAAAAGTTTCTTCTCTTGAAGAAAAACAACATCTTCAAAATCTTACTCTGGTGCAACTACATGGCATACTAACTTCATATGAAATGAGAAGAGGAGGACCATCTGATTTCAAAGAAGCCATATTTAGAGCTTCTACAAAAGGGAAAGATGTACAAGAAGTAGAAGGATCAGGATACACCTCAGAAGAAGAGGAGGTAAATTTTGTAAAGAAACTTCAACTTGGCACAGGACGGTTCAAAGGTAATATTCCTTTCAAATGTTTTAATTGTGGAAGAGTTGGTCATTATGTTGCTAAATGTCCTCATAAAGAAACTCTTGCAAAAGGGAAGGAAGTAGCAAGGAGAAATAAGAACCAATCTAGCACTAGAAAAAGTTACTATACTCATGAAGACAGTGATCGGTTATCTGATAGTGAGGAAGAAGGTGAACAAGATCTTAGACTGCTCATGGCATTTGAAAATGATTCTAAAGAAGAAAAGGATACCTTTATGGATGCTCTAGAGGAGAATTATTTTCTTAATGAAAACAATCAACTCAAAATATGCTTAGAAGAAAGTAAAATAATCATAGAGACTCTGAAAAATCAGATTGAAGAAGAGAAGAAGCACATTGAAAAATTAGAATGTGAAGTGGTAAGTCTAAGAAAAGAACTTGAGAAAGTAAAGACTCTGAATCTTAGATTTGCTAAAGGATCTAAAACCTTAGATGATATTATCAAGGTACAACGTTCTTCTCTTATAAAGACAGGTCTTGGATATACCAGAGAATCTTCTCAGACCTCAACACCAAATTATCTAAAAGTAGCTACAACTAGCCTACAACATTCTGCCACTCAACAAAGGGATAAAGAATCTTCATAGGTACAACATGATCAGCTGAAGTCAAATACATTCAACACGAATACCTTTCAAAGGAACACCAACCAACAGGTAAATTTAAATAGAAGATTTCATGATCGCAGAAATTTCTACTTCAATGGACAATGTTTCTCATGTCACAATTTTGGTCATAAAGTTGTTCAATGTGTTGCTTATAAAACTATCATGACAAGAGAAGCAAGAAAGAAAAGGATTGATATTGGAACAAATAAAAATACCTATAACAAATTTTATCCTCTTCAAAATGAAGTTGAATGCACTTATTGCAATAACTTTGGCCATGAAGAATCTGAATGCAAAAGCAAAATCCAGCCAAAAGAACATGTTCCTTCAAACACCAAAGTATGGAAAAAGAAGGATTTACAGGTTGAAAATTGTGGCATAGCTTTATTTTCATAAGGTGAAGAAAATCAATGGTACATTGATAGTGGATGCTCAAAACACATGATAGGTGACAAAAACAAACTTCTTGCATATAGTGCTCTAGAAAAGGAAAAGAATGTTACTTTTGGAAATGATACACCCGTTGTTATTAAATGAAAAGGGTCTGTTTTCCTAAAAGAAAAGGTGAAAGCCAATAATGTCATGTATGTGGATGGATTAAAACATAACTTGTTAAGTGTAAGTCAAATGTGTGACCAAGGAATTGAAGTTGTCTTTAGGTCAAAAGAATGTGTGGTACGTGATCTTGATACAGGTAAAACAATTATAAAAGGAAACATAACTCCAAGCAACCTATATGTATTGAAGAACTGCAAAGAACAATGTTACTTGAGAAAGTCTTTAGAAAATTGGCTATGGCATAGAAGGTTGGGGCAACTGAGCTTCTCTCAGATCAACAAGTCAAGCAGACTTAAAGATGTTCGTGGTCTTCCCAATATTACTATTCAAGAAAATATCATATGTAAATCTTGCCAATTCGGTAAGCAGACCAGAGTGAAATTTAATGCCAAGGAAGGATCATCAAATGGCCTCTTGAACTTATTCATACAGATATATGTGGACCTATGAGGAAAAAGTCACCACGTGGTGAAGAATACTATATCTTGTTTATTGATGATTTCTCTAGAATGTGTTGGATTGGGTTGCTTAAACACAAACATGAAGCATTTGAGAAATTTCAGATATTCAAAGCTCTGGTTGAAAATGAATTAGATCTAAAAATTAAATGTCTTAGATCTGATCGAGGAGGTGACTATACATCAAATAAATTCCTTGAATTTTTTGAACAACATGGCATAAAAAGACAATTTTCTGTAGTAGGCACTCCATAACAAAATGGTGTAGCAGAAAGAATGAATATAAAAGTTCAACAAATGGCTAGAGCCATGCTTGATGATTCCGGAAAACCTGACACATTTTGGGGAGAAGCAGCTCATACAACCGTAAATACTCTCAACAAGGCACATGTTTGTGTAAATAGTGACAAAATGCCATATGAACTCTGGTATGATAATCCTCCCACTGTGAAGCATTTTAGAGTTTTTGGGAGCAAATGCTTTATCAAAAATAATTATGAAAATCTTGGCAAGTTTGAACCAAGAGCAGATGAAGGAATACTTCTTGGTTATTCCTCTCAAAGTAGAGCATATAAATGTTACAATAGAAGACTTCATAAGATTGTTGAATGTATTGATGTTGTTATTGATGAGTTTCCTACAACTCCAAAAGAAGAAAAACAAACAGCATATGAAGGTGATGATGACGTATATCCTTCTACATCAAATATAAATGATACAGACAGTGAACCCAATGAAGAATATGGAGATGATTTATCTGAAAAATCTCCATCCAGATATGTTCAAAAGAACCATCCAAAATCTCAAATTTTGGGTGACAAGGGATTAGGTGTACAAACAAGAAGGACTCTTGTGGGATCTTCTAGCTATCTGGCATTTCTATCCACCGTTGAACCAAACAATGTCAATCAAGCTAGCAAAGATGAATTTTGGATTCAATCCATGAATGAAGAGCTTGATCAAATTGAAAAGAATCACACTTGGGAATTAGTTCCAAGACCACATGATAAAAATGTCATTGGAACTAAATGGATATTCAAAAACAAGTTAAATGAAAATGGGGATGTTATAAGAAACAAAGCTAGACTTGTTTGCAAGGGGTATACTCAACAAGAAGGTATAGACTTTGAAGAAAATTTTGCCCCTGTAGCTAGACTTGAAGCTATAAGAATGTTTCTTGCCTTTTCAAGCTTCCAACAAATCAAAGTTTATCAAATGGATGTTAAATCTACTTTTCTCAATGGTGATCTAGAAGAAGAAGTCTATATAGAACAACCAGAAGGATTCATTTTTGGAAATGATGAAAAAATTGTTTACAAACTTAAAAAGGCTCTATATGGTCTCAAACAAGCTCCAAGGGTATGGTATTATCGTCTTCACAAATATCTGAATCAACAAGGATTTTCAAAGGGGTCTGCTGATAGCAAATTATACAAAAAAATTGAAAATGATAAACTATTGATTGTGGTTGTTTATGTTGATGATATCATTTTTGGAAGTAATGAAGAATCTATGAGTCAGAAATTTGCTTCTGTCATGCAGCAAGAGTTTGAAATGTCCTTACTTGGGGAACTAACATTCTTTCTTGGCTTGCAAGTGCATCAAACTACAGATGGTATATTCTTATCTCAAGAAAAATACCTTAAGAAAATTCTGAAGAAGTATGGCATGGAAGAATGGAAACCTATAAGTACACCAATGATAACCGGATGTAATCTCAGTTCTCATGATGATTCTCCCATGGTGAATCAACCAGAATACAGATTTATGATAGGAATTCTACTTTATCTCACTGGGACTAGACTGGACATTATGCATGTAGTAGGGATTGTTGGACGATTCCAAGCTAATCAAAAAGAGTCTCACCTTCAGGCTGTCAAAATAATATTCAAATATCTACAAGGAACTCAAGACTTTGGCATATGGTATCCAAAGAATGTTGATCTTACTCTTCATGCTTACACTGATGCAGATTGGGCTGGAAATGTTGATGATCGGAAAAGCACTAGTGGTGGTGCATTCTATATGGGGCCCTGGTTAGTATCTTGGTTCAGCAAGAAGCAAATTTCTATTGCTTTATCTACAGCAGAAGAAGAATATGTGGCTGCCGCATCTTGTTGCACTCAACTCCTTTGGATGATGCAAACCTTGGAAGATTTTCAAATCAAATGTACTTCTCCTATCTCCATTATGTGTGATAATACAAGTGCCATCAGTATATCAAAGAATCATGTTATGCATTCGAAGACCAAGCACATTCCCATAAAGTATCACTTCTTACGTGAACAAGTGCTTGAACAAAAGGTGAAGTTGGAGTATGTTCCTTCCAAAGAACAAGTTGCTGATATTTTTACCAAACCTCTACCCAGGGAAGCGTTCGAATATCTCAAACAAAAGCTGGGTGTTTTCTCTGCCTCTCAGAAGATCAGATCTGATTAAATTTAGAAGATTAAATTGGATACATGGGTTTCCTGGAAGACAGTCGCGTATATACGCGAGTTTATACACCTAAAGCCGCGTATGGTTGGTTGCTGACATTTTTTTGATTGGGGCCAGCATTTCTTAGTGCTGTTTGGTATCTTTGATGCTGTTTGATGTCTCTGGTGGTGTTCCAGTTCTTATATATCTGTTTCATTCTCTATTATTGGGTAAAGATGCCTTGATGACTTATTGTTGAAAGTTTTCAGGTTGCACAAGCTAAGGAGGAGCCCTGGTCATATAGAAAGGAGACTTGGATGCACTGTTTCAGGGGGAGCATTAGCCTTGCTGAGTATAATGCATTTTTGGTAGTATGATGATTCTAAAATATGATCTCTTTCTTGAGATCTTGTTGGTTTTTGTTACAAAAGGTCATACTTGTAATTGGTTGAAAAAGGGCATGTTGAGACCCATGATGTAAATTTGTAATATTTAGTCATGTAAGGACTTGTTCAATTGTGTAAACCCACTTGGTTGGGTACTTGAGTCTCATATGTAAATCCACTTGGTTGGATCTTGGATGTAAATATGAGTCCTTGGTGATAGGAAGGTCATAAAGTCAAGTACTTCATTCTAAAATATGTTTGAAGATTCAACATGAACTCAAGGGGAGCATGGTCAGTTCAATATACTTCAGATCTACAGTGCTCTTGGAAAACCTTATGTTGGTTTCAATCCACCCTTTGCCCTTGATGTCAAAGGGCGAGAGTGGCATGATGTTTGAATAAGGGAAGAATATCATTATGCTTAATGTATGTACCTGTTGTGGTGATCAAACACCATCGTGGTTGCCATCAAGTCCAAAGGGGGAGATTGTTGGCAATATGATGCAGAGTGTTGTCCTTGATGGCAACCCACTTGATGAAGATGATGGAAAATTGTCCCTGATGAAATATGTCTTGATGAAATTTTTATTTGATGTGAATCTGATGTATCTACAATCAGTACAGAAGGTAATGTTGAAAGGAATTTCAGTATGTGCTAGAAAAATGATGAAAAGTGTATGTCTCAAGGCATACGTGGGTTTTCTTAGTCAAATTAGCGTATGCACATGGGAAAGTACGTGATGAAGAAAAGAAGACCTGGCGCAAATTTGTTGATGAAGAAATCTGGGTAAGTTCGTAAATCTGATTTGGTCTGCAAAGTTTATTTTTTATAGATCTATATGCATGTTCGTTTCATGGAATGCGCGTGTATACGCGGATCTATTTAAACAAAGGCGCATATGGGAAGTTAGGGTTTCTCTGAAAAATGGACTAATATATACGCGGGTTCACTTCATTGAAAGTGCGTGCATACGAGGATCCTCTTAATGAAAAGCGTGTATGATATGTGAACCAATGGTTGTTCAAGGGTGAAAGTGTTTCTGCAAATCTATTCTAAAGTTTGGGCTGTCTCTGATATTCTGGTTACAGTGGTTTTACTGTTCTGTATGAAGAATTGGGAAAATATGATTGTTGATAAGTGAAGGGTTGTGTTGATTTTGTTTTGATCCAGTTTGAAAATTGATGAAACGTGGTCTGCAGTGGATCTGAGGGTTGATGTCTGAAAGTAGAGGCTTTCTGCCAGTAGAGGTTGGTGCTAATTTTAGGCGGTAGTAGCTCCCTTCCAGGTGAACCTGGTAAACGAGAGCAGGGGGTTGTTGCTCCCTTCTAGAAGATGCTGGTAAATAAGAGAAGGTTGTATCCTTCTGCAAGTGGGAGCCTGCGTGCTGGTATGAGTCTGCACCAGTACATGTTGTAAGAAGTTGTCTTGATAATAAAATTTTGAAGGCTGAGACAACGGCAGCGGTGGTTTTCTCCCAACTTGGGTTTCCACCTAAAATCCTGGTGTTCATGTGTGTTGATGATGTGTGATGATTTATCTTTCTGCACCTATTTACAGTCTTCTGAAATATCTGATGAATGAATAAAGTAATGATTTGAATAATTGAATGCATATTTAGATCTCTGAGCATACGCGAGTTCTATAAAGTATATTCGTGTATATACACTAGTTTCCTTCAGGAAAGTAGCAAATGGGTTTTAGGAAGGAAAAGTGAAAAATTTTATTGTCTGCCCAAAATAAGGATTCACCCCCCCCCCCCCTCTCAGTATTTTTCCCAACAAGAATAGAGAGATAAGAATGTGTGTTGATTTTCAAAACTTAAATAGAGAATCTCTTAAATATAATTATCCGCTACAAAAAATGGATCATATATTGTAGAAGGTGGTGGGATCCTCACGCATGTCCATGATGGATGGTTTCCCAGCTACAATCAAGTGGTAGTTCTTCCAAAAGACCAAAAGAAAAGAACATTTACCACTCCATGGGGTATGTTCATGTATGCTCGAATGCCATTTGGGTTGATAAACGCGGGCTCCACATTTCATAGAGCCATGGACATCTCTTTTGTAGGTAAGCAAGACAAATTTGTGGTGGTTTACTTGGATGATATCATATTTTTCTCCAAGGATGATACCAAGCACATTGATCACTTGTGCAAAACCTTTGACAAATGCCGCAGGTATGGGCTATCTCTGAACCCACAAAAAAAATTGTTTACTTTAGAAGAAGGAAAGCTCTTGTGTCATATTGTAACTAAAGTCGGGGTCAAAATTGATCCAAAAAGGGTAGAAGTAATAAACAACATATCCCTACCCCAAAACAAGAAGGAAGTTCAAGTGTTTCTTGGACGCATAATTTTTTTGAGCAGGTTCATACTAAACTATGCAAAGATAGTTCGATATATAACGAAAATATTGAAGAAATATAATGATGTGAAACAGACTGCCGAGTCGAGGGAAGCATTTAACAGAATCAAGGGTGCATTCAAAAAAGCCCCTGTACTTGTAGGTCCTGATTACGGTATGTCCTTCATGATTTTCTCATTTGCATATCCTCACACTGTAGCAGCGGTACTATTATAGAAGAATGTCGAAGGGTACGAGAAACCCATTGCATTTTTTTAGTCAGGTGCTTCAAGACGCTGAGATAAAATATAATAATTTGGAGAAACAAATCTATGCCCTAGTCAAGTCTCTGAATTCTTTTCGAATGTACGTATTTCAGTCAGCCATAACTTCTTTTGTACCCACTGCTGCAGTGAAAGATATTTTGATCCAAGGTGAAAACGAGGGTAAGAGGGGAAAGTGGATAGCAAAGATCCAATAATACGAGTTGGATATTCACCCCACCAAGCTTATAAAGGGACAAGGACTAGAAAATATCTTGTCTGAATCTACTTGTCAAGCCTTGGGAATAAACTTAACCATGAGAGTTGAAGAGGTACTTGAAGGTACAGGAAAGTGGCCCAATGTAGAAACTACCATTCAGAAGATTCACATGAAATACCTACTCATTGCATGGTATAATGAAATTGTAGAGTATCTTCTAACTCTCAGGTGTCCCCCAAGCTGTGGTAAGACGAAATACCAAAATCTGAGATTAAAATCCAAAAATTTTATTATAGCAAATGGCTGGTTGTACTGGAGAGACCCCTTGGGAATCTTGCTCTTATGTCTCACAGAGCCCGAGGTGGAGGAAGTTATGGTTGAATTCCATGAAGGCATTTGTGGAGGACACTATAGTTGGAGGGCCATAACCCACAAAATTTTTAAGGCAAGTTTCTTCTAGCCTAAAATTTTTGGAGACGTTCATGCTCAGGTCAAGGCTTGCAAAAAATGTCAAAGATTCACTAAGAATAAAAATTTTGCAGCCCTACCCATGATCCCAATACATATCGAATAACCCTTTCAACAGTGGGGAATTGAATTCATAGGAGAGATTCATCTCACATCTAGTGGATAGCATAAGTGGATCTTGACAACCACAGAATAATTTACTAAATGGGTAGAGGCAGTGCCAGTGAGGAATGCCACAGATGCAGTAGTGATAAATTTCATGGAGGATAACATCATAGCTAGGTTTGGCTGCCCTACTAATATTGTAACTGACAACGCACATGCTTTTAAGTCTACCAAGTTCATTAAATTCTGCTAGCAGAACAATATTGTGTTGGGACACTCCATTGCATACTATCCACAGGGAAATGGGCTGGCAGAATCCTCTAACAAGACATTGGTAAGAGCATTGAAAAAAGCCATAAAAAAAAAACCATAAAATTGGGATTCGTAGCTCAAGTTTTCACTATGGGCAAACAGAATTACCAGCAAGCGATCAACTGGCAATTCTCCATATGAGTTGGTATGTGGATGAGCAACGGTATTTCCAATACTGTTAGCTCTACCTATAGCTCATTTTCGGCAAGATAGTCAGGAGGATCCAAATGATCTTATCAGGAGAATGAATCAGTTAGTTGAGTTGGAAGAAACTCAGATTCAAGTAAATCAAAGGTTGACAAAGTATCAAGAAAAATTGAAATACTTGTTCGACCAACATACCAAAGGTAAAGAAATGCAGGTTGGAGATCTTGTACTAAGGTGGGATATAAAGAGAGCCAAGAAAGGAAAGCATGGGAATTTTGATCCGTTGATGTTTGGGCCATTTGAAATTGTAGAAGCTAGAGGAAATAACACTTTCAGGCTAGAAAATTTGGAAGGTGACCTGCTCGAAGCTCTTTGTTAGTATGAATCCTTTGTCGATGTGTACGAAAACAGACCACTTTATCTACGCATAACTAATAGCCCTAACATCAAAAGTGGCTACCAATATCTTCATATCTGCAGTTAGTTGATCAAGACAAGAGCTGCAAAAAACCAGATCTATGCATAGAAAGACATTAAGCGGTAAAAAGAAGGGTTTGCTCCATATATCCAATAAACAAGACAAGAACAATTTTTGAAATAATTTTTGTATTAAGGGCACCTGGGAGGAAAACAAGAAGATGTTTCCAATTCTCCTCAATGGGATGGGTTCTTGGAAGTCCTCAGCACTTCATATCTAGCATTTCTCTCTCCTGTTGGTGTAGAAAACCCAGAAAAAGATAGAACTCAAAGGGAGCTCACACAGCAAATAATGGAAAATATGACAATGACAATGGCTCAAAGTCAGACCAAGAGTTTAGATCCAGAGTGATCTAATAGGCAAAAAAAGGTGAAGAATGGTAGGAAAAACCCTTTTATTTATAATAAAATATTGGGTCATTCTAGATCTTGGTGCATGATTAAAATAACATTAACCAAATCTAGATCCACCTTTTATGGAATATTTTATTATATTTGTTGGAGGGAAAAGGTATTTGACTTGGGTCAAATCTCTTTATTTGTAAATAATAAATAAATAAATGATTTATTTACCATTTTAAGGAAGTGGTTGAATGATAATCAAATAAATAATGATTTATTTAATTATTTGTGAGTGATTTAGTCATATTTAACAAGGAATATTATTTAAATAAGATTTAAATAATTATTCCTAGAAAATAATAAGATAAATAGAGATTTATCTAATTAATTTCTTTGTTTTGGGTTAAACATGATGAGGAATAATAATCAAATTATTGTTTAATTAATTATTCCATGAGGAAAATCAAACAAATATAGATTTGTTTAATATTTCCTTTTGGGGTTTCTTGTTTAGACCATAAACAACTTAATAAATGTGGTTTATTAAGTTATTTCACATAGTGAAAGCAATTTTACTTAGGGTAAAATTGGTCTTACATGGTGTACTTGGGTCCATCTAATGATAGTAGGTTAGATGACCAAAAAATGGTGTAACAGATTACCCCCCAGCATGCGAGTGTTAGGAGAAAATCGTATGACCGAAGTACGTTGTAAGAACTCAATCACCAGACATCAAAAGGGATGTCAGAGAGAGAAATGTAAGGTAGAATAATGTGCTGAAGAACTAGACCCTGAGGAGATGAGACTTGCAGGTGCCACAAGTCTCTTTTGATGAGATGGTACCTGTGCTAAAGGCAGCGGGGGAAGCATACCTATGCCCGCCGAGACAAAGTACAAAAGAATAGTGTGTTCAGTAAACAAGGGACCAAACCATAAATTACAACCGGCATAAACACGAGCCAGATAAAAATACAATGAGGGATCCCACATACATGTTGTGCCTGGGATAACATCAAGGACTTATACAATAATATCTGAGTGCATGAGATATAAATACAACCCAAATGCCCCCTATAAGTGGGGAAGGGCTCACAAAATCTAACTGATACATGCAAATAAAAGAGGTGCTGCAAGCGGCTAAAGCCGACATCATCAAATATATGGAGCTGCATCGAGGGCTGCAATGAAGAGGTCATCCGGGTGTGTGGGGGGCTACCTATAGGGCCACCCCCTCATGAGGGCTGAGACATCTCACACACACCCGGGAATCACCAAGAGCTGCTGCTGCATCACTGAACCATCAAGTATACAGATCTCGATCATGCTGAAAGGAGATGGAATGGAGAAACAATCAAGTCAAAGGGGAAGGAGAGATCTCTTTGCCTGATCCGAGGCACTGAACAAGAGTGGAAGCTGGAACCAAGGTACACCGCCCCCTAGACCTGTCTTCTGGAATGAAGGAGCTGATGTCGACAGAAGGAGGTCTGCCATAGGTGAGGCAATGAGAGATCCTCAACTAAGGCACGGGAGAAAATAGTAGAGCGACGGACAGACTAATACCAATGATGATGATGAAATGGAGGGGACTGGTTAGCAAATGGATGACTTCCCTTGTTACAGCATAAAGGGCATGAATGACACGGCAGCGACTGACACAATATTAGGAGGGATAGGGGACAGTGGGACTGAAGGCCATAATGTGCGACACAAGAGAGGGACCAAGCAATGAAGGATGGAGGACTATGGCAGGGTACAAAGGGACTTGGGATAGACTCCATGAATGCGATGATGACTCAACTTGGATGCTCTAAACAAGGGCGACTTGATGGTGTTGCCACACAGTAAAGGTCCAATGGGGGACCATGAAAAAATGAGTACAAGATGGTAACTCATGACGAACATCAACACGAGAATAGATAAGTATGGAGGCCAAATGGTGCCCCTAGTATGAGTGTTGCAAGTGAAGAAATTCAATTTTGAGGAGGGTTATGGTTGAGGGGCATAGGTGCCCCCAAGCATGGTGTGGTCATGCCAAAATGTATTTAGAAAATGGGGAATATAAACACATTTTAATGATGTGGCGCACCATTTGTTTTCATTATGGTTATGCAGTTTTGAGAAAGGGAATTGAGGATTACCAATCTCTTTTGGTACTGAATATAGGAAGAAAATGGACTTTAAGTTTCTGGGTTGGCATACCTGGTGTCACTATCCCAAAGAGAGGAGTTGGAGATAATGAACTGATGCTCTCATAGAAAAGCTATAGGCTGGTCAACAACAATGTCTAAGAGATGGAGTTGCTGATGTAAGATGAATGAATGATAAGGGGTATCATCCTTAGAGTGATATAAAGTGATATTGGACTCTAGAGGTTCTTCTAAATGTGGAATAATAACGGTACTAAAGTCAGCACGACCAGATACACTAGGAGAGTTGTGGAGAATTGCTTCTCTTGGTCTCTCAAATGTGGGTGCCCCCTTACCCAAACATTGGGTTTCAATGTAATGGCCACAAGGTGTATGTGGTGTAAAATCACGGGTTCGATGTAAGGGGGAATAGAGAAAGTCAGGGGTGGGGATTTTTTCCATAATTTCGTCATCGTGATAGAAGATGGTGTGACTGGTGGAAGAAAGACCACCTGACGTGGCGAAGCTACCTGAATCATCATCATGAGAAGAGAGGGTCACATGCGCGTCATCACAAGGGGTGACAGAAGAGTAAGAAGATAAAGGATCTACCGATGTTGAGCCCAAGGTGATCGCTAAAGGAAGTTCAAGTGAAACAACAGGGGAAGATTGAGATGGAATGTTCCCCGAGGGTCTCATGGATGATGATAGGTAGAAAATGCTGGACGAAGGCTCCGTCATCTCAACATCAGGAGGGGGAATGTCAATGGGAGCAGTCATGTCTGGTAGTTTTTCCAAATAAAAATGCGCAAATAGGGGACAGGTGGACTCATTGCGCTTGGCCTCGAATTGGTGGACCGCGGCTAGAGAGGTGCAGAAGTCCTCGAGGCGGGGACAAAGGTGGGTGTAATGGCCATGGAGATCACACAAAGCACAGGGGTGGTTGGTGTGAATAGTCTTTGGGTTCTTAGCCATGGTCACGAAAGGAATAGAGGCTTCCAGGGCAGTGGAATCAGGGAACGCGACATTAACCATGGGCTTGAGATGAAGCAATTCAGGACAAGTATGGGTGGTGTGACCGACAACATCACAAAAAGCACACTGGATGGTATGATGTGGAGGTCGAGGAGGGGTCGGGTTTGTCGGGGCAACCTTTTCCTTTGATTCCCCCTTGTAAGCTTTGCCCTTCTTACCCGAAGTGGTCACAACAGGAGGTGGTTCCTGTTGAGGTGACTAAGGCACTGTTGCAGCGGGAGAGGTCATGGGGACCGGTTGAACGAGGGTAAAAGAAATATAAGGTTTGGGTTGACCAGGTAGGGTTGCAACTGGAGGATAATGGTACCAGACGAGAATCCCAAAGGTCAGGTTAGGAAGAGAGAGGGTGGCCATGACCAGTACCGTGGACACTCTTTTTGGGGGAGCTAGGAACAGTATCTGACCGGAGGGGTAATGGCCAGGTGGAACGGCTCCTAAATGGAAAAGGCTTGGAGGAACCATTTGAGGAGGGTAAAGAGGCTCATGAATACCAGCTGCAGGTGAAGGGCGAGGATCAGGTTGCGGAGAGCACGGTTGCTGACTAGCCGAAGTAGGTTGCTTGAGGGCAGCCCGAGACGATTGTATCATGCAAACATTCGATGAGATGGGGTCGGAGATAGATGGAGGAGGAAGACCAGGGAAGGTGCCAAGCAAAGAGGAGTCTTTGTAGACGCCGGGAGAGACACTGGTCAAGGAATCGACTGTTTGCTTATTGGCTACAGGAGAGATGGTCGTCTCAGGGGAGGTCTGAGATTCTGGCTCATGATATGTCAACTGGTCAATGGTGACTATCTTTCCATTATGAGGGAAAGACATCTTGCGGAAAAACACGGATGGGATAGCAGACATGGCATAGGTGTAGCTCCACCCTAAGAGAATGTTGTAATCTAGAGGGGCGTCGATGACTTCAACGTCAACACAAACAGTCTTGCCCGCAAGAGTGATAGGACAATTACGAAGTAGGCCAATGGGCTGGGAGGCGTGGCCATCCCACACTCGAAGGGTGATCATGGAAGGGGCCAACTCATGGTAACCGAGTTGTTTCCAAACTGAAGCAGACATCACACAGGTGGATGCCCCCTCATCAATGATACATCGAGAAACGTTAGCGTTCCGAATTTTTACTGGGATTTGGAAAGTGACGGAAGCAGGAAGAGGAGGATGTTATGATTGATGGGCGTCGAAAACAATCAATTGGTCAGTAGCAGGATCTATAGTGCCCAGGGTAGATATTAGAGCCTTCTTTTGAGAAGGGCACGACTAGAGGAGTTCCAATGTAGAAATGGCAGCAGGAGACTGTGCCAAATCATCTACTATGCTATACAACTGAGCAGCTCGACCAGAAGCATCATTTCAGCGTAATGGTCCTTTAGGAATCTTGGTATGAACCTCAACGTTGGGTTGAGGGATAGGAAAGGGACCATTGGATGTCGAAAGAGGCACTATAGAACCTGAAGAAGGTGACTCAGGGACAGACGGAGCGGGAGGCTTGGGGTACTGAGGGGCCCGAGTTTGAAGGTTAAGGTCTACGGTTGGAGGTGGAATAGAGTTCATCATGAGGATCTGGTAATTGGAGGAACCAGAAGGGGAAGGTTGAGTGGCTACCTGTCCGTCAGGTGGTTGGGTAGCCATGAATCCCTGCTATGCATCCACCTACACTTGAGGGGGTGGTGAATACTGTTGCAGGGGTTGAGAAGGCAAGGGAGGTGGAGGTGCTGATGCTGGAGGAGCTAGAGCACCAAACTGCGGATAAAAATAATAAGGGGGTTGCGTAACAGTATGGTGAGTATGAGGTTGGGCCAAAAGAGGAGGTATGTTGTATCCTGGATACATGCTACCATGAGGGGGACAAGTGCGGGAGGTGTTTCCCCCTCCCCCAGGAAAACCATAACCCATGGGAGGTTGGGCATATGGATGAGAGAGAGCTCCAACAATACCGTTGGCGGCATGAGGTGCCCCCTGTCTGTTGACACCACCGAGTCTGGGGAGATAAGGTAGAATGGTATAAACATAACCTGTCTGAGCGTAGATCAAGTCATATTTTAATGCCAGTTGGAGGGCGGCTTCTTCGGTTTGGGGAAAATGCGACGCAACATCTTTCCCGACAGAAGGCAATAGAGATCTAAGGAACCAGTCCATGTAGACACGGTCTTCGAAAGTAGGGGATTGACATAGGCTCTTTCTTCTTCGCCATTCCTAGACATGATCGGATAGGCGGGTCGCAGATGATTGATAGAAAGAAGTCAAAAGTTCGATACCAGTGTCATAACGAAGGGGAAGCTGGAAGTAAGATAAAAAAGCCCAGGCAAGAGTCACAAATGTGGTATGAGAAGAAGGGGGCTGATCAACATACCACTTAGAAGCCGCGCCTGTAAGCGTTCGTTGGAACAACCGAAGACAGACAGAGTCATCGGTAATGGAGGTAGATGAACACCACATGTGGAAAGATCAAACATGATTTGAAGGATCTTCTCCAGCAAGGCCTTCAAACTTTGGGATGTCAGAAGGGAGCTTTGTCGGCATAGCGGGCCAACTAGCGTCATGGTGTATAGGGTCATTTGTCAACCGGTCCAAATCAGGAAGGTTGAGGCCTAACATGAAGGAGAGCAAGGGTGCAGTTGAGGTAGTTCCTATGGCAGTTCCGCTAGTAGTAGTCCCAACATTAGGGCTGAGATTACCGCTAGCATTAGGCCTTGGACCAGACATAGTGAAGGTGATAGGGGGAGAACCAGAAGTAAAAGGAGAACCCAATCAATTAGAAGAGGAGTCAGAGTGTGGACTCAGAGGAGGACTAACTCGACGACGACGGGAAGGAGTGGGTCGACCGATCGGAAACTGAGGGTGAAGGCCAAGAATTCTTCGGGATGTGCGCTTTGGGGGCACAATGGTGACAACAAAAACACGGCACGAGGGAAAGAAGAACGACCGACAAAGGCAGGGAGGTGCAGAATTAAGTGATTACAATGTCGAAACAAGGGCAAAAAGGTGCAGTGTCAATTGATTTTAAAGTCTTTGCCTGGCGGTCTAAACCAGGCTCTTCTTCGCTTAGGGTGAGTGTGTGGCGTGCGTTAATTTTAATTTTTAAACCCTTTTCGTTTTGAGAGCAAGAGAAAAAGTGTACTGCGTAACTGAAAATAATGCTGTAAAAATAGTATATAAGGTTGAAATAACAGAAAATTAACAGCTACTAGTGCATCGAATCAACCCAACAAGGCGGGCCTCTCAAAACTAATCTAAAAGAGGGAAAAAATCTAGTCAAAACACACTAAAAAGAGGCAAAGAGATCTAGGGTCGAAAGATACAGGGATCTAAAGGAGAAATCTACTGAAAAGAGGTGCAGATCACAGCCAAGAGACAGAGGCAAGGTGGCTAGAAAAAGGGAGGAATCAGCAAAAAAGAGAAAGGATAGGGATGAGATCCTAAAGGGAGGTCCAAAAAAAACTACAAGAGGTGGTTTGAAAGGGAGAAGAGCTGATTAGAAGAGGGCTGAAAAGGAGGTATCAGATCTGGAAAAAGGGGGGCTGAAACTCTGAAAAAACAGACCTGAAACAGATAAAAACTCTTCCACCAAAAGTGGAGGGTACTGAAGCCCTAAGGGGCTATGTTCCCACTTAGATGAGAAAAAAATATCAGAAACAGGTTGAAACGGGCTAAGACATAGGTTGGAAAACCCTGACAGAAGCTTCAGAAAAACCCAGAAAAAATGCAGAAAAACAGCAGAAAAATTGGCAGGTCACAGGTTATGACCTGTTTTTTGTGCAGGTCACAAAAAATGGGCTAAAAAGTGTGACCTGGAGGTCCAGGTCACAGTTTATGGGTTGAAAAGTGCAACCTGAAGCTCCAGGCGTCCCGGCGGTAGATTTCCGGAAAAGTTGCCGTCTCAGTTGCGGCTGATGTCTGTCACCTGCGCAATAGGGCCAAAAACATGCAGAAGTTAGAAATTTTAATGTTTTAGGGTTTTATAGGGGAAAAACAACATGAAAATAGGGAAAAAAAAAGCCGAAAAGAAACCCTAGGGTCTGAAGTAGCTGGATATGTAGGAATATGAAAAACGACAGCGGTCGTAATTGAAAACCCGTGTGGAGTCGCTAATTGTTAGTATGAATCCTTTGTCGATGTGTACGAAAAAAGACCACTTTAGATACGCATAAATAATAGCCCTAACATCAAAAGTGGCTGCCAATATCTTTAGATCTGCAGTTAGTTGATCAAGACAAGAGCTGCAAAAAACCAGATCTATGCATAGAAAGACATTAAGCAGTAAAAATAAGGGTTTGCTCCATATATCCAATAGACAATACAAGAAAAAATTTTGAAAGAATTTTTGTATTAAGGGCACCTGGGAGGAAAACAAGAAGATGTTTCCAATTCTCCTCAATGGGATGGGTTCTTGGAAGTCCTCAACACTTCAGATCTAGCATTTCTCTCTCCTGTTGGTGTAGAAAACCCAGACAAAGATAGAACTCAAAGGGAGCTCACACATCAAATAATGGAAAATATGACAATGAAAATGGCTCAAAGTCAGACCAAGAGTTTAGATCCAGAGTGATCTAATAGGCAACAAAAGGTGAAGAATGGTATGAAAAACCCTCCTATTTATAATAAAATATTGGGTCATTCTAGAACTTGGTGCATGATTAAAATAACATTAACCAAATCTAGATCCACCTTTTATGGAATATTTTATTATATTTGTTGGAGGGAAAAGGTATTTGACTTGGGTCCAATCTCTTTATTTGTAAATAATAAATAAATAAATGATTTATTTACCATTTTAAGGAAGTGGTTGAATGATAATCAGATAAATAATGATTTATTTAATTATTTGTGGGTGATTTAGTCATATTTAACAAGGAATCTTATTTAAATAATAATAAGATAAATAGAGATTTATCTAATTAATTTCTTTGTTTTGGGTTAAACATGATGAGGAATAATAATTAAATTATTGTTTAATTAATTATTCCATGAGGAAAATCAAACAAATATAGATTTGTTTAATATTTCCTTTTGGGGTTTCCTGTTTAGACCATAAACAAGCTAATAAATGTGGTTTATTAAGTTATTTTACATAGTGAAAGCAATTTTACTTAGGGTGAAATTGGTCTTACATGGTGTACTTGGGTCCATCTAATGATAGTAGGTTAGATGACCAAAAAATGGTGTAACACCCTTGTAAATGGGAAATTCCTAAAACCTTATTTTCAATACTGATCCAAGTTGTGAGGCCTGTTGTATATATATTGTACAATATCTATTTTCTTTTACTCTTATGTTTGTTGTTTCTTACTAACACCTAAGGAAGGTAGAAGCACCAGGGAGGATGGTTCATAGAAAGAGGGTAACAAATGGTCTGTGGAGTCTTGACACATTCAAGGATGAGCGTGTCATCCCCAAATGGAGCCAATGTTGTTATATCATTCATCATTTCCCTAAGAAACTTGAAAAGGGGGATCATTCAAAGCATAAAGGGGAGAAATATTTAAAGGAGTGAGTTGGTCTATGTAAATGAAAATGCATATAAAAGGGGACAAGACATATATTTTTAACTTTGGGTGAAACCTTACCCAAAATAAAGACGTAGATATGTACAAGAGAGCTGGATAAGAGTGGGACTTGCCCGAGTTATGAACAGTCAAGAGAAGAAGGCAGCGCTAAGCGTTTTCGGGGGAATCAAGGATAGCAGGGGGAAGGCAGAAGCTCAGCCCCTAGAATGGTGGTGACGTAGTGACGGTGGGACCCGAGACAGGTATTCCGTGGGGTGATGGATACAGGTTTAGAGCCACTCCAAGACCCTGCCAGACTTTCTAGTGGGCCCATTTAGGTAACAGTTGTCGCAAGAAACACGAAGGTAAGGTAAGTCCTAGGACACCCAGTACATGACCAGTACCGGTATTTAATCCGGCACGTGGTATACATCTAACCAAAATGTGATAACCAAGAGCCAGATGCCACGTGTCCCAATGTCGACGTCCTTATGACGTTAGCCCTACAGTGTCATCCTAGCCTTTTTTTTCAAGTAATCTAAAGCCGTTTAACCATGTTCTGTGCTCACTGTGGTAAAATAATTTCTTTTGTGAGATATTGTATAGCCAAAGCATGAGTTCCCAGTACCAAGTCTACCAAGTCACTTTCAACTTCCCTACGTCGTTTTCTCTTGAGAATTTTCCTTACTGTGAAGGTATTATATCCCTTTTTCACTGTCTAAGTTTCCTTCTTCTTTTCATTTTTCATAATGGTCATGGGTAGAATCAAGATTAGGAAGTCGGAGCCCGAAACCCCTCAAGTTCGCGAGTCCAAGGCTGCTCTTGGGCCTGAGCCATTCACAGACATGCAAGCCCACATTCGAGACCCACAATACCCTTTCCTCATCAGTAGCGTCAAACCTGACATATTTAGAAAACATTTAGAGAATAGGGATAGGTTCAGAGTTGTTTTTTCGGGACTATACCACCAAATTGCTCTGCCCGTCTACCTAGCTGTGAAATTAATATGTTTTCTCAAAGAAGGTTATGATGAGCACCGAGATATATTCTTATCAACTCAAGGGAACAAGATATTCAGTATATCTCCTAAGATCATCAGGAAAGCCCTCTGTTATCCCCATAGTTCAAATTATGTCAGTTTCACTGAAATTTCTTTATCCTGTTAGTTTTCCAAGTTACCCTAGAGGCAACAGATAGATTTCATTGTTTATATTTCTGACTCTCGCCTTACAACTTTCCCATATTCGCACGTAGTGCCCCTGAATGAATTCAAGGAAAACCTTAAGCCAACAATTGCTCTCATTGCAGCGTTACTAGGTATAGAGGGAGTTGAGAGAGTCTCGAAGGAATGAGTAGCCTTTTTATGGTTAATGTCACAATCAGGTGTTGTTTTTGATATCCTTGGTTTCTTAGCCTCCACCATCCAAACCTAGTTTCAAGACCTCCCAGCCACCAACCATTTTTTTTTCTGCTCCATGGTGTTCTAAATCTTCCTTTTCCAACAAGCTAACAAGTTCGAGGGTTTGGGTCTGGAAAATATTTATAGGATAAATTCTCAACCAAGAATTGTCTTTGAGTGGAACCCCATAGTGCATCAGTTGGTTAATGGGGTGGGTTATTCAAACTTCTTGAATGAATTCATGACAATAGACTATACTATTATTCATGACAATGCTCCGCCCAAGATTTTTCCTAAGTAGGGGAACTGGCTACAATTCAGTGAGGAAGAAATCACAAGAGATTGGTACCTATTTGATGACTACACTGAGATCAGGGTCTACATTGCATAGGTTTCCCCTTAAAGACTGCCAATTTTTCCCACCATGCGGATTTTCACCTTGGAGTACCTCCGGCAGACCTTGAAGGCTGACCAACTCCACTTCACCCCTACAAAAAATGGGTTCATTCTTAAACTTCCTACCACCATCGGCCCCTTTATTGTTAACTCAAGGCATGCCCTCCCCATAGTGGAAACCTTGCTCAAGGGTATGGATTTAAGGCAAGGGAAAGCTTGGCCTTATGATCCAAAAGGCATCATCTCAAACAAAAGGAGGAAGATTAAATCAACTGCATAAGCTCACAAATCTATACCCTTCATCGAGTGGAGAGCTAATATTAATACCTCGCCTTTGATTTCGCAGATGGAGACTGATTCATTTGCGACAGGGGAAAAAGGGGACACTGCTTCAACATGAGAAGCAAGTAAGAAACAAGTCGGAGAAGCCGGAGTCATAGGAGAAGATTATCCACCCACTAAAAGGTAGAGAAAAAACAATGAGGAAGTTGTTGGGGAAGAGCCGTCTCAAGAAAAAGTGGCACTGTATGGAGAGTCAGACAAAGGAAAATTAGGTTTCATGCTAAGATATGATGGTCCATCATCGTCTGATTTCTCAGAGGTTTGGTTGGAATTAGTGGGATATGTAGGAAAATATCATACTTAGTTTACTGTCGAGCTTGATATGGATAAGGAGTAGCTGTTGATGGCCATGACTGAAGAATTTCTAGATACAGAGGTCGGGACCACCATCTACAAAGCTCTGGAGGTTGCAATAAATATGTCACAAGTCCCCCCAATTGGTAAATGCAATCTATTTCAGTGTTTTGGGGACATACTGAAGGACGAGGTCCTAAAGCTCTCTCTCACCCTAAGGAAGCTACAAACCAAGTATAACCAAGTGGTTGAGAACCTCAGGGTAGATAAGACTAATACCCAGGCACTTTCAAATGATCTCCGGAGTCTCCAAGTAGCTTTGAAGGGAAAAGGGAGAGATAAAGCTAATCCTCAAGGTTATGTCATTTTGGAGTTGCAAAAACAGGTCACATCTTTGAAGCATAAATTGAATATGCCTGGTTTTCAGCATGTGAAAAATACTGATTTAGCCCAGATGGAAAAGGACAAGGTTGACCTAGCGGACTCCCAAGCTAAAGAGAAAGAGGAGATAGCTAATATTACTAGCGAGATGACAGCCCTCCAGCAGAAGATGGATGAGTTGCAAAGAAGCTGGGATACACATGTATGATCCATGCCACTTCCTGAATTATCTAGCTCACTTCCAGAACCACTAACTACAACACTGGCCGACATTCAGGTAGTAGAGAAGCAGGCTCAAATTGCACAACAAAAGATTCATGAGAGAAGCTGTGATAGGAAAATAATATCAGGGACCTCATGAGTCAGATGAAGGGCAACATCACCCTCTTGGAAGCACGATGCTTAATCTAGATGTACATCATCATGGAGGTAAAGAAGCGTTGGGCCTATCTGGCTTTAATTGAAGAAAATAAGGCCGTGGCTTGTCAATTTAGAAGGACTCTACATGAATGGCATAAAGACACTGCAACAAAGGTTGAAAGTTTTAGAAGGTATATTACCTTCCTGAATAATTTGAGCTCAGAAGAATTGGCCAACTGGGGAATTAAAGACATGTTCAAGGAGGGAGCTGAATGCAGAAGGGTAATGGAAAAGGAAGTCATGTACAATCATGCACTAAGAAGTTTCGAATGGATGGTGACGAGTTTGGGAAAATTTGAAATGAAATGGACTAAACTAACGCTTGCAGGCCTCCCATCATGCTGGGAGTCTACGACTATTGTACTTCAACTGTTACAAGTATATGAGTGAAAAATGAAAGAGGTGATGAATCAGATAGATGTATCATCTGAGAAGACCACTCGGCTTGAGGCCGAAACAATAATTTCCTCACTCGGTAAGGAGTTCTCCCTTCTTTATCAAGTTAAGCAGTGGTTACCTACTCAAACAAACTCTGTCGAATTGACAAAAGTACATGCCCTGGTCGATGCTTTCGTTGCAATACCTAGTCTTGTGATTAACATCTAGCAGAGGTGTAGTGATCATACAAGCGCTCCAGTCACCATGTTTGCGTCCTTGTTAACTTCGCATTCCAAAAAGAAAGCTATTTCTTCCACAACTATAGTACCACCTTCTCCAGCAGCAGCCCCAACTCCGTCTCACCAAAATAAATGATAACTCATGATTGGGCCTACATGGCCTCTTACTTTATTTTTCTTTTCACTTTTAATTTCTAGTCAAATTCATATTTCACTCTTGAATTTTTACTTTCAGTTAGTAAGTTGTTTTTATTTCCATTAGAAATGGCTTTAAGCCCACTTTGTAAGATGATGGGAGGTGTTCTACCCCATCATCAATTTTGATTTTTGATTAAGACTTGGAATGGCATAAAGGCATGTCAAAAAGATATTTTCCCAAAATATCTTTCCGCGTATAGAAAATCAAAATTTATAAAAGCAAAGATGAAAGACATATACAGGGTTCCAGATTTTTGGAGAGACTATCAACTAAAAGCGTTCTGTGTATGTATTTTTGTAGGGTCTGGATAGTTGATGTTAAAGAACCCATTGGGACTTGGTATAAAGAGTTTTTCTATTGAAAAGGATTCCACATGAAATGCTATACAGTTTGTTACACCATTTTTTGGTCATCTAACCTATTATTATTAGATGGACCCAAGTACACCATGTAAGACCAATTTTTCCCTAAGTAAAATTGCTTTCACTATGTGAAATAACTTAGTAAAACATATTTATTAAGTTTTTTATGGTATAAACAGGAAACCCCAAAAGGAAATAATAAACAAATCTAAATTTGTTTATATTTCCTCAGGGAATAATTAGTTAAACATCAATTTAATTATTATTCCTGGTCATATTTAACCCACAACAAGGAAATCAATTAAATAAATCCTTATTTATTTGATTATTTCCTAGGAATAAGTTATTTAATCCTTATTTAAATAATATTCCTAGTTAAATTTGACTAAATCATTTATAAATAATCAAATAAATCACTATTTATTTAATTATATTTCCACCATTTCCATAAAATAATAAATAAATCATTTATTTATTTATTATTTATAAATAAAGGATTTGACCCAAGTCAAAAATCATTTTCCCTCCAACAAATATAATAAAATATTCCTAAAAGGTGGTTCTAGAATTTGGTTAATAATATTTTATTCATGCACCAAGTTCTAGACTACCCTAATAATTTGTTATAAAAAGAAGGGTTTCCCCATTCATTTGTCACCTTTCATTGCATATTAGATCACTCTGGATCTATACTCTTGGTCTAAATTTGAGCCATTATCATTGTCATATTCTCCATTATTTACTTTGTGAGCTCCCTTTGAGTTCTATGTTTTTCTGGGTTTTCTACACCAACAAGAGAGAGAAATTCTAGATCTGAAGTGCTCAAGACATTCAAGAACCCATCCCATTGAGGAGAATTGAAAACAACTTTCTTTTTTTCCTCTCAGGTGCCCTTTAATATAAAAATTCTTTCAAAAATATTGTTCTTGTCTTATCTATTGGATGCATGGAGCAACATTTCATTTTTACTGCTTAATGTCTTTTTATGCGTAGATCTGGATTTGTGAAACTTTATTTGGATCAACTAAATGTAGAGTTGAAGATATTGGTAGCCATAGTTGATGTTAGGGCTATTTGTTATGCGTATCTAAAGTGGTCTTTTTCCGACAAAATATTCATACTAACATTTCACGACTCCACACGGGTTTTCTTTTGCGACTGTTGTCGTTTTATATATTTTTGCATATCCAGCTATTTCAAGCCCTAGGGTTTCTCTTCAGTTTTTTGTTTTTCCTATTTTTATGGTGTTTTTCACCTCAAAAACCCTCAAACATTAAAATTTTTAACTTCCGTGTGTTTCTATCCCTATTGCACAGGTGACAGACATCAACCCCAGCTAAGACGACAACTTTTTTCTGAAATCTTCCGCCGAGAGACTCAGATCTGCAGGTCACACTTATTGACCCAAAACCTGTGACCTGCTTGGAGGATGCACTTTTCTTCCCCAAAACTGTGACCTAGACTAAAAACAGGTCAAAACCTGCGACCTGCACTTTTTTTTTCACTTTTCTAGCAATTTTTCTGGGTTTGTCTGAAGCTTCTGTCAGGGTTTTTCAGCCTCTATCTCTGCCTGTTTAGACATGTTTCTAATATGTTTTACTCAACTAAGTGGGAATCTCGCCCCTTAGGGATTTAATACCCTCCACTCTTTGTGGAAGAGTTTTAGCTGTTTCTAACATCTAAATTTTCAGAGCTTCAACCTTGTTCTTTTCAGATCTGTTACCTCATTTTCAGATCCCTTTTAGATCAACTCTTCTCCCTTTCAAATAACCTCATATATATATATATGTTTGGGTTTACCTCTAGGGTCACCTCCTTGTTCCTTCTACCTTTAGCTAATTTCCTCCTTTGTTGTAGCAACCTTGCCTTTGCCTCTTTGTTGTTTTATGCACCTCTTTTCAGCAGATTTCTCCTTTAGATCCCTATCCCTCCTAACCTTAGATATATTGGCCCCTTTTTAGTGTGTTTTGACTAGATTGTTTTCCCTATTTTAGACTATTTTTGAGAGACCTTCCTTCTTGGGTTATATTGATGCATTTTTAGCTGTTAATTTTATGCTATTTCAACTTTATTTACTGTTCTCTGCAGATTTATTTTCAGTTACGCAACACACTTTCTCTTTTACTCTCAAAAAATATGGGTTTAAAAATTAAAATTAACACATGCCACACACTGACCCTAAGTGAAGAAGAGCCTGGTTACCACCGCGAGGCAAAGACTTTAAAATCAATTGACACTGCACCTCTCTACCCTTGTTTCGACATTGACATCACTTGATTCTGCACCTCCCTGCCTTTGTCGGTTATTCTTCTTCCCTTTGTGCCGTCATCATTGTGCCCCCAAGGCGTATATCCCGAAGACTTCTTGGCCTTCACCCTTAGTTTCTAGTTGGTCGACTTACTCCTTCCCACCGTCGTCGAGTTAGTCCTCCCCCAAGTCCACACTCCGACTCTTCTTCTGATTATTCGAGTTCTCCCCCTACTTCTAGTTCTCCCCCTGTTACCTTCAGCATGTCTAGTTTAGGGCCTAACACTAGTAGCAACCCCGGTCCTACTGCTGGGTCTATTACTAGTGGAACCACCATGGGAACTACCTCGACTGTCCCTTTGCTACCTTATATGGCAGGTCTCAGTCTCCCCAATTTCAATTAGTTGATCAACGATCCTATCCACCATGATGTTAGTTGGCCTACTATGCCAACCAAGCTCCCCTCTGAGATTCCCAAGTTTGAAGGCCTTGCTAGTGAAGATCCCTCCAACCATATCTGATCTTTCCACATGTGGTGTTCCTCCAATTATATTACTAATGATTCCATCCATATTAGATTGTTCCAACGCATGCTTACAGGCGAAGCCTCTAAATGGTATGTTGACTAGACTGCCTCTTCCCATACCACCTTTGTGACCATTGCCCAAGCCTTCTTATCTTATTTCTAGCTCCCTCTCTAATATGACACTGGTACCGAACTATTGACTTCTTTCCATCAATCATCTTCGACCCGCCTTTCCGCTCATGTCCAGGAATGGCGGAGAGGAAGAAGCTTATGTCGAGCTCCCACCTCTGATGATCGGTTCTACATGGACTGGTTCCTTCGCTCTCTCTTACTTTCCATTGGAAAATATGTCGCATCCCAGTTCCCTCAAACCAAAGAAGCTTCCCTCCAAATAGCCTTGAAATATGACCTCATCTATACTCAATCTGGTTATGTTTATACCGTCCTTCCTGACCTCCCGAGACCCGGTGGCACTAACACCCTGGGGGCACCTCACTTTTCCAACAGTATCATTTGAGCTCTTTTGCATACCTATGCTCAACATCCTATGGGCTATGGTTTCCCTCCGAGAGGGACCAGCACCTCCAGCACTTTCCCCCTCCAGGTAGCATGTATCCAGGATACGGCATGCCTCCTCCTTTTGCCCCACCTCCTGCTTACCTCAATGTTGCCCATCCTAACCATTATCCTTACCCACAGCCTAGTGTCTCATCTCCTCCAGCATTTGGACCTCCACCTCCCTTGCCTTCTCAACCCCTGCAACAACAACTACTACCCCCACCAGGGCAAGTATTTGCACAGCAGGGCGCGACTAATCCTCCTTCTTCTCAAAGAAAGAGGAAAGGCAATCAAAATCAATCTACCCCTCATAATCATGGATCCAATCCTTCAAGTCTTGATTCTACTACTGCTAACCAGCAACAAGGCTCTCAGCCTAAGCCAGATAGGCCTCTTTGCACGAACAAGCCTTTTTTGTGTTGCAGTGTTTATGGTCATTACACTCATGATTGTGCCCTATTACCACAGATGCGACAGAGGTGGGAGTCGTAGGCCACATTGTGCAGACAGCATGCCTCCCCTACTGTTCCCCCCAATGCGGCTGCTTCTCAACCGGCTGTGTTTACCGACCCTTTCCTGCAGCAAGGATTCGTGGCTACCCAACCACCTCATGCACTGGTAACCACTCACCCTTCCCCTTCTGGTTCCTCTAATTACCAGATTATCATGATGAACTCTCACCCACCCCTTACCGTCTCCCTTAACCTTCAAAATCATCTCATCAGTACTCCATTCCTCCCACTCCGTCTGTCCTCGAGTCACCATCTTCAGGTCCTATAGAGCCTCTGTCGACACCCAATGGTCCCTTGCAGATCCCTCAGCCCAAAGCTGAGGTTCATACCAAGATTCTGAAGGGCCCATTATGTCGAAATGCTGCATTTGGTCAAGCTGTCCATTCGTATAGCATCATAGATGATTTTTCACAATCCCCTGTTGCCATTTCAACACTGGAACTCCTCCAATAATTTCCTTCTCAAAGGAAGGCTCTAATATCTTCCATGGGCACTGTAGATCCTGCTGATGACCAATTGATTGTTTTCGATGCCTGTCAGTTAGACCATCCTCCCCTTCCTCCTTCCATCACTTTCCAAATCCCAGTCAAAATTCGGAATGCCAACGTTGCTTAGTGTATTATCAATGAGGGGGAATCCACCCGTGTGATGTTTGCTTCAGTTTGGAAACAACTCGGATCTCCTGAACTGGCCCCTTCCACCATCACCCTTCGTGCATGGGATGGCCATGCCTCCTAGCCCATTGGCGTCTTTCGTAATTGTCCTATCACTCTTACGGGAAAGAATGTTTGTGTTGACGTTGAAGTCATCAACGCCCTTCTTGATTATAAAATTCTTTTGGGGCGTAGCTACACATACGCCATGTCTGTTGCCCCATCTGCGGTCCACCACAAGATTTTTTTCCCTCATAATCGAAATATAGTCGCTATTGAACAATTGACATATCATGAGCCAAAATCTCAGACATCCCCTAAGTCAACCATCTCTTCTGTAGCCAATAAGCAAACTGTCGATTCTTTGACTAGTGTCTCCCAAGGCATCTACAAAGACTCCTTCTTTCTTGGAACCTTCCCTAGTCTTCCTCCTCCTCTTGTCTCTGATCCCAACTTAAAAATTTTTTGCATGATGCAATCGTCTCAGGCTGACCTTAAGTAGCTCGCCTCAGCTAGTCAGCAGCCTCAACCTCACCCATCGCAACCTGCTCCTAGCCCTTCGCCCTAGCCAACTGGACCTCTTCCTTCTGGCCCTTCCTCTACCGTTGGTGCCCAAGATCCCCTTTATCCTCCAGGGTCGGTCCCACCAAGTCTCAACCCTCTTGGAGCCATCCCTCTTGGCCATTACCTCGCTGGTCAGATACCTTTCCTCGCTCCCCCTCTCAAAGTTTATTCAATCCCCATCATGGCCACTCTCTCGCTCCCCAATTTAACCTTGGGCATACTCATCTAGTACCTTGACCCTCCAATCGCTACCCCACTCAGTCCCCCCAAACCATACCTTGCTTTGAGACTGGTTCCACTGATTCCCTTAGCTTCTTCCGTCGCTACAGTGTCACCAGCGCCTCAACAAGACCATTCTCCTACTGTGATAGCTACAGGAAAGAAAGTGAAAGCTCCCAACTGACCCTACCCCTCCTCCACCCACCAAGTCTTGTGCCTTGTGTGATGGTGTCGGTCATGCCACCCATACTTGTTCTGATTTTCCCCGTATCAAACCCATGGTTAATGTCACGTTCCCTGAGTCTACGGTCCCTGAATCCTCTGTTTCTTCCGCGTCCACAGCCAAGAACCCAAAGACTCTTTGCACCAACAAACCCTATGCTATGTGTGGTGTCCATGGTCATTATTCTCACCATTTTCCTCACCTCATGCATTACTGAGCCTCTTTAGAGGTCATTCTGTTATAGCATCATTTTTCACCCTTATGTGATTCATGATTGTCTCTTTGGCCTTGGGCACCCATTCCCATAGACTTGAATAATGTTCA
The DNA here is from genome assembly GCA_034641835.2 of Pinus albicaulis. Classification (NCBI taxonomy): domain Eukaryota; kingdom Viridiplantae; phylum Streptophyta; class Pinopsida; order Pinales; family Pinaceae; genus Pinus; species Pinus albicaulis. The sequence continues at coordinate 863,996,431 of CM076580.1, forward strand.
TGAAAAACAGTGTTTAAAAACCCCGTACGTGGATATGCCCAGACTTTTCCGCGTATATACACGAGTCTAGAAATACTTTTCCAGCATATGCCATTAAAATCATTAAAAATAATATAAAAATCCCTATTTTCGAGGTTGGGTTGATGGTTATTCCCGTAATTCACCCACCCCAACCCATGGCCAACTATTTCCAACTGATTGAAACTACTTTGGGGGAGTATAAAAGCCCCTCATATGCATGGCCTAAAATTATAGATATTATACTTTGTTGGAGCCCGATTCAAGTCTGATTTCCCATGCCTCCTGCACTTCCCAGATTTTTATAGGAAACCCTTGTTTCCTAGAGATGTTCATCAGCTTATATGTCATCTCGTGTGCACAAGTCTTGAAAGAATCCTAGTGAGGCAAGGGTGGGACGGATTCGGACGACGATCTGTTCAAATATCGTGGAAGGATTTAGGTGATATCTCCACCTTTCTATTATTGTACATGCTGTTCATAATGAAGAAGAATCATATTTTTTCTGAATTCACGTGTTAATATCTGCTTGCATATGTGAAAATATTTTTAATTAAACATTTATTATTATTTATATGATGTTTCACATGGATTACACTGACATTTAGGAAAGATATATGTTGTACAATTATATTTCTGTGCATGTCTCTTCTTGATTTCCAGGTTGAAGAGGAAGAAGAGTTGTTGGGGGATTGGACCCCGCAGGATCTACATCAAACGTAGGATCTACGGGTGAGTTCTACAATCTGTAATATCTAGTTTTTAGCATATGAGTTTGATTGTGTGAGTCCTTCTTGAATAGCATGCCCCGATCTGTGGAGTTTTTTGACCCAACGACCTCTAGGGAGTTATTTCCCGAAACAGAACTGGCGACTCCACTGGGGATCACATTCTTGTGATTCCCATCTTGGGTGGTTTCAGATGTTTAAAGGTTTTCGAGAGTTTTGATCATTATTTCCAGTCCATTTAGTTTTTTCTCAGTCAGACTAAAGACTTGGTTCTTTAACCAAGCTTGATCATTTTTATTTTTCATTATTTACTTTTCCGTACGCTATTTTTCCTGTACACAGTCACGTATACATGCAGGTTCTGTCAAAGGAAGTCACATATATGCGTGTTTCCTTTTCCATAGTCACGTATGCACACCTGTTGAAAAAAATATAAGTAGCGTATGCCTAAGAAAATTTTGAAATTTTTGGTTTTTTGACTTTTTGGTCTTGTCTACCTATGGTGACCTGTTTCTGCAGTATCCCTTTAGTCTCTAGATTCTATTGAAAGTGGTTATTATTATTTTTCTCTCTTGTTTGGTTGAAGACTCGCTCATTTGGAAAATCTTGTTTTTTTTAGTGCTTGCATTTCTAGTTCGAGTACCAAGATCTGTTTTTGGAGATTCTTGGTTGTTCTCCTTAATCAGGACAGAGAGCTCTCACTCGTATGCTCTTTTCTAACATTATGTCTTGCTTTGCATTTTGATGTTTGCCTACTTTTTGGTTGGTTTTCTTAATTTCATTTGACTAGGTCTTGTTGCAATTTTTTGAAGAGTCATTTTTGGTTCTTTGAAGTTTTGTTTGCTGCAATATTGTGCTATTATACCGGGTTGAGTTACTGAGTTTCTTGTCTTCCTTTTGCTCTTATAAATATTGCTACTAAGTGGCACTATAATATTTGGAGCATTTTTGTTGAAATTTTTCTTGAAACTCGGAGATTTTTTGGCTTGGTAATTGGATATTTTTCTTGGTCTCTTTGAAGTCTTCTTTTTATAAAATTCAAAAACTCAAAAACATTTTGTTTTGCCATTGCTTTTGTTTTGCATTTTTGTTTTGGTTTCTTTTCATCTTTTGAAGCCTTGTTGAGATTTTTTTACCTTCGGTTTATGACTTGATTTGGGAATGGAATTTTCATTGGTTTCTTTCTCTTATTTCAAGCATATTTTGGCATCTTTATACTGAGATTTTCTGATTTGGGAACTAGCTTTGTGGATAGCCGGAAAAGTGATAGAACTGAGGGATTCTTGAAAATTTCTCTTTGCTTTATTAGATTTTTCATCTTAGAGTTGGCATGCTCTTAGTAATTTGAATTAGATTCACTTGAAAATTTGTAGTCTTTTTCATAAATTTTTCGAGTGTGAGGTTTGATATCTGAAAAAAAAATAGTCTCGTAGAACCCGTGTAGAAATTTCTTTTCATCGAAAGGAAATTACTGCTTATGCATGTAGTTTGGTTTTCATTAATTTCTTCTCTACGTCATAAAACATCACGAGTTTCATTTCCATATTCCCTTGACTTAATATTACAACCAACTAAAATAAGAGCAATAATTTAAAAACAACTAGCAATTTTTTTTTATTAAGTGTCATACATCAACTAGCTAGGTTGTAGGGCCTTGGATTAGGTGAGTGGAGAGTTAACTCTCCAATGGTGCTCGAAATAAAACATAGAAGTTTATTAAATTATCGAAATCCAACACCGTTAGGTGGACCGGGAAATCTCTCCTCCAGAGAGTCAAGCAAGAGGGAAAGTGAAGGTTGAGAAGAGAGATACCCCCCTTCTGATTTGCTGGATATTGCCTTAAGACCGTTCCGCCCTACTGCTGACATGGATTGGTGCCCTTAGTTGCCATTCCTAGGTACCACACAAGTTACTATGGGAGGGAATACCTGTGGTACCTAAGGCATACGTCGTATCACTTCCAGCAGTACTTCTGGAGGGTGCCCCGATGAAGCTTGGGTACTTGCACCAGCAAAGGCAAGTACGAGGTTGAAAAAAATCAATCTGCCTCTCCCATCCTCGTGCAATATGCGTCAGGCCAACTCGAGGATCCCCCTACTACCATTGACATTCCTCCCCCTGATGTTGATTTGACAGAACCCGCTGCCCCCCTCCTATACCTATCATCATCCGTGCGACCCTCGGAGTACATTCCCTTTGAATCTCCTCTGTCTGTTTTACTTGATCTCCCTTCAACAACATTATCGGGCTCTAAATTTGTTGAACATCTTTTTACTTGTTCTTCTGTCATCCCCCCTGACGATTCGTATGTGAGCCTTTCTCCCCATGCTGATGATTTAGGTAGTTTTGCAGTGTCATGTGGTTTCCTTAACCTTTTCTTTTGCACCCATCACCGGCATGATACCATCCGTCTCTATGATGTTCTCCGCAGCATGAGCTCTGGATATTCCCCCTGTAGCCCTCATACATCACCCTCTAGTCAGTCTATGAGTCATAGCCATCCTATCCAGCCTACTCCCTCCCATAGTTGTCATTTTATGTCTACCCTACACTCACGCTGCCATCGTTATTCTTCCCCCTCTCGTTTCTTGTCTTGTGACACTATTTTGCAGGACCTCCCATCTACACATTACATTGGCTATGCCGATGGGGCAATTCGCTATTCCTGAAATCAAGCCTTAGTCGCTTGGGCCATATTTACACCCTTGCATACCCTCGTTCTCTCTAATGGAGTCTGCATTGGTAAGGCCACCAATAATTAGGTTGAATATGATACAGTACGTGGCCTCTTAGCCGATGCCCTCTCTCATCGCATCCTCCATCTGCACGTTCATTTAGATTCTCTTCTTATCATCTTACAACTCAATGGTTTCTACCGTGTCCATAACCCTATCCTGTTTAGATGATATTTACGATTGAAACTTTTGATATGTGAATTTCAATTTATTAATTTTAATCATGTACCTAGAGGACAAAATCACTACATAGATAGCATTGCAAACCATGTTCTAGACTGGCATTTATCACACACAAGCCAATAAAATTTCAAATCATAAACACAATGCATATTCATAATATTAATATATATATTATAACATGTTTTAGAGTCCATATACTCTGATACATATGACATGCCCATAGCATGTTACAAAAAACCAAAACTCTAAACCAGGGGGCACCACTTGCCCCTACATACACACTAGGGCACACCACCTACCCTACATCTAGTGAATCTCTAGAGAATCCCAAGCCAATGGCTCTGCTCCCGCAGCTCATAGATCATGCACAATCTGACCGATCATCGCCATGTGCCAGATCACACCTCGCCATTTCGAGGGTATCCCAATACATAACTCTATATACTGGTCATCTTAGTCTTGCCAACCCCACTTCGATACACCGGTTAGTAGCCCCTCACATCTACGACATATGTCCTCTAGGAGAGCGGTCATATCCTCATTCTGTGCCATTCTCAAGCCACTAGCACCTACAGTCCCTGCTACTGCAGGTCGTCCATATATATCCGGTCGGTTTCATTGGAGCTATATCTGCATACCAAAAGTATAAGAATTAGCACCATATATACTATTCACAAACTTTAACATGCACATAAAATATTAGTTACTTGTCACTTACCATCAAGCCCCCATACTCAACCAAGCGGAAGTGGCAAGTCTGGATCTCCATAATAACTCATCCCACTATAGGGATAGTCGTCTATGTATAACGACATATGATCCCAATGGGAAAAGAACTCAGGTCGGAACACCCACCCGACTACCTCTCCTCCTCCTCTACATAGTAAGCGCCCCCATCAGCGGATCCTGGGTTCTCTCGAACCCCCATCTGGTAGATGTACACGAGGTCTCAAGGTCGGGATCTTCTCAAAAAAGAATGAGCACAACACGGTCCCATACGAGCAACCATGGTTCACTTGCCGTTTGCAAAGAGACAACTATCATTTCAACGACACCAACATCATTTGGGCCCACCCATAGTAGGTCCCACTCAACACTGATTCCACAATCATCATCTGCCCTCTAATGATGTGATGGAGCGCCTGGCTGCCTAGGATCCACAACACTGCTGCCACTAATGCACGGGTCTCTAACCTCTCTAGATCCCCAATCGGTATCTGAGTCCCTTTGACTTGGAGGCCTGGTCAAAAATGTCACTCCACAAACTCTATAATGTTACACCCCCGTGGTAACACTGGCTGTGTATTTCCCACTATCCTTAATGGTGGTAGACCAGTCAAGAAATACAAATCCTGGACTGTCAACTCGAACATATGCCCCTGCACTATAAAGAAATCATGATCTGGATCCCAATAACTGATAATCTGGGCCAACAGGGGCTCCCCAGCTCTCATCAGAAGGTTCTCCACAAATTTCAAAACCCCAAACCTGGCCAATGAACGATGGACACCCTGATCCACTTGGATCTCTATCCGTAATGAACCCAGGTCTCTCTCTCTCCAGTTGATCCATATATCTGCCATATCTGCACAAAAATATCATATTTTCCAGTCTACGGATAGGAAAAACTGTGTCCAATTACAAAAAACCCAACTCTCAACCGACAACAACACTAAAATCACCTTCATCTGATAGGTCGCACTTTTTGGCCAAATTCTGGGATAGGTCACACTTTTTAGGCCAAAACCTGCTTCCCAGGTCGCAGTTTTTAGCCCAAAAAGTGTGACCCAGCCGTAAATATGAGGGAGGGGCTGTTCCTGAGATTTGGGATGCTAATCTGAACTTTTAATCCATCCAAAACAAAGAGTAGGATTAGGCCTCTTACCTGCAACTGATGGATCTCAATTCCAACGGTCGGTTTGTCTACTACGATCACCGCAAGATTTAGGGCATCCTCTCCTCTCCACATTCACCACATCTACACAAGAAAATGAATGCACTTGGAGGGAAAATGCCTTATTAGAAGAAAAACCCATGATTTTTCTTTCGCCCGCTGCGACCAAACCATAGCCCCATTTGAAACACCGTCTGCACTGTTGGAACACTCTCACTGAGCACTCAACTGGATATCTGTTAGTTTTTCATGATTTGATACTTCACTTGGACACATTTTCTCCATGAAGGGTCAATCCACCTCTCCTTCAAATCGAATTTCCCCACTTAAAACACTTGTATTTGGGGCACCACTTTTCCTCCATACTTGTCCTTGTTCGTGTCGATTTTTGTCATGAGCTACCCTTTTGTACTCATGTTTTTGTGGTCCCCCCATTGGACCTTTACTGTGTGGCAACACCATCGAGTCACCCTTCTTTTGAGCATCTGAGTTGCGTCATCATTGCATTTATGGAGTCTATCCTGAGTCCCTTTGTACCCCGCTATAGTCCTCCATCGTTCATCGCTTGGTCTCTCTCTCATGTCGCACATGATGGCTTTTAGTCCCACTGTCCCCTATCCCTCTTGAGATTGTTTCAGTCATTGTCAAGTCATCCATACCCTTTATGCTCTAACAAGGGAAGTCATCCATTCACTACTCAGTATCTCCCATCTCATCATTATCATTAGTGTTAGTCTGTCAGTCGCTTTACTATTTTCTCTCGTGCCTTGGATCCCTTATTGCCTCATCTATGGTGTACCTCCTTCTATTGACATCAGCTCTTTCACTCCAGAGACAGGTCTAGAGGGCAGTGTACCTTAGTTCCATCTTCTCCACTTGTTTGGTGCCTCGGATCAGGCAAAGGAATTTCTCATTACCTTTTTACTTGATTGTTTCTCCACTCTAGCTCCTTCCAGCATGATCGAGATCAATATACTTGATGGTTTAGTGATGCAGCAGCAGCTATTGGTGATTCCTGAGTGTGTCTGAGATGTCTCAACCCTCATGAGGGGGTTGCCCTATAGGTATCCCCCCACATGCCCCGATGACCTCTTCATTCCAGCCTTTGATGCAGCTCCATATATTTGATGATGTCGGCCTTAGCCACTTGTAGCGCCTCTTTGATTTGCATGTATCAATTAGATTTTGCGAGCCCTTCCCAATTTATAAGGGGCATTTGGGTTGTATTTGTATCTCATGTGCTCATATATTATTTTTTAATTCCTTGCTGTTATCCCAAAAACAACATGTATGTGGGATTCATCATTCTATATTTTATCTGGCTCGTGTTTATGCCAGCATGTACTTTATAGTTCAGTTCCTTGTTTACTGGACACACTATTCTTTTGTACTTTGTCTCGGTCGGCACAGGTATGCCTCTCCCACCGCCTTTAGCACAGGTACCATCTCATAAAAAGAGATTTGTTGCACCTGTAAGTCTCGTCTCCTCAGGGTCTAGTCCTTTAACACATTAGACTACCTTACATCTCTCTCTCTGACTTCCCTCTTGATGTCTGGTGATTGAGTTCTTACAACGTACTTCGGTCATACGATTTGCTCCTAACACTCGCGCACTAGGGGGCAATCTGTTACAACATTTTTTGGTAATCTAACCTATTATTATTAGATGGACCCAAGTACACCATGTAAGACCAATTTTACTCTAAGTAAAATTGCTTTCACTATGTGAAATAACTTATTAAAACATCTTTATTAAGTTGTTTATGGTCTAAACAGGAAACCCCAAAAGGAAATAATAAACAAATCTATATTTGTTTATATTTCCTCAAGGAATAATTAGTTAAAAATCAATTTAATTATTATTCCTGGTCATATTTAACCCAAAACAAGGAAATCAATTAAATAAATCCTTATTTATTTGATTATTTCCTAGGAATAAGTTATTTAATCCTTATTTAAATAATATTCCTAGTTAAATTTGACTAAATCATTTATAAATAATTAAACAAATCACTATTTATTTAATTATATTTCCACCATTTCCTTAAAAGTAATAAATAAATCATTTATTTATTTATTATTTATAAATAAAGGATTTGACCCATGTCAAAAATCCTTTTCCCTCCAACAAATATAGTAAAATATTCCTAAAAGGTGGTTCTAGAATTTGGTTAATAATATTTTATTCATGCACCAAGTTCTAGACTACCCTAATATTTTGTTATAAATAGAAGGGCTTTCCCATTCATTTGTCACCTTTCATTGCATATTAGATCACTAAGGATCTATACTCTTGGTTTGACTTTGAGCCATTACCATTGTCACATTATCCATTATTTACTTTGTGAGCTCCCTTTGAGTTCTATGTTTGTCTGGGTTTTCTACACCAACAAGAGAGAGAAATTCTAGATCTGAAGTGCTGAGGACTTTCAAGAACCCATCCCATCGAGGAGAATTCGAAACACCTTTCTTTTTTTCCTCTCAAGTTCCCTTTAATATAAAAATTCTTTCAAAAATATTGTTCTTGTCTTATCTATTGGATGCATGGAGAAACATTTCATTTTTACTGCTTAATGTATTTTTATGCATAGATCTGGATTTGTGCAGCTTTATTTGGATCAACTAACTGCAGAGTTGAAGATATTGGCGGCCATAATTGATGTTAGGGCTATTTTTTATGCATAGCTAAAGTGGTATTTTTCCAACAAAATATTCATACTAACACAGTTTGTACTCCTTCCTATTTGATTATATATAAGTGTTCACTTGGTCTCCATCCATTCTCTTGTATCTAAATGTTCTGGAATTCAAGTGCTTTGTATTAGATGTGAATTTATCATAGTTGGTACTCATATATTTACATTTATAGTGCTTTAAATATGGCTCAGGCATGATACTTTTTTCACTTTCTATCTCATTTCCATAATTCTTCTGATAAGCACTTAATGGATTCTTATTTTAATATAAGCCCATTTACAGTGTATATCCCACTTCATATTCCTTCATAGTTTCCGTTTACGCATACCTTGATAGTTTATTATAATTTTAATAGTCTTACCTCTTTACATCAAGATGATTTGTAGCTATCTGATGCATCTACTTAGTTAATCTTGTACAGAATGCTCAGAAGTATTCCTAGTTGTTACGTTTATCTCTGAAGGCTTGGTCCCACTATCACCAAATTTCTACCATTGATCAGTAGCAAGGAGGACATATTATTGTTTACTTCTATCAGTTATATCTGAAACTCCTTGCATCTAATATGTCCCAGGCACTAGTCTTTTTACAACTCAAGGTTGTCTCTAGGAGCGACAACGTGTAGCATGGTGTATACGAATTGAGGACTACTAAATGTACCTGGACATGGCTTACTTGATATTTGATGGACAACATGTTCCAAATGAGATGGAGGTTAGCTCATGGACATGAAAATCACTTATTTTTACAGAGATGGGAGATTTCTGGATTGAGTTGGTGATGTGACAAAATCATGGAGAAACAATCAGTGAAGGCATGATGAAGTATGTTCTCATGGTTTGGATGTGATGGTTGGATCAACTACCCAACTAGTTTGATACATGGGGGAGATCAACACGTTGATATATGTTGGAGTTGAGTAGGAGTATCTTGGCTGCAGATTCACATGATATTGATGATACATGATGGGTCGAGACAATATATGTTGTAGTGATAACATGTATCTTGAGTTGAGGAGATTGAATTCCCATGATGGAGTCAACATCTCAAGATTGCAACCGATGTTGTTGGTGACCATGAATTGAGGATATTTTCCGATGTAAATGTATATGGAGTCATGAAACTTGGTGGTTTGCTTGATGATGGGGCAAATATGGACAACATGGAAATTTTTGGGATGTTGGAGCTAGCGAAAAATTACGATGATGCGATGGAGTTGTCTAGGACAACAATATTATTTGGAGTTAGGGAGGATGTCACTCCCACTAGTTGGATTCATGTGCGACAGGCATATGCGAGGACATGTGTGACACCAAGCATACCATGTTGGTGAGCACCCACCTATGTGATGATTCATGTGGAAACACTTGACAAATGTGTGACAGGCTCACCCATATTGTCTTGGCGAGTCATGTGGAGCACGGGGCAAGTGGTGCGTTTGGTGAGGGCAATGAGCGAGGGAAGTGGGCAAGCACACGCCCATAGTGGGCATGTGATTCATGTGAGCATCAGGAAAGTCGTGCATTATGTTGGTTGGGTGAGTCAGGTGAATTGGCAGTTGAACAGAATGACCCGAGTGACGCATGCTTGTGATTATTTTTTTATATGGTTGGGTCGACGTGGTTGATTGTACAGGCCAACCAACACTTACAAAATGTCCCGACCTACCTTGGATTTGAATGACTGTTTTGCAAAGGGTTTGGGTCCACACTAGAGATATATATTGGATATGAAAAGTGGTGGTAAAGGCATTTAATCACTTGAAGTTTGGAGTGTATCATAGAGGTGATGAGGTATAGGCTAAGCGAAGAAGAGGAGCGAAGGCGGAACCAGAAGACGGGAAGGATTTTCATGCTGACATGAGTTCATGGGCGAGTTTGGTCATAGGTCGTGCACGGTGTTTCGGGGAAAATCACCCTAGAGGTTTGTTGGGTTAAAACCTCCACAGAGCGGGGCATGCTACTCAAGAAGGACTCACACAACCATACATGTTCATGAAAAACTAAATAGAGCAAATCGAGGAACTTACCCGTAGGTCCTACGGTTGAAGCAGATCCAGCAGGGTCCAAACCCCCAGCAACCCTTCTTCCTTCTTAACCTGAAAGACAAGAAGAAATAAGCACGAAGTACTGATTGTATAGCATATATCTACTCTAAATGTTAGTGAAATCCACGTGAAACATTAGATAAACCATAATAAATGCTTAAATAACAATATTCTCACATATGCAAGCAGACACTAACACGTATATTTTAGGAACAATATGGTTCTTCTGTATTATAAATAGCATGTACAGAAATAACGAGTGGAAAGATCACCTGAATCCTTCCACGATCTTTGAGCAGACTGTCGTCCGGATCCGTCCCACCCTTGCCTCGCTAAGATTCCTTCTGAACTGGTGCATACGAGATGACATATAAGGAGATGAGCATCTCCAGGAAACAAGGGTTTCTTGTAATGAACTGGGAAGTGCAGGAGGCACGGGAATTCAGACTTGGATAGGGAATACCAACAGAGTATAATATCAATAATTTCTCTCTCCCTTAGGCCATGCACATGAGGGGCTTTTATACTCCCTCAAAGTAGTTTCAACAGTTGGAAACAGTTGGCCACGTGCTGGGGTGGTTGAACTACTAGAGTAACCATCAACTGAGCCCGAAAATAGGGAATTTTAATATATTTTTTAATGATTTTAATGGCATATGCGGGAAAGTACATGTGGACTCGCGTATACACGCAGAAAAGTCTGGGCATAACCGCGTATGGGGATTTTAACACTGTTTTTTAGTGAATTTTGTCCAAGTCTATAGGAATGGGTGCCCAAATCCATAAAAGAAATCATGAATCATATGAAGGTGAGAAATGATGCTATAATAGATGCCCCCTAATATATGAGGTCAAAAGGGGTACATGATGGCCGAAATGTATTATGCACATAGAAAGAACTTCGCAAGGACAAGAGAGGACTTCACCAGATTTCAGCCTACCAAAAAACCAATGAAAGAAAACAGAGAGTCAACTCATGCTGAGGCAGGCATACCCATGCTCAGTCAAAAATAAATCATATATAAAGTACTGAATATATCCAACATGTATACAAGTATAGCTGAACTGAAAGTACACAATGAATCATCTGAGCATGGCCCGGAAATATAAATCTGAATCAATGTCCAAGTATCACATATATAAAGCTGATCAAGGATACTGCAATTGGATGTCTGATCATATAAGTAACTGAATCTCCAAGTACCTAATCATAAGAGGTGGAACAAACGGTACTATCACGCAACTCGGGAGCCAACATATAAGATGTTGTTGTACTGAACTGCAACATATAAGGGTGGATGGCATCACTGGCAGAAACTGAAGGGACTGTCAAAAGTGAACCGAGAAATGCTGATGCAACCCGAGGTCTTCACCGATAACTATGGCACAATTCTACACAATGGGAATAAATGAGCTGAAGTCGACCATGTGAGAAATCGTTGGATTACCGGTCAATGATGTATACCATTAACCAATGCAAGACAACCCACCAATAATGAAAATGAGTGTCAAGGTGCCCCAGTACAATCTAACAAGTGCGAATGAATGAGTTGAAGTCGAACACTTGAAAGAATCTACCAATCAGGAGGCAATGATGAATCCCCACTATCGATAGTGAAGAGTCTACCACTGATGACTGCAAACCCTAAGGTACTAACAAAAAGACTCTAGACCTTATTCCCAGAGCAATGAGTCGGAGTTGATGGGAAAAGATCTGCTGGAAGGAAGGCATTAAGGCATCCCACATCAGTCCAGCGTGAGTGTAACCCGCAGGCCAAGATTTGGAAGGAATCGGACGAAGTAGAGTGATGGAACCAAAACCGAAGTACGTTTCCGACATGCACAAGATGAAGCTAGCGCACGGAAGAAACCCTCTGAACCAACCAATAATGAAAACTGACACAGAGGCGAGAAATCCACCGATAGGGTCAAATGGAAATCAAGGTACCGCACGAATCCCAAGTGTGATAATGTGTGCTGATGTCGAACACAAGGGAAATCACTCAGTCAAAGACCCACGATGATGATCAAATGCTGAGCATGAGGTCACCTATCAATGATGGAAATAGGCCCAAGGTGCGGCTCTAGGTTTGCTCTCAGAGCAATGTGTCGTAGTCGATAAGAGACAAACCTGCCGGCAAGAAGTCAATGGGGACCTTCTCAAACCAACACGAGCAGAAGACCAAAACATCTGATGTGATAGAACATGATACTGACAAGACCGGGAAGGCCGACTGAATAATGAGTCAAGAGACACCGCAAAATGGCCGACTCAGGCTAGACTTCCCTTGAACAAAAGCACGACTCTGTGATGACCATGGTAGTAAAAAGTGACACTGTATAAGTCTGTCCTGCAGGAGGCAAAACAAACTCTCCATATGATTGGAAGAGATAACCAACCGGGGGAGAACTGACAAGTGAAACATGGTAAAGGCTGAACCTAGGTCAAAACTAGAACCATCCCAAATGAAGGAAATATATATAAGTATATGTGTTTTGTTCAAGGGCGACAAACTGACTCTGTACTGCCATCAAAATAACGAAGATACATCCCGTTCCCGCTCTTTTTGTTATATTTAATTTTTTTGTCTTTTTCATAATAAGCCTGAAAAAGAATAAAAGAATGCTATAATACAATGGATAGAACGAGTATCAAGAAAGCAGATGCACTAGTTCCTGGGATTGGAACAATCCTATGCTCAATGCAAGGTGGCGAAAACTGGTCAGTGATACTCAGAGGAACGTTCCATCCATGGGTAAAAAGGTGTCAAGTCGTGATAGCTAAGTGCATGCAATGGTTAACTTGTACAGAGGGTCAAGGTCAAAAGTTGGCTTAAACATCGAGTCCAAATGAAGCTGGCTAAAGGCCAGGATAAACAAGTAGCCAATATGCAATGCAGTAATACAACTTAACGACACCAGGGAGCCTCTAGGGTAATAGCCAGAAAAATGATAGTGAGGAAGAAGAAGAATGAAGCTTCAACACATAAGTCATGGTGGGACTAAAGAGGACTCTCGAGCCTACATAAAACACAGCATGGGCAACAAGTGATAGTGAGGAACTAACTAGGAAGCCCATGTAAAGGAAGGCTCTACCACCAAGTCATGATTAAATAATCGGCGAGTGAAATGGGTGTAATAGTCATGACCTGATGGGATCGACCCTATGGCAAGTGATCAATATGGAGGCTAGTATGCAAGATGTAGTGGAAAGTGATTTCCCTAACCTATATTCCAGTGAAGATCATGTACCTGACATGACGAGTCAGTAATCATGGATCAAAAAACTGGGAAAAATCTCAAATTCGTCAAAATGTACCTGAAAACATACCAAACTGGGCACTTCCAAGCATCCGGGTTATGCAGCTTAAGATAGATCGAAAAAATAAGCATAACAAATTTTTGCGAAAATTTTCAACTTTTTAGGCATAAATAGACAAATTACCTCATATTTGGTTCATTATTACATTGCTGATTTGGAGAAAAGTGCTCTGGAGCAAAAAAATTCTTTCATCAAATTAGGAGCAACCGACCGTCAAATCACACCGAATTTGTCAGGTAAGCTCCTCAATCATCCTTGCAAATCATTTTGTCCATTCATAAATTAAAATTTAGTGATTTTCACCATAGAAACCCTTTCTAAAAAACACGGGTTTGCGCATACGCGGGTTGGTAACAGTAAAGTCACATATACACGCGACTGTGCATAAAGAAAGCCGTGTATGCTCAGGCCCAAATGAAAAATGCGTGGCTAATGAAGGATTTATTGAATTTTGATAGGATGACAATCTCATGGAGAGAGCGTGAACATAGTGCAATTGATCAAGAAGTCATGCAAGATCGAGCATCGCGAAATATTCTTCGGAATTGCGGATTGCTCAAATTTTTTAAAATGCCAAATATGAAAAGAAATGTCCGGTTGCTAGAAATGCTCATGAATTATTGGGAACTGGAAGAGGATTGCTTTATGATAGATCAGATTCCAGTACGCATTGAAGTGGAAGACATATATTTTATCACTGGACTCTCCCGGAGGGGGAAACTAGTAGACTTGCACGGGAAGCCCTTAGGAGGGCTAACCGTGGAAGATTACGTCAACGTGTACTGCGTAGAGGGTTCCAATAAAGTTGGAACTCAGATTGAAATTAAAGATTTAAGGGATTTGCACATGAAAATCATCATTTTCACCATTGGTAGAGTGGCAGGATTTTCCTCCCTACATCAGGCGTCCAGGACGCAAATGAGCATAACAGTAGAATGCTTGACTCATGTATATGATTGGTGCACAGCCCTATTACTGAACATGAAGCAACAAGTGACCTCAATTCGCCAAGAAAAGAGAAAACACTTTGGATACGGTACAATTTTGATGAAATTCTTCTTCGAGAAGATACCAGCATTGAGACCTAGAGTTATCTCTATCATCAGCAGCCCGAGAGACCCAAGAATTGCCCGTTGGGCAGACATGATGAAGAGATTAGGGGGAAGTGAAGTTCCCTGGACCAATTGGGATGATGAGTTCTTCCTTTGGTGGGGAGAAAAAATCATCACTGTGGACGACTATCCCTATGCCGGGATGGACTTTCGTGGAGATCCAGATCTTGTTCTTCCACCAGGCACAGCATGGGGCACAGTCGGTAAGTTTCCAATTTTTTGACTTATATAATTTTTTGGATTTTTTCAAATATGTATGGAAAAATGAAAACAAACATGTTTTTGATTGGATTCATAATGACTAACAATGTAAACATGATCATGATACAGATATTGGACCAGTTCGACCTAAGGGTTTCTCGCGCCACAAGCGTCGCAGGGGCGAAGCAGATACAGTGGATTCAGACAGGACCCTCCAGGTTGTACAGAGGAACTTGGAGGGGTTAACCTGCCAAATACCTATGGCTGCCGTGGAAGATCTGCCGGAAGCCGTCCAGAGACGGGTGGTAGGAGTGCCCCGAGACTGGGTACGGTTATTCCGCCGAGTTTCCACCGCGATCATGTTCTATAGGAACACGACTTCTAGGCAGGGACCTTAGAAGTAAATAGATATTATGTATCAGATGACTGTATATTGTTTTTTGAGACTGAACATGATCGGGCATAAGACCAAATTTTGTATGACCTTATGGATCCAAATTTTGTAAAGTTTTTGAACACTCTGATGATATATATACAACGATGTTTGATGTGATGTGATAAATGTATCGACATATATGATGTTTTTTATCATTAAATTTTATTGTATGGAATGATTGATATGCCAATCCAGTGCTTGATTAGCTAATGAGTCTACCAGACAATTGTCAGCTCGAGGAATATGAATGAAAGTTAAAAAATGAAATGATCTTTGTAACAAACGTACCCTCAAGAACAACCGTAATAAAAATGGATCTCGAACCCGATAAGTATTGTTCAACTGCGACACCACCAGCTGAGAGTCTATGAAAACTACCAATGAATCAACACCCAAAGATATTGCCTCCGAGAGTAGATAAACAATTGCAGTGTATTCTGCTATATTATTGGAGGCAGGACCAATGCAGACACCTCTTGATACTAACAGCTGACCAGAAGGATAATGAAGTACCCAAGCCGCGGAAGCTAAGTTCCGGGTGTGTCTACTAGCACCATCGGTGAAACCAAAATGACTCATGACATCCGACACAACCTACCAAAGCAGATCAAAAACATCACCAACTCATCAAAGATCGAAAATCAACCAGATATGTACGAAGCAAAACTACTATATACAAAACTAACATGCCAGGGCGAAGCCTAGGCATAATACTTCTTCAAATAGAGCCCATTTCGGGGCTCCGGCAGCTCGTTCCCTTCAAAATCAACCAAGGTATACGCTCCTTTCTTCAGGACTTTTTTAATGATGAAGGGGCCATACCACATAGACTTAAACTTCCGTGCCCCCAAGGCATCTTTTTCTTGGGCATAGACCAAAAAAAGGTCACCTTCCGAAAAAACCCTGGGTTTGACCGCCTTATCGTACTAAACTTTAACTTGGTTTTTATGCACTTCATTCATCGTGGCGGCATCCCGATGCTGCTCATCGAGATGTTCCAGATGAAGGAGCCGTTCTTCAAGACTAGAAGTGTCAGGAAGAAGTTCAACAACTAACTTAAGAGAAGGAATCTCGCATTCAATGGGAAATATGAATTCCAACCCGTGTACTAGCTGAAACAGAGTAAAGCCAATTGCAGTTTTCACTGACGTCCTGTATGCCCAAAGTGAAATATATAGCATAATATGCCAGTTGGATCTAGCTTTATCAATTGTCCTTTGAAGAATTGTCTTCAAGGATTTATTCACGACTTCCACTTGCCCATTGGCTTGAGGATAATAGGAGATGAATGCTCCTGCCGGAAATCCAATTTGAGAGCCAACTCAGCCATCATACTATTTTGAAAATGACTGCCATGATCAGTGACAATCTCTCCAGGAATACCAAAACGAGCAATAACCTGGTTGAAAAGAAAAAGAGCCGCAATATCACCATCATTCCCAAAAGTAGGCATAGCCTCGACCCACTTCGTAAAGTAGTCTACTGCTACAATAATGTACTTGTGACCTTCAGCTAAAGGCAGGTTACAAGTAGTATAATCAATACCCCACCTTGTAAAGGGACCGACAGTAATGACCGGAAAAAGCGGAGCTGGATGAGCGTGCATTTTTCGAGTATAGACTTGACACAGATGACACTTTTTGACTGATTCGATACAATCCTTGAAAATCGAGGGCCAAAAGTACCCAACACACAAGATTTTTTGGGCTGTAACAAGCCCAAATAAATGACCCCCACAAGCTCCACTGTGGGAATCATTCAGCACAGCCTCAGCTTCTTCGAGAGTTAAGCAGCATCTCAGGATTGAATCAACCCCTCAATGATATAACGCATCACCAATAATCAAATAATTCTTGGCCAAGTGACGCAACTTACGACGCTCATCTTTCAAAAAAGTAGAGGGAAACTTCGCAGTCTGGAGATACACAATTATATCTCCATACCAAGGATCCTGTGAAGAGATAAGAAACAAATTTTCATCCCGAAAGGATTCATCATAGATCATCTCTTCCCCACAGGGCAACTTGGAGATCAATTCCGCGAAAACCAATGATTTCTTTGACTTGGCAGACATAAACTCAAGATCAAATTCCTTCAAAATCACAATCCATCTATTGTATTTTCCCCCAATCACTCGCCTATTGAGGACAAACTGAAATGGATTGGCTGCTGCCAAAACATAAGTTTTTCGAAGAATAATGTAATGTCGGAGTCGCTGCACAGCATGAACGGCTGCTAAAGCTAACTTTTCTATCGGAGTGTACCGGAGTTTAGGTCCTACCAAGCCTCGACTAAGGTAGTATATAACATGCTCTGCAAGATCATCATCCTCCTGAACTAGAACCATACCAATAGTAGATTTTTCTGCTGCCAGATACAAAAGGAAATCCCTGCTATAATTAGGTGGACTCAATAAAGAAGCAGAGGTCAATGCTTTTTTCAAATCATCGAACGAGCATTGAGCGAAGTCATCCCAAAGAAATGGAAATCCCTTCTTCAACAATCTCATAAATCCCTTTGTAAATTTTTTTAAAGATAATTTCATTATAAATTTAAGAAAAATTAGACTTCCCTTGTAGACTTTGAAGCTGACAGATAGAGGACGGGGGAGGCAACCGAAGTATTGCCTCAACCTTGAAGGGATCTACCCTAATCCCTTCCTTAGACACAATGAAACCCAATAACCGACCGGATGTAACCGCGAAAATGCACTTGTTCGGATTCAATATAATCTTATAGAACTGACATCGTTCAAATATTTGCCGGAGGTGAGCAGGATGATCCATCCTCTTTCGAGAATGAGCAACTAAATCATCCAAATACGCCTCGATAATCTTTTTGATGTCGTGGAAGGCATATGACATGGCCCGCTGAAAGGTAGCCCCAGCATTTTTAAGACCAAAACGCATCTTCTTGTATGCAAAATTACCCCAGGGACAAATAAAGGCAGTCTTATGCTGATCTTCAGGACGGATAGTAATCTGATTATATCCGGAGAAACCGTCCATGAAGGAGAAAATCTCATTACCGACACACTTGTCAATGATCTGATCGATAAATGGTGTGGGGTAATTATCTTTAGGACATGCTTTATTTAGGTCTCTGAAATCAATGCAAACTCGAATCGTTCCTTGCTTTTTATCTACGGGAACGGGATTTGAAACCCATTCAGTCAAAGGAACAGGGAAAATGAATCCCGCCTTAAGCAGCTTCTCAACCTCAGCTTTGATAGCTGCTGCCTTCCTAGGATTGACTGGATGAATTTTTTGCCTGACCGGCTTAGCATTTTCATAAGTCTTGATCTCATGTTGGATAATAGATGGATATATACTAGGCATTTCCTCATAAGACCAAGAGAATACATCCCTATACTCTTTAAAGAGCTCGGTGTAAATTTGAACCTCTTCACGAGAACATTCAGCTTCGATGAAGATATTCTCAATAATATTGGGATCCCTGGAAATTTTCACCGGGATAGTAGGAGAAATCACAGCCATGTTCCCTTCAGCGTAAACCTGTGTTGGTGCTAAAGGGTTCAGGACTGGGTGAACAAGACCAGGAGACTGAGGACTTGGAAAACTTGTTTCAACTTCGCTCAAGTCAGGTAAAAAGTAAGACCGATAATGCAAATCATCCCACGGCCTATCTATACCAGTCATGGCTTCCAGGATGGCCTCTTCATATGGAAGAGTGGTATCAAGGAAATCCTGGGCAGAAGAAGAACTAAGTGTCCAAGCCGGAGCCACATCTCCATCCAACTCTTCCGGTGAAAGAGAAGCTGGGATGGATTCTGCAAAGTCAACAATAGACTAATAAGCAATCTCAGCTGCAGAAATAGGAAATGCCATTCCACCCACTTGACCTTCTGCTAATGTGGCAGTAGGGGAAGGTAAGGTCCAAGGGTTCGAAAAATAATGACTTCTGAAGAACTCTCTTCGAAGAGGAGCCTTGGAGGATGAAATTGCATTAATATGAACCGTAGGAGGAGGAATATCGAAAGTACCCATCAAGGAAAAATACATTCCAACTCCTAAATTCTCAACAAACGCCTTAGTATTATCCAAATTTGGAACATATGAGTCAGTAGACGCATTTGGGTCTACAGGAGGACAATCCAGTTGATCCACTGTAACAATCCTCCCTTCGTGGGGGAAACATATAATCCGAAATAATGAGGATGCAATGGCATCCATCTCATAAATCCAGTTTCTCCCCAACAGAAGGTTGTAGTCCAAGCTTGCGTCAACTACCTCAACCTCTATATTGACAGTTTTTCCCCCAACACAGATGGGCAAAGCTGGGACAATACCATGGGGTCTGTGAGAATGACCATCGAACGCAGTTAGAAGAGTGGTATATGGAACAACTTTGGGAGATCCAATTGTCTTCCAACATGTGAGAGACATCACGCATGTGGAAGCACCCTCATCAACAACCATTCGAAAGATATTTCACTTCCGGTATGACGATTTAATATGAAAAGCCATGTGATGGGGGAGTCTCTTCTTAAAATTAGTCATATCAAAAGTAATCAGAAGAGAATTTTTAGGATCAATAGCCCCAATGGCAGTGAACAAAGCACTGCGCTGAGCCGGACAAGACTGGAGTACCTATAAAGCCGACATAGCACAAGGATTCTGTGCCAGATCTTCCACAATCGAGTAGTTCTGGGCAGCCCTAGCATTTGGATTAATCGTCGATCGCTTAGAATATGCTTTGGGCATCCGAGGCATAGACTCAACATTAGGCGCCGTAATGTGAAGCGGCTCAGTAGCATCAGGAATATCCTTATCTTTCGAAGACTCTTCTTCGCCATAATCATGGTATCTCATAGCGATATCCGCGTGAGCACTCATCATGAAAATGTTCAATGGAATTTCCCCTTCCTGGGTGCCCCCAGAGGAAGCCCCAGGATTTTGATTCGCGCCAAAAAGTAATTGTTTCCCTTGGGGAAAAGGGTTTGTTAACACAGCCTAGGAACTAGAAGAACCCTGCTGGGCTAACAAGCACTGTGCATCCTGAATTTTAGGGAAAAGGTGCGTAAGATGGTCTCCAGCACATAACTTGCATGGAAACTTCACTTTCTTTTTCTCCTTTGGACCCTCACCAACATGCTCGTTGGTTTTATTCGCATTACCCTTCCCGTTCTTGCCCTTTTTCTTATTATTTTGTCCCTTCTTCTTCCCTTCAGATTGTTGATTTCCTTTGGGATCAGAAGCTTGGACATCATTTATGGAAAAATACTGGGAAGGCGATGACTCAGCAGGCACAGCCTGTCCAGAAGGAGCAGATTGCAAAGACAACAATTGCAGTTGAGTAAGCAGGTTGGTTGCACCACTATTGATCGATCCAATCAGTCCGTCACCATGAGGACCAGGCTTAGTTTTAGATAAATCTAATTTGGAGCGAGGAGCATTGGGAAGATACTTGTGAAGGACCCCAGACTGAGAATATATCAATTCTAGCTGCTGGGCCCTAAAAATGGCCTGCTCCTCAGAAAATACCCCGGAGAGGGATACATCTTTCGAAATATCTGACTGCAGGGATTTCAGAAACCATTCCAAAAGGAATTCACCAGGAATATGAGCTTTAATAAGCCTCTTCCTTCTCCTCCATTCCTGAATATGGTCAGAAATGTGGGTTGCATCGTCCTGCTTAAAATTAGCTAGGAGTTCAGTCCCAGCGTCATATCGGACAAGCAACTGAAAATGGTTCAAAAATGTAACAGCCAGTTCTCCAAATGTAGCAAAACTGCCCCCAGTTAGCTCAATATACCATTTGGCAGCGTTTCCAGTTAGGGTGCGTTGAAATAATCGCAACCTAATCGAATCATCGATCAGGGAGTTCGAAGAACACCATAAATGGAAAGTAGTGATGTGGTCAGTCAGATCTTCTCCATTCTTTCCTTCAAAATTTGGAATGTCTAAAGGAAGTTTGGTGGGAACCGGAGGCCACCCCGGACTATAACGAATCAGATCATTAGTCAACTTCGACAGATCTGGCAAGTTTAACGTTGCCAAAAAAGGTAAGCGAGGCGGAGCCTGAGCATTCCATCCTTGATGGGATGGATTCCCAACATTCTGAAAAGAATACCCTGGATTTGATGAGGCACCAGGTTTCCAAAAAGGACTCGTAGAAAAATGAGAAGAACCTCCTCCCAACGCAGAGTTACCAAAGCCCAGACTAGTTCCCCCCGCTGAAGTATGAAATGAAGAGGAGAAAAGGTCTGATAAGCACTCGACGAAGGGAAAGAAGTATTCCTCAGACCAAAGATAAACTGATCTCCCCGCCTTAATCGTAGTGAATACAGTGGTTCCATCTCTGTAGGTGGGGCACTGACCACTCCGTACTCAAGGATTGAAACTCTGGGTCTGAGAAGTAAACGGAAAGGACCCTAAAGAAGGATTGGAACTAGGAATATGCCCAGTTCCAAAGGGGAACCCTTGAAAAGAAGCTGATCTAATAGCCATGGAAGACATGGGTGTAGATCCAGCTGCAGCAGCAGAAAAGGAAAAAGAAGGAATCCCACTAGTGGGCATTCCGAAACAGAAGGGACTAGAATGAGGAGCGTGTGCTTGGGTGAAACTAGAGCCAAACATAGCAGCACTAGAAGCAATTGAAGATAAAGCAATAATGCCCCCTCCTTCAACAAAAGAAGGAGTCTGAATGCCTGTAGCACTCACAGCAGAAGCCGCGTTCCCAGTCATGGCCATTGAAAGGTATGAATAATATGGAGGATCTTCTGGTCTCTCTGACTCAGGTCCGATGTATTTAACAATGAACGGATAATCAGGAGGAAGAGGAGATGGACCTGACACAGGAGGTTCAGGTACTTCCTCAATTTGAAAATCTTCTTCCTGAGGAAATAAAACTCGTGAGGTGAGCAGAACGCTCCTCTTGGAATCGACACCAGAATTAGCTATGAAACCTTCAGACCCTTGTGGAGGATCTCTCTCCACTGCGTCAGACGTCACAGGGTGGTAACCACCTGCTAAATCACTCCTACGCCTTCTCGAAGAAGGCTCTGGACTCTCGGAAGATAACCCCCGGATTCTCCTCGATCGACGAGGCGCTTGATCAGCCACTTTAACAAATTTTAATTAGACTCAAAAAATATAAATCTAAGAAAGCTAGGAGCAAAGAGCACTCACTATAAGAAAAATATTTGAGATACAATCAAGCAAACAACCTTCAAGTATTTCCGCTCTGGGTGATGAGGACCGGACACCAAAATACAGGAAAACGAAATATAGGACCTCCCGAAAGTAGTCTGGGATAATTACGGCCCAGGCCTACTAGTGAAGGTATCAGAAATAGTTACGCCAACCTCCTAACGACAGCCTTTTCCGGCTCAAGCACCCAAGCTTCGCAAGGGCACCCCCCAGAAGTACTGCTGAAAGTGATGCGACGTCTGCCTTAGGTACCACGGGTATTCCCCCCCGCAGTCACCTGTGTGGAACCTAGGAGTGGCAACTATGGGCACCAATCCGTGTCAGAAGTCAGGCGGAATGGTATTGAGGTCAGATTCAGCTAATTAGAGAGGGGATAACTCTCTTCTCAGCCTTCACTTCCCCTCGCGCTTGACTCTTTGGAGGAGAGATTTCTCGGTCCACCTAACGGAGTTGGATTTCACTCAATTAATCAACTTCTATTTTTTGTTTGAGTGGCCTTGGAGAGTTAACTCTCCACTCACCTAATCCAAGGCCCTACAACCTAGCTAGTTGGTGCATGACACTTAGAAAACTTGCTAGTTGATTTTAAATTATATCGCTTATTTTAATGGGTTGTTATGTTAAGTCAAAGGGATGCGGAAATGAAACTTATGGTGTTTTGACGCAGAAATAAATTAATAAAAACCAAACTACATGAAAATGCATTTATTGTCTTTCGATGAAAAGAAACTTCTACACAGGTTCTACGAGATTAAAAATTGTATTTTTCTTTTCAAATAGCAAACTCACACTCACAAAAACTATGAAAATGACTAAATGCTTAAGTGCACCTGATGCAAATCACTACAAGCATGAAAATCCTAAGATGCAAAATCTCCTAAAGCAGAGTGAAATTTCCCAAAATTCCTTCAGTTTTATCTCTTTTTGGTTGTCTAGAAAGCTAGTTCCCAAAATCAAGAACTCTTAATATGAAGACACCAAAAAACTTAAAAACAAGAGGAAGAAATCAATGACAACTCCTTTCCAAAATCAAGCCAAAATCCAAAGGCAAGAAACCTCAACAAAGCTTCAAAATATACAAAGAAACGAAAACAAAAATGCAAAAACAAACCAAACAACAAAGCGAAATGTTTTTTGAGCTTTTGAATTTTATAAGGGAAGAGTTCGAAAAGACCAAGCAAAACTATAAACCCCAAGCCAAAAAACACTGAATTTCAAGAAAAAAATTCAAAAATGCTCCAAATATTATAGGGCTAACTAGTAGCAAGATCAATATGAGCAAAAGAAGACAAGAAAACTCATCCACTCAGCCTACAAGAATAGTACAACCTTGCTGCAAACAGAGACTTCAAAGAACCAAAAAAGACTCTTCAAAAGTTGCAACAAGACCTAGCCGACTGAACTCAAGAAACCAAACCAAGAAACGGGAAAAAATAGTAGTGCAAAGCAAAACAAAAAGATAGGAAAGAGTAAATGAGCAGAAGCTCTCTGTTATGATGAGGCAGAACAGCCAAGAATCCCTAGAAAGAGATCTTGGTACTCGAACCAGAAATGCCAGCACAAGAAACAATACTTTGCCAAAAAGACTAGTTTTCAATCAAACAAGAGAGAGAAAAGACCAAAGACCACTTTATTCACAATCCAGAGGGTACAAAGACACTGCAGGAACAGGTCTCCACAGACAGAAAAGACTGAAAAGCCAAGAAATCCAAAATTTCAAAATCTACCTAGGTATATGCAACTTCACAGTTTATCAACAAGCGTGCATACACGACTGTGCTAAAGAAAACCCGCATATACGTGACTCCCTTTAACAAAAAATGCGTGTATACGCTACTGTGTGCAGAAAAACCCGCGTATATAAAGTTAGATAATGAAAAACAAAAAGGATCAAGCCTAGATAAGAAACCAGGACTCCATTATGACTGAGAAAGAGTAAACTGGACTGGAAATAGAAGTTAAAACTGTTGGAAACCTATCAAACAACTGAAACCACCCAACAGGGGAATCACAAGAATGCGATCCCCAGCGGAGTCGCCAGTTCTGTTTCAGGGAAAATCACCCTAGAGGTTTGTTGGGTTACAACCTCCACAAAGGAGGGCATGCTACTCAAGAAGGACTCACACAACCATACATGTTCATGAAAAACTAAATAGAGCAGATCGAGGAACTTACCCGTAGGTCCTACGGTTGAAGCAGATCTAGTGGGGTCCAAACCCCCAACAACCCTTCTTCCTTCTTAACCTGAAAGACAAGAAGAAACAAGCACGAAGAACTAGTTGTACAGCATATATCTACTCTAAATGTTAGTGAAATCCACGTGAAACATTAGATAAACCATAATAAATGCTTAAATAACAATATTCTCACATATGCAAGCAGACACTAACACGTATATTTTGGGAACAAGATGGTTCTTCTGTATTATAAATAGCATGTACAGAAATAACGAGTGGAGAGATCACCTGAATCCTTCCACGATCTTTGAGCAGACCGTCGTCCGGATCCGTCCCACCCTTGCCTTGCTAAGACTCCTTCCGAACTGGTGCATATGAGATGACATATAAGGAGATGAGCATCTCCAGGAAACAAGGGTTTCCTGTAATGAACTGGGAAGTGCAGGAGGCATGGGAACTCAGACTTGGATAGGGAATACAAACAGAGTATAATATCAATAATTTCTCTCTCCCTTAGGCCATGCACATGAGGGGCAAAGTAGTTTCAACAGTTGGAAACAGTTGGCCACGTGCTGGGGTGGTTGAACTACCAGAGTAACCATCAACCCAGCCCAAAAATAGGGAATTTTAATATATTTTTTAATGATTTTAATGGAATACGTGGGAAAGTACATGTGGACTCGCGTATAGATGTGGAAAAGTCTGGGCATAACCGCGTATGGGGATTTTAACACTGTTTTTTAGTGAATTTTGTCCAAGTCTATAGGAATGGGTGCCCAAAGCCATAAAAGCAATCATGAATCATATGAAGGTGAGATATGATTCTATAACACACGGGTGTGGAGAGCATGTGACCGCACTATGGGAATACAACCAAAGAATAGAAATATGGATGGCACAGATAGACTATGAAAGTGAATGTGTACAACAGTAAGAGTTTGCCTAAACCTAACAGCGACATGCAAGAAAGGCACAAATAATATCAGGTAGGAAGTGACCTATGTGACCTTAGCTGAAAAAAAGTTAACACAAAGTTTATTATTGTGTTTTGACTGATAATTTGGGGTTTCCAGCATATTTAAGTGCAGTTGAGTGGTAGCATTGCACGACTCAATGGAGGATTGTTAGACATAATTGGAAATGTGTGGAGGTGGCTGCACGAAATTGGTGAAATTGTATCATTATTATAAATTGTACATTATTGAACAATTTTGTATATTTGGGAAGAATTTACGGGAGTTTCCCCTCCCAAGTATGTATGGGATTTCTTATGTGATGTGTAGAATTTTTAATTGTGAAATGTTAAATATTGAATATTAATGTTATTCCATTGCATTGTTAAGAACACTTGTTTAGAAAATTGAATAATTTTTGGAGTTAGGCATAGTCCGTACACTCTAGTATTTCTAAAAATAAAAAGTGTAGTGGTATATGGTTGTGGTGCTCATGGTTCCCTAACCTGGGTGGAGTTTCCATCACTCCATGACATGCAAACCCTAATCTCTCATAGACATGGGTGACTTCCATTGCAGGCGGACATGTAAAACCTAAGGTCATTACACTTGGGTGGCGGTTGTCCTCATGATCGTGACATGGAAACCCACAATTTTACTGTGATAGGGTCGCATATTCCATCGCTAGAGGGACGTGGAATCACCAATTTTACTGCACCTAGGTGATTTCCATCACATCGGGACATTGAGGCCTCAACTTTCCCACACTTTGTCGGCTTTCGATGAGACATGACGTGGAAACCACGGGTTTCCCATAATTTTGCAAATTTTGTCGAGGAGGGATAGGGAAACCCCAAGATCCCCCTACTTGGTAGGTTTATGCCATGATGAGACATGGAAACCTCAAATTTCCTAGAATGGGGGTAGTTTCCATCACGATAGACATATACTTGGGCGGTGTCCATTAGGCAGGGACATGGAAACCTTAGATTTTGCATATTTGGGCATCTCTTGTCATGGCAGGGCGAGGAATCCCAACCTTCCATGCAATTGGATGACTTCCATCGTGACGAGGCATGAAAATCCCAAGTTTCAGAGATAAACCAATGAAGCAGTTTCCATCATGCTGCAAAATGGAAGCCCCAAGTTCACTAGACTTGGGAGTTTCTTCATTTTGACGCATAATGGAAACCATGAGTTTCATAGAATTGGGCGATTTTGATCACGCTATAGTATGGAAACCCATGTTACCATCACCAGGGTCATTTTTTTCATCAGGGCAGGAGATGGAAACTGTAAGGTTCCTAGAATTAGGTGGTTTCCCTCATGCCACAAAATAAAAACCCCAAACTTCCGTAGACGGGAAATTCTTCGTCATGCTACAAAATGGAAACCCTAGCTCCCCACATCGATGCCATGGTTTCTATCGTGGCAGTACATGGAAATCCCAGAGTTTTCCAAAATTTTGCAGTTTCACAAAAAATGGTAACCCCCAAGCTTCACAGACTTGTGCAATGGTTTCTTTCGCACCATGACATAGAAACTCGAAGTTCCCCAGACTTGGGTGAAACTTTTAGCCATGGAGGGACATGGAAACCTAAATTTTCGCATACTTTGGCAGTGATTTTCATCACGCCATGACATGCAACCCCCAAGTTCCATGTGTTGGGGTTGCTATTTCCATCGCGGTGTGACATGGCGACCCTAGGTTTCCTAGAATTGGGAAATTTCCGTTGTGCAATGAAATGGAACTCAAGGGGAGTTTTCCCATCATTATGCTCCCAAGGAATTTATCCCAGAGACTCCTAGGCCTTCATCCTCAGTTTCCATTAAGGAGAATTACTCTTCCATGTCGGGTTTGAGTTTTTCCTCCACTGAGTCCCCATTTTGACACTGCTTCTAGTTCATCGGGTTC
Source organism: Pinus albicaulis (assembly GCA_034641835.2). Taxonomy (NCBI): domain Eukaryota; kingdom Viridiplantae; phylum Streptophyta; class Pinopsida; order Pinales; family Pinaceae; genus Pinus; species Pinus albicaulis. Next base: position 864,024,021 of record CM076580.1, read on the forward strand.
CCCTTCTAGTTTTATCCCTGGCTATAATATTCCTACTTAGTCTGAGCTAAGAGGAATATACATTTTTGTTTCATTTTTTGTTGCATGAATAAATGAATAAAGGAGGACATGTAAAAATCCTGAAAAGAATGAAAAATCAATGCCCATATGAACAAGGATAAATCTGGGCCATGCAAACAAATCACTTGCAGGTGTGAAAGGGGTTTGAGCTATGAGACTGGGTCAACCTTGACCAAATCCACAGCGTTGTCTAGATACATTGTACCTCATAAAGGGACATCACAGTTCTATAAGGAGGCCCCTCATGTGAAAGGACATAATTCATCAAGGTGGTTTAGAGTTTTCTAAGGCTTTCATCTTATAAAAGGAAGGGGGAGGCAGTAAGAGAAGGCTATTGATTATGCATATTTTTTGAGTATCTTTTCTGTTTAGACAAATACCATTCTCTATTATTTAGTTGAGAATAGTGCTGCTTAGCACTTGGGAGTTCCTATGCAGTGAACCCCTCTCTTCCCTTGAGGATTTCTTGGAGAAGTATTCCTAATTTCATCCACTATCAGGCATTTTTCCAAGCTCTAATTCCAATTGCAACATAGATCCAGTGAGGGTTTGGTTTCTTTTGTAAGCTGTAGCAAGTGGAAACACTATATCTACTCAGATCTAGATTATACTAGTGCCTCTTCTCACTGAGTGAGTCTTTTATCCTCCTGGAAGAGTGCATTAGTTGTTGAGCTTTAGATTTGTATCTTCGCATTAGGCCAACTCAGTTATTCAAGCTATAGCACAGTTTCCCTTCAGGGACTATGTTATTTTCAGTGGAGGTTTTGCAGGGTGTTGTGACCCCCATTTTGATGAGAGATCTCTGATGCTGGGCTTTTCCTTTCACTTTGGTGATCCATGGATTAGCTTGCTGATCCATTTTCTATATAGATTTGATCTATATATAATGTAAAATCATCTTCAGAAATTTCTAAATAATATTGCAGATCTTCTACTTTAAACTCAGATCTACTCTTTGTAATGCATGATTTGGTCAAAACCCCAAGGGGATCTTGTAATAGAGCCTTTATAGTGTACTGATCTGAAATGGATCTGATAATTTTTACATATATCTGCTCTAGATTTTAAGTGTAACATTTAGCTACTCCAACTGCATTAAATAACACTATTAAGCCATATTGGAGTATATACATGAGCTGCAACCTCCTTTTATGAAGATTTCCTTCTCTCTTGTCTTACATATTCTACTGTATAATGTAAAAGCATCAATATAAATCTGATTTTCTGCTGTATATTTAAAATTTGATCTTATTTGATGGCCTCCTATTCATGCTTTCCAAAACTAAGTTATTTCTGAAGCAGTTTCTGTACATAGCTGCAACCCCACTCTTTGGGGGTTTTCAAGCTAGACTAGGTGGTGGGAGATCTGTTTACTACACCTAGTTTGATTTTTTTTTTCTCTCCTTTTGGATCTATACCCCAAATCTCCTGATCTAAGGGATCCAAGAGTTGTAAACACATTTGTGTGCATATATCTCCTAGAAGTGCATTATTTCTGCAGGTACTGCTGTGCAGTCCCTTTTGGGGATATTACAGTGGTATCAAAGATCCTTTCTTGGCACAACTTGTGATTTCATTGAAAAATCACAGCCATGTTGTAATCAGAATAAGATTAGCCTCTTACTGAGAGGGAGAAGAGGTATTAGAATAGAAGCCACAAGAATTTTTATTACACCACTGAGGATTAAGACAAGGGTTAAGCCCTTGAAACTGCAAGTGATAAAGAAGGAGAAGAGTTTGCAGGAACTCTTTCAGTATCCATGAAATACCTTTCTAAGGAGATCAAAGAGATGAGAATGGATAGGATGAAGTAATCTCCTGGGAGATTTCATCTTGAGCAAAGCTCTAGAATGTCTCACCACTGGAATGGTGTTGCACTGAAAATTTTCACTTTGACATTCTATCTGTAATGGCTCATTATAACTCATACTTTCCTCCTTTGCAAGTCTAAAAACATCAGTTCCTCACGTCAAGCCTTAAAAAATAAGAGAAATCTCTCAAAAGTCTCTAAAACTCTGGTATCGCACTTTCTCTTTGTCTTACCTACGGTCCCGCACCTAATGGTCATGTCTCCTATGAACCTGACCGCATTTTCTCTGTGTTAAGGGTGCAGACACCTGTAAATATTAAAAAGGCGCAAGTAAACTCAAAAATCTCACTTTCAATAATTTCTAGAAGCCTCTAGAAGGAATATTTCGGTGGCAGAGCCGCTCTTTTCAGGTTCATGTATCCCTTGCCTTAAGGGGCTAACCCCTTGATGTGAGGAGCTTATCCCTTTGAAGGAGGATTCTATCCCTTCATAGGTGGAACTATAACCTCCTATTTTGCACTATAAAAAGAGGCATAGGGCAGCCTCAAAGGGTTACTAATGGACAAAACATTGATGAGTTCAAGCTTTAGTATTGTTTGATGTAAAGTGCTGTTGGAACTTAGACTCCTTTAGCTAAGATTTTATGAGGAAAGATTACATACCTATATGTATCTTGGTTGGAAGAGTGCAAGGCTTGTCAGAGTGAAGGAAATTCCTGCTTCGGACCCCAGGAAGACCTGTTCAACATCAAGGCTCAAAAGGTGGTAAGGTTCTTCTACAATTTCAAAGTTAATACTAATAAGTTTTTTTTTCTCAATAAGATGTCAACTGATTATTTATTTTATGGATTCCTTGATCACCATACTATATATGATTTATGAATGTATGCTATGCAGGTTCTATTTGATGTTTGTTTGTTTGTGATTGCAGATCTTCGAAGATAACTCTTTTGGGCGACTGAAGCATGACTACTACAAACAATTGTTGGATCAAGGTAGGATCATATCACCTTTGTAGCATTTACTTATAAATAATTATATAGAGAGAGAAATATATATTTAATTGTTTTTTTGTTGCTAGACTATCTTCTGATACTAGGGAGATTGGTCTTGTTTGCAAGATCGATTTATCCAGCCAACAAATTGGCGACTCCGTTGGGGAAATAATTTGATTTTTGGTTTTTCTTTTATTTTGACTTGAGAAAATGGTTTTTTCTAGTTTTTTCTTGATGTATACTGGCTTGGGTAGCTTAGTTTTACTTTTCTTTCAAAAAAATTTAGATTTTTTTTGTTTTTCTGGAAGTTTTCTGGGGACTGCACTTTGTCTTCACACACAGTGAGGGCATCTCCGTACTTTCCTTGAGTAACCAATGTGGGACCGCACCTGTTTGATCTGGAGCCTATGGACCCTATCAAATTTTTGAAAAACTTAAGATTTCTCCTTCCAGTTTGAGTTTAGATTTAATTTAGGATTCTTAGCATCTACCCAGATCTGTGCTTTTCTATCAAAAATCCTTGTTTATGAGTTTCTTTCAGCAAATTTTTTATCTCATCAATCTACGTTAAGTTAATTGGGTGTTTTGAATCTCTTTTTTGAGAAATTATTAATTTGATTTCCTTTGGTCATTACTTGGAGGTTTTTCTCATTTTTTTCACAATTTTGCATCTTTTTGCTTTTGTTTCCACAAAAAAAATTTCCCACTCATTCGCCGGGGGGTGGGGAGGGGGGCTAAATTGTGTATGAGTGTTAATTGCCTTTGACTATTTTTATTTTTGATCTTTGGAACTCTCACCCAATTTTATTTACTTACACTTGATTGGTTCTTAGATTACATTAGAATCATCTTGTGTTTTAGAATTCACTTGCATAGATCACATTTTCATAATAAGAATTCTCATTTTTAGAATATAAATGCAAAATGTGCATAGATTACATTTGCATACTTTTCAAGTGAATTGTGCATAGATTACAATTGCATAGTTCACATTCTGAGAAATAAATCGTAGATTTAGTTTGTTTTCTTTGATTTGAATTTACATGTTTTTATGCTTGTTTTAAAAACACAAAAATAAAAAAATATGGAATTGTTTAGCATTAGTTTTTCTTGATTAAATTAGTGCATTATAGAATTTGTTATATTTTCTCTTACTGATCAATTTTTTTCATTTTTGGAAGTGAATGGAAACTCCCTCCTTACTTTAGTTAGGATTCATTGAATTGAAAATATTACATTATCATATTCAATTGCATTCAGTTTTGGGTTGGGTCATAACACCATTGGTTTCATATCCATTTACCCTTTGAGTAATAACATCCTAAATAACACAACGCTTAATAAAATTCGTCTAGAATTTTTTACATTTTTAGGGCTCTTTCCACCAATGTAGCTCAAGATTAGTGCTTTGGAATAGGTTGTAGTTAACTTTCCAAAGAAACTAAAACAAACAAGTAGATAAATTTTGCGGTAGGAAATAAATCCAATTGTAACTGGTACATTCTGAGAAGCTTCTCTTAAATGAGTTAATCACGAGATCATGTCTGAACCTTTGAGACAATCAATTCTGTTTCACTAGGGAAGATAGAATATCTACGTGCATTACAAATGATAAACCTCAGATTAAACATTATCGAGGAGCTTGGGGTCACTTGTTGGTAAACCTTGGATTGACCATGTCGAGGAGCCTTCAAGGGGATTGAGATTTGTTATACTAGCCTTGCACGTAGAATCGGATCATATACTATTCCCCCAGCTATATTTTTTGCTGTTGATAACCTTAGTGTCCATAAACTTAAGATTATTTCCTAAGGTGACAGTGAAGGAAATATCGCACTGTACTTGGAGCAGACGTCGACGATACTCACTTGGACTCTCTGGGGGGTTCTATTCACTTGAGATGGTTTTGTGAAGAAACTTGTGCTAGTCTGTTTCATTAAGTAGGTTGTTGGGGTAACTATTCCAACCGCCATTTCTGCATTAAAATTCTACGATTTTGAATTTCATCACCAACTAGTGTTTTTAGTGCTGGAATCTACTGTTTGTGTGTGGTTTGACTCCTATATTTGATAGCGCGTGTTAATTTGTTTGTTTTTACTTTTAGAGACCATAGGTGTGAATTGTGAATTTTAATTGTTAGGTGTGAATTGTGAGTTGTTAATTTTAGTTTTAAATTATTAATAAAATTCACTAAAGTTGAATATAATGGAAATTGTTCTGGAATTTACCAACCAAGGAACCCCTCTTAACGAGAATCCTAGTACTTTTCCTTGCTTTGGAAATGTTCTTCCTCCTTATATGGCTACTTTTTCATTACCTGGATTTACAATAGGTTTATCGATATGGTTATTTTCAAATTCATTGGCCCCGAATACTCCAATTGTTCCACCTCAACCGGATGCTTCACCTCAACAGAGTTCATTATCTCAACATCACCAACCTTCTGTTGACCCTTTACCTTCTTCGCCTAATATTTCTTCCTCCATTTCTTCCTCTTCGCTTGGTAAAATCCTTGACGCTAGTAACCAGGTGGCTAAGAAGAAGAAGAAAGGGAAGAAGAAGAAGAAGAAGCAAGATAAGAAATAAGTAAACCAACCAACCATGGCTATAAATGTTAGTAGTGTTGATAAAACCTCCAACATGCATCGTAAACCCAAATACCCTTGCAGGCTTTGTAAGGGTGACCACTTCCTTATCAATTTTCCCAGTATTCCAAAGGTCTTGGAAGTATGGTTAGAAAAATCTCATCAACTTTTCGTTGATCCATAAACTAGTGATAGTCAGGTTCCTGAGAAAAAGGGTAAAGTTAGGTTTCCTTGTAAGTTATGCAAAGGGATTCATCAAACTCACATTTTCCCTCACATGGATGAAGCTTCAAAATTATTGGAAAAAATTATTGTTCCATAGCAAGAATTTCCAACTGGTTACCGTAAAATTTCTCCCAACCTATTGTCAACTGACGGAGTGATTGATCTAGTTTCAAGTACAGTCGATACCACTCTTCCATTGGAGTGTGAAACTCATATCACTTCGGTTGATGATCCTTTAGTTGATCAAGTGATCAATTCGATTTCACATTGGGTCGATCCCATTCACCCTATAGAGAGTGAACTTCATACTGCTCAAGTTCTTCTTGTTACATCAGATTATTCTACGCTAGGGGGAATTTCACCTGTTTGTACAGAACCCCCTCCAAGTACCAAGGTATTTTCCTTTTATTGGAATAGACTGACGGAACCTCATCTTCCTTCCTCCATATCTTTCCAAATCATTGTGAAGTTTGATGGTAGGGACATACACCACACACAGGTAGATGAAGGTGTTTATGTTAGTATTTTATTCTCAACTGCTTGGAAAGCTTTAGGTTCCCCTCAGCTTGTGCCTATTACACAGAATCTGAAAGCTTTTAACAGAACCATTAGTGAACCTTTAGGGATCCTTCCTAATTTTTCTATTACTTTGGAAGGTAAAACTATCTGTATTGATCTTATCGTAGTTCGAGGCCCCTTGGATTTCAATTTAATCCTTGGGAAAGACTATGTCTATGCAATGAAAGTTTTAGTATTGACACTCTTTCGAGTGATGTCTTTCCCTCACAATGGAAATATTGTGACTGTAGACCAGCTTTCATTCCCTAGTCTTGTTTCGACTACCAATAATATGACACCCCTAAATTTTCTTGATTCTAAAGAGGTATATACCCCGTCATGCGTTAATTATGTGGAAACTAATCCCATGTTTTCAATTACCGATGTAAGTGAGCCTCTCACTGTTTTCTTGTCTTCCTTTGACTTAGATCTGGTAATTGACATGGAAAACACTATGGGATTATTTTAACGTGATGTTCTTCTCCCTTTTGAGTCCCTTGACATGTATTCCTTCTAGAGAACTATTCTTCCTTTTGAGGAAGACCTCTTGGAAGCCATGATCAAGGTGTGTCCATTGACATGTCTTTCTTCCAGTTGGAAGCCATGATCAAGTTTCCGAGGATAGTTCCTTTTCCTGTGTCAACCTCGTTAAAAAATGAATCAGGTATGAGGACAGTTCTTTTCGTGTTTCAACCTCATTAAAAAATGAATCAGTATGTAGATTGTAGAGAGTAGATTAATATATTAGAAATAAGTAGTTTCTGAGGATGGTTCCTGTTACTGAGTCAACCTCATAAAAAATGAATAAGGTATGAGGAAATTTCCTTTTACTATGTCAACCTCGTTAAAAATTAATCAGTATATCAAGAGGAAAGGTCATTTTACTGTGTCAACCTCGTTAAAAGATGAAACAGGTTACCATGAGCATAGTTCTTTTCCTGTGTCAAGCTCGTTAAAAAATGAAACAAATCCTCACCTAATTGAGTCGAGTCTTTGACTAGATCTTATAAATGTTAAGTCATATATTTAGGTTAGTTATTTCAGTTTTTTGCATAATTTTCTTATAGTTTTAGGTTGGTTCTTTCATATGATCTTGTAAATGAACCTTCATTCCATCCAGCTATTAATTACTAGTGTACTCAGTTGAATGAAATGAAGCTGGGGGGGCATGCTCTCTAGTAGTTACGCTTAGGGGACATCAAGCACAATTTTCTCTCTGTTTCAAGCTTGTGTAAAAATGAAACCTATCTTGAGTCAATTTCGGTTATTTTCAAGACTCGTTAAACTCATGAAAATCCAAAGATTATTTTTCTATATTTCATTCTCATAAAACACATGAAAATGTCGAGTTCTTTCTGTCTTGTCCTGCTCATATTTTAAATTGAAATTCGACCACAGGAGTGCATTTTTATCCCTTTTTTGAACTCATTAAAAATTACAAAAAAGAGAAAACCATGAGTACATTTTTATCCCTTTTTTCAAACTCATTAAAACTTACGAAAAAGAAAAACCTTGGAGTCCTCTTTTAAACCCTTTTTAGAATTTTTAAAAATGAAAAGATTGTTGAGTACTTGACTATTCGAACTCGTTAAAGTAAATGAACGGTCATCCCTTCAGTATAATTTCACCCCTTTTCCGGACTGAAATGGACTATTTACGAAAAAGGTATATGTTGACTAATTATGGTCAATAGAGTTCTCTCTTGCATTATTTTATCCTTTCGGGTATGAGAGACTAAATTTACAAAAAATTACACCCATGGAGTTTTCTTAAGTTTTTCTTCTAACTCCCTAAAATTGAAAAACATCGAGTTTCTCCTATACTGGACTTGTTAAAATTTAATAGTAAAGGACCTGTTCAATTTTAAACAGGAACGAACCACACCTTCTCAGGGTTTGAATCTTAAAGTAAGTTGGACTCATCCGAAGGATGAGCTTATAAACAAGAAAATGTTATCCTACTCAAGCTTGCCAAAAATAAAGAGGTACATGCCAAAAATGGTGGGGGAAAAGAGAGAAAAATGAACCTGTTTGTTACATTTTGATTATTTGGAAAACCGTTAACAACTCTTGAACATGACACTTTTGTTCACCTATGTTGGGAAAATCATTTTCCTAACAGTTAATCAAACCATATTGAAATTCTTCAGCCATTTTTTGGGTATTGTCTTTGGGTCAATTGTCACCAAACCATCTGCAGTGTCGTTATGTGTTCAAGAGGATAGTTTAAAGAAACCATTCATTTGAAAAATATTTGTCTTCCATTTTGACCATCCCTAAGTCAGTCCTTGCCAATATATTTATTCAAAACTTAATCTATGATTTCATGTTGTGGGCTTCTGTACGACAAATCAATTTCTATCGACGACAACTCATTATCTAGGAATTTGATCTAGAAATCGTCAGTACCTTGAAATATGCATGCCTCAATGGTAGGTTTCTCTCCTTCGATGATAGGTCGCATCATTGAACTTCGATCGAATGATTCCTTGACATGTTCAACTTTAGCTCATTCATTCACATTTCATGGATTGTACTGAGTACTTTGAGAGCCATTGACATTACTGGTGGTTTCTCTCACACTTGTTAATAGTTCACATTATTGACTGGTAATCAAGTGGTTTCTACCATGTTTGACTTTGACACATTCATTCACATAGATAGAATCATACTAGTTCGAGAAGGATAAATCAAGACCCTAGATCTAGTTTCTACCATCCAAGCTGCGAGGAATTTTGTTATTCATTTATACAGTGGACTATTCATAAACAGATGGGTGCGTCCATACTGTGTCTACACATGTCTATACTATTGATGTATTGAAAAATCATTCCTGTATTAGAACAATTTAAGTCAGTTTTCTAGTTAGTTTTGATCTGAGTATGGGAATGCCTACCTCAGCGATGATATGTCTACATATATATATTTTTCATTGAATGTTTTTACAATTTTTGACTGGGGTGTCTGCAGGATGATCCTTGAAATGAAAAAGTACTTCACTCTTCATACATGACAGACTCTATCTTCATCTATTACAGACTTCGCACTTTAGGGGGCAATCTGTTGCACTGAAAATTGTCACTTTGACATTCTATCTGTATGAGCTCATTATCACTCATACTTTCCTCCTTTTCAAGTCTAAAAATATTAGTTCCTCATGTCAAGCCTTAAAAAATAAGAGAAAGCTCTCAAAACTCTCTAAAAATCTGGTATCGCACTTTCTCTTTATCTTACCTACGATCTTGCACCTAATGGTCATGTCTCCTGCAAACCTGACCACACTTTCTCTGTGTTAAGGATGTGTTGTGTAACCAGCTCCAAAAATAGAAGAAAGGAGATACCAACGCCTCAGAAATAAGCCACTTAGAGGGGGAAATCTCCAATACATTACATAAATGAACAATTCTTGGATGATACAATTCACAAAACCTCCTTTCTATATATAGGAGTCCATGTGGCCATAATTTAATCCTAGTGGGCCATAATGTAATCCTAGCCGACCTAACAATAATAATTTAAGGGCACAATAATAACAAAATGGGGGTTACAAGGGTAAAATAATAACAATAAGGGGGTTACACTAATAACAATAAGGGAATATACTAGTAATATAGGGACCTAACATGCCCCTCTCCTTCAAAAAAGTTTTTTCCTCAATGCTTGAGTAGCTTTGGGTGCTTCTGTATAAAATTCTCATCCTCCAATGTAGAATCTTCAGTGGGTAAGTTCTTCCACTTGATGAGATACTCTGAAATTGATCGATTCTGTAGCTGTCAAGTTCATGTTTCCATGACCGCTTCAGGTTCCAATATGATTTTTCCTTCCTCATCAAGTTCTAGAAATATTGTTTGAACTAGAAGATTTTCACCTATAACCTTCTTTAAGCATGAAACATAGAAAACTGGATGCACTCACGAAGAATCACGAAGCTCTAATTTTTATGCCATAGTACCAACCTTTTGCAACACCTTGTAAGTACCATAGTACGTTGGCGATAATTTATTATCCTTCTTAGCTTGCTTGAGGGACATTTGTTTGTATGGTTGTAGCCGTAAAAATACTCAATCTCCTACATCAAAACTTCTCTCGCTGCGATGTTGATCTGCCTGTTGTTTCATTTGATTTTGTGCCAAATTCAAGGCATTCTTTAAGAGTTGGAGAACTTCTTATTGATGCTCAATGTGATCCTCCACTGCTTGAACCCTAGAATTTTCCCTTAAAGAAGATGTGATGGACGGTGGATGATATCCATAAAGTGCCACAAATGGGGTCATTTTTGCTGCAATATGGAAGGAAGTGTTATACCACCATTCAGCGAGAGGTAACCACTTGACCCTTTGTGTTTGTTTATCAAATACAAAACAACGAAGATATCCTTCCAAACATTTATTTAATATCTCAGTTTGACCATCATATTGAGAATGATAAGATGAGCTATGAGCTAATTGAGTACCCAAACAAGAAAATAACTCCATCCAAAAATTTCCTGTAAAAATGGGATATCTGTCACTCATAATAACCCTTGGGTTTCCATGTAGCTTTTGAATTGTGTCCATAAATGTAGTAGAAATTGTACTTGCTTTAAATGGATAAGATAATGTACAAAAGTGTCCATACTTGGTAAGTCTATCAACTACCACCATGATGACACTCTTTCCTTCGGACTTAGGTAAACCTGTGATAAAATCCATTGAAATCTTCTCCCAACGTTGACTTGGAATGGATAAAGGTTGTACAAGTCCCGGGGTCTTAATTGTATCAACTTTATTCTGCTAGAAAACCAAAAATTTTGCCACAAACTTTTGAATATCCGATTTAAGGCCATCCCAGAAAAATTCTTTCTTCACCCTGTGGTAAATTTTTAAAAATCCCGAGTGTCCTCCTAAAGGAGAAGTGTGCAATTCCAAAAGAATATTTTGTTTTAGTTGGGAATTCTTACAAAGATATAAGCGATCTTTGTACCATAAGGAATTATTTTTCCAACCAAATGTATCGATGTACTAGGATCTTGGCCGCAACTTTTGGAATGAGTGTCCATACATCTTTGTCCTTCTTCCATTCATCTCTTTTCTTTTGGTTATCCAATCTGCTGGATAATAGAAATTTGGCACAACATTCTTCATTCTTCCAATTCTTCATTCTTTCTTGAGAGTGCATCCTAACAACATTACGCTTTCCTTTTTTGTAGATTATTTCCCAAAGTCATAACCCAACATCTTGGACCCATTTTTTTTCTCGCTTCTTCTCAAGATAATCTTTGTTCCAAAAGTGTCGCAGACTATCATGATTAGTTTTTTCTCAAGTGTCTTCCTAATAGGTAAGCTCTCCATTTATTTAGTGCATGTGATTTAACATTTCCTCTCATAAATGGGTTTCTATAAATACTTTGATTGGACGACTTTAAAAGCAAATGGGTCTTCCTTCTGCATTAAAAGTCCCCTTCTGCATTAAAATGTAAAGATTCACAATTCCATTTCCCGAGACATCACATTCCACAATAAAGGTTTTTGTGAAGTCTGGCATAGCTAAGACCGGTGCTAGGTACATTGACTCTTTAAGATGTTCAAAGGCCTTAGTTGGTCCAGGAGTCCATGAAAATGTTTTTTTTTTCAATAATGTTGTTAGAGGTGCTGTTATTATCCCATAATTCTTAACAAACTTGCGATAATACCTTGTTAACCCGATCCTTGTAACTGGTTTATGGTTGTGGGGACTTTCCATTCCTTAATGGCTTTAATTTTGTTAGGCTCTACTTTAACACCCTCATGAGATACAATATGACCCAGTTATTCCACCTCTTGTACTCCAAAGAAACATTTGGAGGTTTTTGCATATAATTGTTTCTCCTCCAATAGTTTGAGCACCTTGTCAATATGTTGAACATGATCCTTCCAAGACCTGTTGTAGATTAATATATCATCAAAAAAATACTAACACCAATTTTCTAAGGAAGGGTTTGAAAATGGAATTCATCAACCCTTCAAATGTAGAATGTTCATTGGTAAGGCCAAAAGGCATAACCAAAAATTCGTGATGACCCTCATGAGTTCGAAATGATGTTTTCATAATATCTTCAGTCTTCATTCTAATTTGATGATATCCTGAATGAAGATCCAACTTGGTAAAATAAATTACCCCATGTAATTCATCCAATAATTAATCAATCACAGCAATGGGAAATTTATCTTTAATGGTGAGCTTATTGAGCTCCCTATAATCCAGACATTCGTTTGCAAGATCCATCCTTCTAAATTGTGTAAAAATACTACAAGAGGAGAAAGAACTTTGACTAGGTTGAATTATACCCGCCTAACATTTCTGCAAAATCATACGTTCAATTTCGCCTTTTGACATATAAGTGATTCATAAGGCCCGATGCTCTGGAGGAACACTCTTAGAATCAAATGAATGGCATGATCATGATCACAAATAGGTGGGAGTCCTTTGGGAGTATCAATCACATTGGAATGATTGTCCAAGACTCTTTGGAGATCTGGGGAAATAGATGATTTTGATGTTGAAACTTCTAGTGATCTTAATTGTGCAATTATGCCTTTTTGTTCTTTCTTCAGAAGATTTGTCATGACATTAGAGCTTATTATCTTTCCCAGCTTCCCAGTGATACCCCGTAATTCAATTTCCTTTCTTTCCAAAAAAAAATTTCAAGAAAAGTTCTTGAAAACTAAAAACTACCGTCCCCAAAGATTGTAACCATTGTACTCCTAGTACAACCTCAACACCTCCCATTGTGATGGAAAGCATTGGAATATTCAATACATATTCCCCCATGGATGGCTTGATATTATGGAATTTTCCAGAGAAATTTATAGTTCCTCCATTTGCAACCATCACTTGACATTCTAGTGCTGGGTATAGGAAACAATTCAATTCCTTGGCTACCTTACAATGAATAAAATTATGGGTACTACCTGAATCAATCAACACTATTACCTTTTTCTTCTTGATATGTCCTTCTATCTTGAGAATTGAGGAGTGGTAATTCTTTCCAATGCATTACACGATATGTTCGGATTCATTTCCTCCTCTTCTAGGGTTGGTTCCTTGTGTATATCTTCTTCTTGTTCATTTTCTTCTTCCTCTTCACAATCTATGTAAAATAATTTCTTCTCAGCACACTTATGACCTTTAGTGTATTTGCTATCACAACTGTAGCAAAGCCCTTTTGCTCTTTTTTCTTCCAATTGTTGTGGTGTCAACCTTGTAGGTTGTGGAAATCTAGGCGTAGAAACACTTCTTTCTTTATAGAATTGAGTGGTAGGCTTCCTTGTCGCCATAATTTTACATTCAACTTTTCTTGCCAACCTGAATGCCTTCTCCAATGAATCAGGTTCCAGAACGTGAACTTCATGTTGAATGTTATCCTTTAAAGTGCCTATGAAGAGATCAATCCTGTGTTCCTCTGGAATATCAGTTACCCTTATATTCAATTTTTGGAAGTCCTCAATGTGCTGCCCCACTAAACCCTTTGTTTGAGATTTATCAATTGGCTAAAGAAGGTGTTGCTCTTTGTATCCTCATAATGTGCTATCATTTCCTCCGTAAAAATTGACCAAGTGACAATTTTTTTACGGGAGCAAAGCCATCGATACCATACAAATGTATTTTTTTCTAAATGTAATGTTGCAATGCATACCTTTTGTGTGTTTTGCACATTATGGAGATCAAAATATTGCTCCATCTAAAGTATCCATGTTACAGGATCCTTTCCATCAAACTTCCTCATATCCATTTTTGGAATATGGTGGTTCTTCCTGCCAACATTATAGTTTATGAAATCACGATAAACATTTATTTTTTTCTCATCATGAGTTTCCTCTACTATCTTTTCACCATTAGGAAAAATTTCTTGTATCAACTTTGTCAAACCTTCTGTCTGCTTTTAGATCATTCTTCATGTTTTCCATTTTAGCTTCCATGTCATCCATCTTAGATTCCATGTCAGCTTCAATGCCATCTATCTTAGATTCCACACCTTTCTTCAAACCATCCATATTATTCTTCACACCATCCATCTTTGCTTCCATGCCTTTCTTCAAAACTTCCATTTAATTTTTTTCTGCTCTTTGCGAGAGAGAAATTTGGTGCACTTGCTCTTGTAATTTTGATAGATCATGTTGTAGTTCTTGATCTTCATGAGTCATAGTAGAGCCTTCTGAAGGCTTAATGGGTATTGAATTATTTTTACGGGGAATTTTTTAGAACCCAATACTGATATATATTCTACAATATGCCCTTGGAATCAATTGAAATTGATTTTTCAAACAAGAATTATGCAATTCGGAAAAAAAAATTACATACTTTTTTCTTGCTTTTAAGAAGCTCGATATTGAAATTGAATTATCTTTGTGATTGCAGCTCTTAAATATTTGAAATTCATCACTAAAGTAGTGCTCTAAATTCTCTTTTGAATGCCATAGGTTTGAGCTAATTTGGATTCTCCACTCGACAAAGTTATGTCCAATCTCCCACAATGACCTAATTATGGACTGGTTTAGTAGAGCAAACTCGTACGACTTGCCACATGTCACTATTTCATCCTTCACCTCTGAAATTGATAACCAAGAAACTACAGTCTGTTTAATTGTGACCGCTTTTTACGACACTCCAATCTGATGCTCAGAGAGAGAGTTATTGAAATTTTCCCACGATCACCTATTTGAGATGAAATTCGGGAGCCTGATAAATCACTACCTTCCATAGATCATATCTCAAAAAATATTATCAACCAAGCTCTGAAATTGTGTGATGAGTTTCCTCGGGATTTCAGCTTCACACCCTAAAAATTTTAGATTCTCAACCTTCGTAGAGAAAAAATTATAGTGCAAATGCGACGATGACTTGTTTAGGAGCCTGAAAAAAGACCTAACTTCCATAGATCATATCTCTGAAAATATTACGAACCAAGCTCTGAAATGTTTAGAAAATCTTCCTCGGGATTTCGGCTTCGCACCCTAAAACTTTCAGCATCTGAAACTTCGTAGAACAAAAGTTATAGAGAAAATGCCACGATGACCTATTTGGAGCAGTAAAACCCTAGAATCCAAAGCTCTGATACCAAATGTTGTGTAACCAACTCCAAAAATAGAAGAAAAGAGATATCAACGCCTTATAAATAAGCCAATTTGAGGGGGTAACCTTCAATACATTACATAAATAAATAATTCTTGGATGATACAATTCACAAAACCTCCTTTCTATATATAGGAGTCCATGTGGCCATAATGTAATCCTAGTGGGCCACAATGTAATCCTAGCTGACCTAACAATAATAATTTAAGGGCATAGTAATAACAAAATGGGGGTTACAAGGGTACAATAATAACAATAAGGGGGTTACACTAATAACAATAAGGGACTATAGTATTAATATAGGGGCCTAACAGGGTGCGAACCCCTGTAAAAGATTAAAAAGACGCAAGTAAACTCAAAAATATCACTTTCAATAATTTCTAGAAGCCTCTGGAAGGAATCTTGCGGTGGTAGAACCACTCATTTCAGGTTCATGTATCCCTTTCCTTAAGCAGCTAACCCCTTGATGTGAGGATCTTATCCCTTTGAAGGAGGATTCTATCCCTTCATAGGTGGAACTGTAACCTCCAATTTTGCACTATAAAAAGAGTTATAGGGCAGCCTCAAAGGGTTACTAATGGACAAAACATTGATGAGTTCAAGCTTTAGTATTATTTGAGGTAAAGTGTTGTTGGAACTTAGACTCCTCTAGCTGAGATTTTATGAGGAAAGACTACATACCGGTATGTATCTAGGTTGGAAGAGTGCAAGGCTTCTTAGAGTAAAGGAAATTCCTACTTCAGACCCCAAGAAGACCTATTCAACATCAAGGCTGAAAAGGTTGTAAGGTTCTTCTACTATTTCAAAGTTAATACAAATAAGTTTGTTTTTCTCAATAATTTTTCAACTGATTGTTTATTTTATGGATTCCTTGATCACCATAATAGATATTATTTATGAATATATGCTATGCAGGTGCTATTTGATGTTTGTTTGTTTATGATTGCAGATCTTCGAAGATAACTCTTTTGGGCGACTGAAGGATGACTACTACAAATAAGCGCTGGATCAAGGTAGGATCATAACACCTTTGTAGCATTTACTTATAAATTTTTATATATCTAGAGAAAGATAGATTTAATTATCATTTTGTTGCCAGACTATATTCTGATACTGAGGAGATCGGTCTTGTCCTCAAGATCAATTTATCCGACCAACAAATTGGTGACTCAGTTGGGGATCAAACCCAGAATCTTTGGTTTCATCTTCAGTAATTTCTGAATAATATTGCAGATCTACTACTTTAAACTCATATCTACTCTTTGTAATGCATGATTTGGTCAAAACCCCAAGGGGATCTTGTAATAGATACTTTCTAGTGTACAGATTTGAAATGAATCTGATCTTTTGTACATAGATCTGATCTAGATCTAAAGTGTAACATTTAGCTACTCTAGTTGCATTAAATAACATTGTTAAGCCATTTTGTTGTATATACATGAGTTGCAACCTTCTTTTCTGAAGATTTCCTTCTCTCTTGTCTTATATATTCTGCTGTATAATGTAAGAGAATCAATATAAATCTGATTTGTTGCTGTATACTTAAAATTTGATCTTATTTTATGGCCTCCTATTCATGCTTTCCAAAACTGCGTTATTTCTGAAGCATTTTGTGTACATAGCTGCAACCCCTCTCTTTGGGGGTTTTCTAGCTAGACTAGGTGGTGGGAGATCCATTTACCACACCTAGTTTGATTTTTTTTGTTGCTCTCCTTATGGATCTAGACCCTAGATCTCTTGATCTAAGGGATCCAAGAGCTGCAAACAAATTTCTGTGCATAGATCTCCTATAAGTGCATTATTTCTGCAGGTACTGTTGTGCAGTCCCTTTTGGGGATATTACATTGGTATCAAAGCTCCTTTCTTGGCACAACCTGTGCTTTCATTGAATAATCACATCCATGTTGTAGTCAGAAGAAGATGAGCCTCTTACTGAGAGGGAGAAGAGGTATTAGAATAGAAGCCACAAGAAGTTTGATTACACCACTAAGGATTAAGAAAAGGGTAAAGCCCCTGAAACTGGAAGTGACAAAGAAGGAGAAGAGTTTGCAGGAACTCTTTTGGTAGCCATGCAAGACCTTGCTAGAGAGATCAAAGAGATGAGAATGGATAGGATGAAGTAATATCCTAGGATATTTCATCTTGAGGAAAGCTCTGGCATGTCTCACCACTGGAATGGTCAACCAGTGAACCAGCCACAAGCTACACAATGCTCTACTATGCCTATCTTTTTGGCTGTGGATAATGAAGGGCCATAAGAGAAAGCATCCCTTGAAGACTATTTTGAGGAATATGAATCTCAGAATCAGAGATTCAAGGACCACTTGAGTTTTCAAGAGTTTTGTCACCTTAAGGATAAAAGAAGACCAACGCATCAGTATAGAGATGGAGGATTCTTTTAGAATCATGATAGGCATCACTCTATGGGAAGATTATTTTTGCCCAAGTTTGATGGTTCATCCATGAGTTCTTCCAAGGCATGGGTAGAAAATTTGGGCATGTATTTTTAGTTGAACAAATTCCCGGAGATTGAAGCCATCAAGATTGCAGCGCTGCACTTTGAATGTGAAGCACACAATTGGTGGTTCCATGGGTTGTTTACATTGGGCCATGCCAATGTGACTGCCTATTTTTAATTCACTAGAAGACTGGTGGAGCAGTTTGAAAGAAAGGAACCAGAAGCACCTTTCATGAGCCTTGCAAAGTTAAAGCAATCAAGAAATGCAGAAACTTATATCTCTAAGTTTCTGAGATTATCTGTTATGGTTCCTGATCTTTCTGCAGCAAGGAGGGTGTACATGTTCATCGATGGCTTGGATGAACCTTTGCATGGGTTGGTTAAATATACCAAGCCCATCACTTTGCATGATGATATTGAGAGGGCTAGAGACCTCCAAGATGCCTTGCCAAAAGAGAAGGAAACTTTTCAAGACAAGGCCCCTTACTTTTCTAAAGCGAGGGAAGAGAAATCTGCTCCTTCCAAGAAGAGCTCATTAAAGAAGCCTCTTGATATTAAAGTCAAGAGGGAGCTGAGAAAGAAGAGAATATGTTTCACTTGCCAAGATTCATGGGCACCTGGACATAGATGTGCTGCTGGGAAAACACACTACATAGAAGTCTTCTCAGATTTTGAGGAGGAAGAAGGAGATGATGAACCAAGGAGAGGTCACAACGCTGACAATGTTGAGGGATATCCAACACCATCTAGAGATTGGAATGGATTCTTCTCTCCAACAGGAGGAGCTCTTGCATCTTTGAGAGGATTACCTAAGTACTTGACCTTAAGAGTACAAGGTTCAATCATGAATAAGAGAGTATCTATACTGATTTACAACGGGGCAACCCACAACTTTATTGATTCTCATCTTGTGTAGAGGAGAGAAATCCCCATTAATAATTTTGAGGGACTCCATATTTTGGTCTGAGGAGATAGGAAAATGAAATGCATGCACTATGTCCCATCACTTTTAGTTACTATGGGGTCCTACACTTTGGTGGATTACTTTTTTGTAGTTGACATACCAGACACCAATATAATTTTGGGTGTCCAATGGTTGATTACATTGGGGAAAGTCACCACTGATTGGAAGGCTTTGCAAATGGAATGGGTGGACATGAAGAGTGGTAAACCTCAAATGATCCAAGGCATGCATACTTACCCTTCACCTAGCACTTCCACCCAAACAACAGAGATGCATTTGTGTGGTGGAAGCAAGGATCTCATAGTCCCTTCTCTGATGTTCATGAGAATTCTGCATGAGACATTCCTATCTAGTGGCAAACCACTTGGGAGGCCACCAGATTTAGATCTTGTGGTGGAGGCCTAAAAAAGTGATACTCCAAACTTAGATCCAAAAGGGATTGGAGCAATGGAAGACCAAGCTACAATGCTAGGAGGCTAGGGACAGCTCAAGAGTAAAGGGGATCTTCTCCCTTCATCACTATCACTCCCTCTCATTTCGAGATCTACGCTATGGAAGAAGGAGAATGGGAGGATCAGCCTTCCAACACACATATTTGGCATGGGAAATGTTAGACAAGAAATCAACAACATGACAGACGCTTCCACGGAGGTATCATCAGCGTTGTCATTGTTGAGCAGTGTGGATTTGTACTGGAAATATCAACTACTTGTAGAGTATTCCAAAGATCTCTACACCTATATGATACTAGATGACCTGCAGCAAGAAGAGGGCTACTTATTCCAAGGGGTAATCATAAACTATCATGGTAGGGTCTTCCTTTCTAGATCTTCCAAGCTCAATAAGAAGATACTACAAGGGGCACACAAAGATTTCCTTCTTAGTCATCTGCAGTCCATGAAGATCTACACCCTGATCATGAGGAAATTTGATTGGGAAGGGATATGAGAGGAGTTACATTAGCACTTTCAAGAGTGAATTAGCTATGAGGAATTAGGACATCCAATGGACTCTATGCAAGAGTCATTTAAGCCAGTTCCTCCTTCTTTTGAGAGAAGGGGAATGCACATGCACAACTCCATGTGTGTGAAGAACTATGATGGTAAAGGATATGATCATGCAAAGAAAGATTTATTTTCTGATATATCACATTTTTTTATCATTTTTTTGCAGGTTATGACTCCTAAAGGAAGTGAGAGATCATGTGGATCTCATGGCTTTTGGAGGTCCAATAGAAATTCGAAACTTGGCCACTCCCTTGTTGTGCAAAGGGAGATTCCTTTTCATGATGGGTGCTTCCCAAAGGCACCAAACATATCTGACATCTCCAGCTATGTTAAGATGACTCATGCATCAAATGTGTGGTTGGAATGCCACTTGCCACACCTTTATCTAATTAAGGTGGGAGATGCACTGTGCTAGCATCACATGGGGAAATTTCACCCACCTCTTCAAGCTCAAATTTCTGTTTGTATATATGTACTTTTGCTCCCATACTTGGATGAGATAGTTGTACTATTTATGGGATTGTATGGAGGGAGGATGGGTAGTTTGTATGTACCACATGGTTTGGAACTTCTTTATGTACCTCATGCTACATGTTTTAGAGAAAGCATTACTCCAACCATGTTTATTTCTGTTGAATTTTTCACTCCTTGTGGGATGGACTATGCACCTCTTATGATGACCTTGGAGGAAAAATTCATGATGTGTTGGCTTGGTGAACACTTGGCTTATGAGGAGGACTTGATCCTTGATGATGTCACCAATGGACGAGTGGAAGGACTATAGAAATCATCCTATAAATTGCTTGAGGACAAGAAACATTTTGGAGGGGAGGACTGCAATGTTCCTACTTAGCCTGAGCTAAGAGGAATATACTTTTTTTATTCATTTTATGTTGCATGAATAAATGAATAGAGGACATGTAAAAATCCTGAAAATAATGACTAAATAAATTCCCATATGAACAAGGATGAATCTGGGCCATGCAAAAAAATCACTTGCAGGTGTGAAAGGGGTTTGAGCTATGAGACTGGGTCAACCTTGACAAAATCCACAATGTTGTCTAGATACAATGTACCTCATAAAGGGACATCGCAGTTCTAAAAGGAGGCCCCTCATGTGAAAGGAGATATTTCATCAAGGTGTTTTAGGGTTTTCAAAGGCTTTCATCTTAAAAAAGGAAGGGGGAGGCAGCAAGAGAAGGTTGTTGATTATGCATATTTTCTGAGTATCTTGTCTGTTTAGACAAATACCATTCTCTGCAGTTTAGCTAAGAATAATGTTGCTTAGCACTTGGGAGTTCCTATGCAGGGGTCCCCTCTCTTCCCTTGAGAATTTCTTAGAGGATTATTGTTGATTTCATCCACTATCATGCATTTTTCCAAGCTCTACTTCCAACTGCAACGCAGATCCAGTGAGGGTTTGGTTGCTTTTGTAAGCTACAGCAAGTGGAAACACTATATCTACTCAGATCTAGATTATACTAGTGCCTCTTCTTAGTGAGTGAGTATTTTATCCTCCTGGAAGAGTGCGTTCGCTGTTGAGCTTCATATTTTTATCTTTGCATCAATCCAACTCATTTATTCAAGCTACAGTGCAGTTTCCCTTCAGGGACTGCGCTATTTTCAGTGAAGGTTTTGCAGGGTGTTTTGACCCCGTTTTTTATGAGAGATCTCTAGTGCTGGTCTTTTCCTTTCACTTTGGTGATCTATGGATTATCTTGATAATCCATGTTATATATATATATATATATGATCTGTTTATAATGTAAAATAATCTTCATAAATTTTTGAATAATATTGTAGATCTGCTACTTTAAACTCAGATCTACTCTTTGTAATGCATGATTTGGTCAAAACCCCAAGGGGATCTTGTAATAGAGCCTTTCTAGTGTACAGATATGAAATGGATCTGATATTTTGTTCATAGATATACTCTAGATATGAAGTGTAACATTCATCTACTGCAACTCCTTTAAATAACATTGTTAAGTCATTTTGCAATATATACATGTGTTGCAGCCTTCTTTTCTGAAGATTTCCTTCTCTCTTGTCTTCTATATTCTGTTGTATAATGTAAGAGCATAAATATAAATTTGATTTGCTACTGTATATTTAAAATTTGATCTTATTTTATGGCCTCCTACTCATTGTTTCAAAAACTATTTTATTTCTGAAGCATTTTGTGTACATAGTTGCAGCCCCTCTCTTTGGGGGTTTTCCAGCTAGACTAGGTGGTGCGATATCTGTTTACCACACCTATTTTGATTTCGTTTTGCTCTCCTTTTGGATATAGACCCCATATATATTTATCTAAGGCATTCAAGAGCTAAAAAGTAATTTTTGTGCATATATCTCCTAGAAGTGCGTTATTTCAGCAGGCACTGATGTGCAGTCCCTTTTTGGGATATTACACTGGATCTCCCCCTTTCACCTTCACCATGTCTGGCTTAAGATCTAACACTGGTGGTAGCCCAAGCCCTAACATTGGGAATGGTACTAGTGGTGCGACGACATGAAATATTCCGGCTGCCCCCTTTCTCTCTTATATGCCAGGCCTCAATCTTCCCGATTTTATCCAATTCATTAATGACCCCATACACCATGATCTTGGTTGGCCTGCTATGTCAACCAAGCTCGCTTTAGACATCCAAAAGTTTGAAGGAATTGTTGGATATAATCCTAATAACCATGTTTTCTCCTTCCACATGTGGTGTTTTTCTAACTCCGTCATCGATAACTTTTTCCGTCTTTGGTTATTCCAGCGTACGCTTACTGAAGAAGCTTCCAAGTGGTATGTCGCCCAGGCCTCCTCCTTTAATACTACTTTTGCAACTCTTGCTAAGGCTTTTATTTATTACTTCTAGGTTCCCCTTCACTATGACAATGATAGCGAACTCTTGACCTATTTTTGTCAATCGTCTGTAACCCACCTATCTGACCATGTCCAAGAAAGGTGGAGAAAAAAGAACCTATATCGAGCCCCTACCTTCAAATACCATGTCTACATGGACTGGTATCTTAGATCCCTTTCTCCTTCTATTGGAAAATGTGTCTCATCTCACTTCCCTCGGACTGAGGAAGCTGCCCTCCAAATTGCATTGAAATATGACCTAATCTACGCACAGTCTGGTTATGTTTATACCATCTTACCTGATCTCCCTAGTCCCACTGGTCCCAATGCACTTGGGGAATCCCCTTCCACTGATGGTATTTTTGGATCCCTTTCTCATCCATAAACACATCCTCTCATAGTTTATGGTTTCCCTCAGGAGGGGCCAACTCAAACACTTTCCCCCTTCCTAGTAGCATGTATCCAGGATACAACATGCCTCCTCCTTTTTCCCAACATGTTTACCCCAATGTTACCCAACCTCCTTATTATCCATATCCATAGCCTGGTGCTCTAGATCCTCTAGCATTAGCACCTTAGCCTCCCTTGCCTTTTGAAACTATGAAACAATAGCCACCACTCCCTCAGGGTCAGGTGTATGCAGAGCAGGGTGCAACTAATCATCCTACTTCCAAAAAAAAGAGGAAAGGCAACCAAAACCAATCTATCCTAGGTAATCCAGGAAACAATCCCCAAGGGAATGCACCTAACAATGCAACCCAGCAACAAGGCACTCAGCCCTAGTGGGACAGGCCAATTCGCACGAATAAAAATTGTTCTTGTTGCGGTGTATATGTTCACTACACCAATTATTGTCATCTTTTACCTCAGATGCGTTAGATGTGAGAAGCTCAAGCAGCATCCCAAGGATACTAGGCCTCCCCTTCAGTTCCTACCAATGGTTCCCCTATCCAACCGACTGTGTTTACCAATCCTTCCCCCCACCAATGATATGTGGCTGCCCAAGCCCCTAAAAGTCAGGTGGCCACTAGACCTCCTCCATCTGGTACCTCCGATTACTAGATCCTCGTGATGAACTCTGACCAACACACTATCATTAACCTCAACCTTCAGAATTGGTCCCTTCAGTACAACAAGCCCCCCACTATGTCTGCCATCGAGCCTCCTTCTTCAGGTCCCACGGAGCCTCTTTTGACACCCAATGGTCCTTTACTAATTCATCAACCTAAGGCGGAGGTTCATACCAAGATATGTTTTGGGCCAGAATTATGAATTATGGATAAAACACACTTCCCTAGATAGATGAAAATCTAGAACAACAGATTAAATATTATACGACTACCTTTTCTAACTCAGAACAGACACACAGAAAGGATTAGAGGCTTACTTGTAATCCAAGCACCTCTAAATGGCTCCTTCTATCGTTTCTATTGTAGCTTCAAATTCAAGTGGTTTGTGGGAAAAATGCTTCCTGCAAGAAAGCACACTAAAACATTAGAAGATAGCAATAATACAGATGTCTATTCAAGTTAGTTAGCCAAATCAGTAAATCATAAACAATATACATCAACTAAGATCTTGCAATATGGAAAATAAAAGCCAATACAAATTCCTATAGGGAAAATTAAGTTGTATTCTTTATTGATGATAGAAAGAGAGGTTACAACCAAATGACTAATTTGAAGTGACCCTTCTAGCAATGATCCTCAGCCCCATCATAGTATAAATCTCTCCAGCAGTTGCTACACAAATCTAACTCTCAATTGAAAATCCTCCAACATTTCTCTACTCAAATTCTTCCTTATCAAACACTCAGATCTGTGCCCAATTTATAGATGATCTGACGGTATTTTTTCAATGAATGACTTTCCCATAATAGGCAAGACATGTTTCCAGTCATGTAGATGTCAAATGTAATGTTCCCAATTTTTAGCTTCAAGCTAAAAGGAACATTATAGCTAGCAATAGATGAATAAAATGGGTAGGTAGGCCCATTAACCTCATTAGAAGAGAAAATAACATTCCTCATGTGATTTAATATTCCTAAATTAGCCCATGCTAATATGGATATTCAATTTTTCCTTGTTTTACTTTTCTTTTCATTTTTATGAATAAATGACTAATGGAGGACATGTAAAACTCCTTAGATCAAAGAATAAATACATTCCCAATATGAAAAGGATAAATCTCAGCCATTTTAATTAAATCCACTTGTGTGTGAAATAGGATTGAGACAATTGACTAGGTCAACAGGACCAAATCTCAGTTCTATCTAGATTCGTTGAACCGTTTAGAGGCTCAGCACAGTTTTAGATGGAGGAGCTTCATGTGAAAGGAGCTAAAGTTTTGGAGGTGGTTTAGGGTTTTTCACATCCTCATATTATAAAAGGAAGGAGAAGGCTCAAGAGAAGGGTTATTCATGATTGTTATTTTCTGAAGGTATTCTCTGCTTAGACATCCCTTGTTGGGGCTTCCTGTTCAGGAATACCACCTCCTTCCTTGAGTAGCTCTTGGAGGAGACTTGTGATTTATTTTCCATTATATAGAATATGGCCAAGCTCCATCTCTCTTTAGTAGCATAAATCCAGTTAGGGTTTCATTGTCTAAGTGAGTTGCAACAAGTGGAGACTAGATCTACTCAGATTTAGCTTATCCTGATCTCTCTTCTCAGTGAGTGTATCTTTTAGCCTCATGGAAGAGTGTATTGGTTGATTGGGCTTCATGTTTTGATTTTGGCATCAAGCCAATCTATAATTTGAGGTACACTGTGCATTTTCTCTCCCTGATCTGCCTAAATCTTGTGGAGCAGTGTTTCAGAGGTTTTGGCATTGTTTTGGAGACAATATATGTGGTGTGAAGGAGCTCTCCTTGCACTATGATGATCCATGGATTGGCCAACCAATCCATGTATGTTTAAGATCTGATTCATTCACTGAAGTATATTATTTAGGTTTCCTAAATCATTCTACAAATCTACTATAGTAAAACTCAGATCTGCTCCTGTAGTTTCATGTATTGCTAAAATCCCCAAGGGGAGTGTAATAAACGGCCTCTTTGTCTTCCAGATCTATAATAGATCTATATTTTCATGCATATATCTATTATAAATATAAAATATAATAAATTAGAGCTTCAGTCTTCATAAAATTACATTGTCTATCTTTCTTGGCAATTTCTAGTGTTGCAGCACCTCAATCTTCAGGGTTTATCCATGTAAAATCTCTGTTTTTATCTTGCAAATGCATAATTCCCGCCCCTGATCTAATTTCATGATGTTATAAACATATTTTATCTAATCCATTTTGAAACATACGCTAATTTAGCTTCAAAAACTTCTGCATACATTAATTTATGGGAAATCGGGGTTTTAAAAAATAGTTGGGATTGGAGAAACTGTTTAATATAGCTAGGATCATTTGTTTTACCCAAAATTTGATATGGGAGTTCCAAATAGTCTAAGATAAAATATAATACACCCATTTCCATTATTTTTACGCAAATTTCTGAATACACCCATTTTAGGGCATAAATCACCTCTTTTCCCCACCATTTTGAGTCCAAAAGTGAAGTAAAGACTGATGCTGGTCATATTATTGAAGGATATGCATTATAACATCTGTTATCAGTCATAGGGTTGCATCTCCAACTCTGGAATACCTTAGGGTATTCTCATTGTTGTAGATAATCCCTCTTTTGGGATATTACATGTGAAAAGGGGAGGAATAAGTAGTTGTATTGAGCACCTATAGGTGTGAACATGATTGGATCATGTTGATTCAGTCATATTTGACCAATTTCACATGCACTGTCTAGATACATTGTATCTCCATGATGGAGTATGCAGTTCTAATGGAGGGAAACTTGCATGGGCTAGGTGGCACATATGGATGGGACCCATTGTGGAGAGGAGCACTTGTTATATATGGAGGGGAGGACAACCATTTTATTCATGCTTGTATTATTATTTTCTTTGGTCGATTGATACTTTTCTTCCTCTTGCTGTTTAGCACGGTTGCAGTGCTGTTTAGCACAAGGGTGTTCCCGGTCGGGAATACCTACCTCAACCTCAGGGAAGGAGAGGTTATTCAAGCTACATTTCCTCATTCCAAAATTTTTTCCAAGCTACCTACTTTAGCTACAACATAGTTTTTGTTTCGAGCTGGGTTGTGTTGCAGGGTGCAGCAAAGGAGCATCTCTTAGAGTCATTTCCGAGCTTGTTTTTCAGTGGAGAGTTTGTCTATATATTGGAGAATTAGTAAGAAGGACTCCCATGCATATTTTCATAACTTTGGCATCAGGCCAACCATCTACCATCCCTCACTGCATAGTTTCAGTCCAGATCTGCGTTATATTTAGAGGCAGTTTCTAGGAGGGTTCATTGAGCTCAACGGGAGGGTCTATTTTTGAGTAGAGGGATCAACCTTCTAATTAGAAATACCATTGGAGGAGGACATCAATATTTCAGATCTTTTATAGCCTCATTTTATTTCAAATCCAATTTTCAGTCGCACATTGACCCCAGGGTTATTTGTCACATTGTATGTTTTCCGACATTTCTAGCAATCCTCTTTGGGTTGGCTAGAAATATTGTATTGGAGCCCATATCTTCATTATTGGGCATTTATTTTGTTTCCTTCAGCCATATTTCTTTTATATGCATCTGCAATAGCAGCTACACTAATATATACTATGCATTCACTGCTCTTCGGCATTCTATATAGTTGCAGCATCTCATGTATCTATTGCTTTGATCATTGGAGACTTGTTCTTATGGCTTGAATGGCTTGTCCCTCATGATAATTTTTACATTGTTGCTGATCCATTAGTATAATGATGGCTGAATATTGTTCTTGCTCATGACATGATCATATTTTTGTGTTTACAATATTTTGTTCATGTATTGTTGTAGCTCCAACTTTGGAATATCTTAAGATATTCACATTGTTGTAGATTTTCCCTATTTTGGGATATTATAGTGGTATCAGAGCATCAATCTTGACTCAGCCTGTGTATCCAAGACATCATGCCATTAGGAGGAGAAGCTTCTCATAAAGGGAAGTTGTGCAAAAGAAACAAAAGCATGAATCCATTATTTGGAGGAATGGAGGAAGAGAGGATCTCCCTGCTTCTTTTCCAAGCTATGAAGAATATCAAAGGAGATCTCAGGGAGATGAAAGGGGAGGAGTGTAGAAGATTTCTGAGAGGGTTTGAAGAAATCCATAGCTATTCTTATGATGGGTGTGAGCATTCAACCACACATGTAGATCCACAACGCAGTCTAATGCCCACATTGACTACAAGAAGGATGGAGGAAGAAGATACACCAAGAGAGGAGACCTTGAGTGACTATCTTTAGGAGTATGAATCTCAATCATGGAGATTCAAAGAGAACTTATACTTCCAAGGGTTTTGAAAACTCGAGGCAAGATCCAGCAGCCAAATAATAAGTAAGAGAGGTATAATCTTCCAATCTCACTTTGATGGATTAGCGGAGTGCACAACAAAACCTTGGGTAGAAGAGCTAGACTCCTATTTTTAGCTACACCAAGTTTCAGAGAAGGAGGCCATCAGAGTAGCAATGATACACCTCAAAGGTATGGCCCATGATTGGCGGTTTAATGATTCTACTTCATTTTTTCATGCAAATGTAGAAACTTATGTTGATTTCACTAAAGAATTGGTGAGAAGATTTGATAAAGAACATTGTGAACCATCATTTGTTAAAACCAAAAACTCAAACACTTTGCATGAGTTGGAGAGACCTATTGAACTAACTCCACTCCATATTTTTAAAGGGGATAAAAAACATGCATGATATTTTTCCAAGGGAAATATCCCTATTTCTTGGAGAGCTCTCTTCTATGTGTGAAGACATGGAGTCTTCTCCTTCAAGGGATGACCGAGGTCAAGGGTCTCTCATTGAGGATGAGGTATTCTCATACATGGAAGAAGAGGAGAAGGATCAACATCGAGGGATGATGAAGATTCACCCTTATCTATTTCAGGAGGTTTTGGCACATAAGGAGGGGACTGCACTACGCAGTGAAGAGCGGGAAAACTTAGTCCACTCGTATATACAATCCACTTCAGATTTTGATGTCTCACTCCATGGAGGCATTTCACCTGGGAGGCCACCAGATCTAGAGTTGATGAGAGACATCATGTAATTGAATTCAACACTCTCAGATCTTGGAGAGGTGAAGATTTTGGAGGAAAAATTTGGCATGGGGGATGCCAGAGTAGCAGGAAATAGCATGAGGATAGCTTCACTTTCCATATCACCAGCATTGTCTCTTGGGAGGATTGATCCATATTGTAGATCTCAAATCTTGATAGAGTACTCCAAGGATCTAGGTGCATGTATGATTCTTAATGAGCCAGATAGAGATGATGAGTATATGGTGGATGATATGGTCATATATTATTATGGTAGAGTCTTCTTGACTAGAGCTTCTAAGCTCAAGGAGAAGCTACTTCATACAACACATGAGGACTTCCTTTCCATGCATTATGATGTATATATTTCTTTGGCAGAGGAGTTCACTTGGGAGGGAATACAACATGACATATTTTAGAATATGGAGAGATGCATAGCTCGGATGGTGATATAGAGGATTTCATAGCCACTTCCCTACTGTTTGGAGGTGAGGGAGGATTTCCAGTTGAGCCATTTCAGCTCAAGGTCTCAAGTACATGATAGAGGAGGTATAATCTCACATGATGTTTTGTACTACTTTAATTTATATGAGAAACATGTTGTACCAAGGAGGATCATCCGTTCTTACATTTTGTATGATGATGCACTTGTATCTACTTGTAGCATTGATATTGGCTACCTTATTGGTGGTTGCCATATGATTCTTGGTGTGCACCATTGACACCACATTGTATATTCATGTTTCCATCTTATGAGATGAATGTGGCATCAAAAAAGTGGTTGGTTAAGCACTTTTTATTTCTATTTGTGAGGCAGGCATGGTATGCATTGTACTGGTTCCTTGTGTGGAACTATGATTCACTTTCCAGTTGTCATTTGGCAGCTTGTTTTCATAAAATTTTGCTTCCATACATAGATGATATGTTTGTACATATGGGAAGCTTTTTTTGGAGAGTGGAATTTGAGATGGAGATGCCCATTTGGAGTATGATTCTCCCTAATTTACATGTTGTATGTTTCAGGAGAAACAAGGGGCACGCCATGATTGCCACAACACAGCTCTTTCCTTCATGTAGGAGGAGCCATTGGGAGAACTTGCGTTCTTGGAGGAGGCACTTCAAGGTTGACTTATCTTGTGGGGTAGCTTGGGCCATTTTTGAAGGCCATTAAATTGCAGCCTAATATCAGCAACCCCCCCATACTTACCACAAATGGATAGAGAAACAACTTGTATGGGAAAATATAAACTCTCCATTCAACCCCAACACATTGCATAAAACCGGGGTTGCATATTTCTTTGATGAGCTACCTAGGATGGCTCATTTCATTTGGATGATAGCATGGAATGAGATTTCCCATGGGTATCATCACTCCTACCTTGAGGAGCCCATGAGACAACAAGAAGGTTTCCACTTACACCTTCCACCTTTTCATGATGTGAGCCATTTTTTCATGCATCTTTGCAAGGAGACATTGGAGGGTATATTTGTTGCAGATTATATTAAGTAGTGGTGGGGAATATTTATGAGGAGGCCATAAGAGGATAAGGAGAGGAATTTTTCTCTCTCTATATAGTTTCTTGAGGACAAGCAACATTTTGGAGGGGAGGACTGTAATGTTCCCAATTTTTAGCGTCAAGCTAAAAGGAACATTATAGTTAGCAATAGATGAATAAAATGGGTAGGGAGGCCAATTAACCTCCTTAGAAGAGAAAATAAAATTCCTCATGTGAAAAGGTGAGGAATAAGTAGCTAGATTGAGCACCTACAGGTGTGAATAGGATTGGATCATGTTGATTCAGCCATATTTTACCAAGTCCACATGCACTATCTAGATACATTGTATCTCCATGATGGACTACACAGTTCTAATGGAGGAAAATTGCATGGGCTAGGTGGCACATATGGATGCAACCCATTGTAGAGAGGAGCACCTGCTATATATGTAGAGTATGAAAATTTATATATTCATGCTTGGATTATTATTTTTTTTGGTTTATTGAGACTTTGCTTCCTCTTACTGTTTAGTAGGGTTGCAGTGTTGTTTAGCACAAGGGTGTTCCCAGTTGGGAATCCCTACCTCATCCTCAGGGAAGGAGAGGTTCTTTAGGTTAAATTTCCTCATTCTATAATTTTTTCCAAGCTACCTCGTTCAGCTACAATGTGGTTTTTGTTTAAAGCTAGGTTGTGTTGCAGGGTGCAGCAAAGGAGGATCTCTTAAAGTCATTTACGAGCTTTTTTTTCAGTGGAGAGTTTGTCTATCCATGGCGGATTAGTAAGAAGGATCCCAGGAATATTTTCATATATTTGGCATCAGGCCAACCATCTATCATCCCTCATAGTGCAATTTCAGTCTAGATTTGCATTATTTTCAGAGGTAGTTGCTGGGAAGGTTCATTGAGCTCATCGAGAGGGTCTATTTATGAGTAGAGGGATCTTCCTTATAATTAGAAATACCATTAGAGGAGGACATAAATATTTTAGATCTTTCATAGCCCCATTTTATATCAAATCTAGTTTGTAGTGGCACATTAACCCCAGGGTTATTTGTCACATTGTATGTTTTCCGACATTTCTAGCAATCCTCTTTGGGTTGGCTAGAAATCTTGTATTGGAGCCCATATCTTCATTATTGGGCATTTATTTTGTTTCCTTTAGTCATATTTCATTTGTATACATATGCAATAGCAGCTACACTAATACAGTCTGTGCAGTCGCTACTCTCCGACTTTCTATATAGTTGCATCATCTCATTTATCTATTGCTTTGATCATTGGAGACTTGTTCTTATGGCTTGAGTGGCTTGTCCCTCATGATATTTTTTACATTTTTTCTGATCCATTAATATAATTATGGCTGAATATTTTTCTCTCTCATGAGATGATCATATTTACTGTGTTTACAATATTGTGTTCATGTATTGTTGTAGCTCCAACTTTGGAATATATTAAGATATTCCCATTGTTTTAGATTTCCCCTATTTTGGGATATTACATAAAATGGACACTTGGATTAGAAGCTTGACACATGTGAACTCTTCTAGAAGGCACTGGCCAAGTGGAGATTCCTAAACAATGAGAATTTCACTCCCAATGTGACCAACATACCCATAGATGTCGGGAAGTGGTTTGCAGAGCAGCCTTGCATGGGGCTTCCTGCATATGCAACACACTTAGTCCCCTAAGAGGCAGTGTTGGTGAGCTCCCACATGCTATATAATAAACTTAAAAGCTTGGAAACCTTTGCTTGATGAAAGTCATGCTTGATTTTTCTTGTTCTTGCCTTAGTGCATGTAGCAACTTGAAATGATAGGGAATTATAAACCCTTAGTCATTGGTCATGGAGATGATGCCTAGTTAACCAGGTCATTGTGAGTGATGCCCAAATTGACCTATAAAAATTTCCCCCTAAAGCATGAGGTCAAGATAATAATAAAAAACATTTGATTGAGATGCTTTACAATGTGATGGGTTAGAGATGAAGTGGAGTGGTCACCTTCATCAACCTTACAATACATTACATCATGATATATCCTCTTTGATCATAATTGTTGAGGGTAGGCATTCCCATGTTTAGCACATAAAAAATCTAATAACATGTAAATAATTCAGAAAGTCGTCGACATTGGAATGTTGCCCAATGCAGACATGCATATAGATATAGGCCCATGTTTGGATGAAAATATATATGTAAGGTCACCGTAAAAATGATGTGTACAAAAATCTTGAAATCGTAGTCCAAATGACTGAAACGAAATGTAGGGTCTTCTTATCTCATTCACTCGATCATTCAGGTACAAGTCTAGCCATGCAAATATATGATTTTTCATCGAACATGGAAAGAAATTATTTTATTACCATCCAATGATGTGAGTTTCTAACAAACGTGAGAGAACCACCATTAATGAAAATGGCCCTCAAGGTACTGCAATAAATTTCATAAGGCGTGAATATATGATTTGATGTTGAACGCTAAACAAAATATTTCAGTAAAATGTCCGGAAGCAAGGATATTGTCGATGCTGTAACAAGTCTCATGGTACTGGAATCTGATGTTTCTAAGTGAACTTCCTGGATATTGATTTTTTTCGACAGGAAGTCACCTTATTGTTAAATGGAAGTTACTGATTTCGGAGACAAGGGTATGAATTGATATAGAAATTTTTAGGGATGACGGTCATGAGAATAAATGTTTACGAGTATTGTAGAGGGATGAGTTTATTCATTGGATGACTTCTCTTGAACATGTCAGCAACACTATGATGAGGTGGCAGCATTGAACCAAAACCGAAGTGAAGGTATGATGAACCATAGGTATGAATGAACCATCAAGATGATTACCCAACCCAAACAGCCACGGACATGGTGTGAAGGAAGTGTCCCAAATTTTCCCAGTCATTTGTCGACGAGTACCCCTTTATTTTTTAACAAGCTTGAGGAGGATAACATTTTATTGATCTATAATTTAAGCCTTTGGGTGAATAAAGTACCACTATTTAATAATCTAACGAGTCTAGCGATGAATGAAAATCGATTCTTGTCATGATCGACAAGACCGTCACTATTTTATTTTTTAACGAGCTTGACAATAGTGATAGCCCGATCCTTTTTCATATTTAGAGAGTTTGAAAAAGAGGACGAAAGAAAAATCCATAAGTAATTTTTCGTAAATTTGTCACTCAGATCCGAAAAAAGTGTAAAATAATATCTAAGAGAACTTATTTGGTCATGTTTAGCCAAGGTATTCATTTTTTGTAAATAATATATCTTAGTCCAAAAAAGGGTTAAACTTATACTAAGTATATATCAATTCATTTACTTTTACGAGCTCGAAAAGAGAAGTGCTCGACAATCTTTTCACATTATCAGAGTCTAAAAAGAGCTGAAAGAAAACTCCAGGGGTTCCTTTTTCGCTGTTATCGAAGCTTGAAAAAGAGATAAAAGTGTGCTTCAAATCCTTTTTAATTTTTAACAAAGCTCAAAAAATAAGGATAAAAAGTATTCTTTGTGGTCAAGTCATTCTTTGAAATAAATCTGCACTACTAATCTGTTCATCAGTTGTATTTCATGTTCAGAACAACATCAAATGGATTAAAAATACCTTTTTTATGATAAAAAAAATAATAAAACTATAGTAATAGCAATAAATTTAACTTGAAAATAGTTAAATGACTATTTAAAAGTAGTTTCGCTATTCATTTTTACCATTCCATAGTTACGATTTGTATTTTGGAGCTCTGAACCTGATTATTCCCCTGAACTTCAGCTACTGATTATGATCATTTCTATGGATGGATTTCATCTTTTTTTGATCTAGGTTAGTGCCATGAACCTCCTTGTCCCTTTGGTATTCATTTCATTTCCAATTTCTGCAAATTTTTAGGGTTTTAAGGCCCCTACATTAAATTCTGCCAAAAATGAGGGCAACGCACCCATGAATGTCGAAACCTGGTTACATAGTAGGTACAATGAAGTGTACTTGCATTTTCAACACACTGTATCTTGTTAGGGAGTGCGTTTGGCACAGTTTAAGTTTTTGATTTTCCTACTATGCCCAAAATTGATCTAGTTTTTTGCAATAAATGGAATCTAATGGATCTTATGGTTATGTTTCAGGTTTCCATCGGATTATAATGACTATTACATGGAGGGAAAGAGAACATGAAGAACAAGATATGATTGCCTTGAATGATCTGGGTACTGTAAGAGCCCTAAGATATTGTGGACTGCTTAAGTACTTCAAATTGTCCAGGATGAGGCAAAAAATAGAACTCTTGGAGTTCTTAGTTCGAGCATGGGATTTGACGATAGAGGAATTTCATATTAAGAACCAAGTGGTTCCCATAATAGTTGAGGATGTGTATTTTATCACAGGTTTTTCGAGGAGAGGTTTTCCCATTTCACTCTCAGGGTCTACCATTGGAGAAGAGACAGTGAAGGATTATATTCTACAGTATTACTATCCATGGGCAGAACCTAGCAAACATGGAAAAATAAACCTCTGGGATGTCAAAGATTTTTCTTTGAGAATTATCCTTTTCGCAATCGCTAAACTTGCCAACACCATTAAACTACATGCAACGAACATATCATATATGAAGTATGCGCTATAGTGTATGGAGCCAACAATATTCAACTGGTCTAAATCTATTCTATTGCAGATAAATGAACAACTGAAAAAATAAAAAGGAGGAAGGAAAAATAATTGCAGTTATGGTTCTATCCTTATATCCTTTTCCTTGGAACGGATTCCATTGATGCATCCACAACATGTGACACTGGATATAGCTAGTCCTAGAGATCCTCGGATGCAGAGATGGGTAGAAATCATGGGTCGGCATGTTGGCCAATCGACTGTTGTGTTCTCTACTACATTATTTGCTTGGTTCTCACGACAAATCATTTCCATCGATGAGTATGCATACGCAGGTGTCAATTTTCGAGGAGATCTAGATTTAGCACTACCAAAAGGAGCTCAGTGGGGTGCAATAGGTAAGAATGTTCTTACCATGTCTTTTGATTTTTCCTAAGGTATATACAAATGTTTTTTTTGTTTTTATTTCTTTCCAAGACTAAACTAAATATTTGATGTAATGCAGATGTTGGTCGTGTTCAACCAGTAGTGGAACCAGAGCGCGAAGCAGATATGCCAGCAGAGGGGGTTGTTAGGAGACCAGTCCTTCAGGATCTTGATTTGGCTGAGACTATGACTGAGCTTCAACAACACATAGAAGGCTTGACCTTTGAGATTCCAGATTGCTGGATCGAAGAGCTTCCTATGCGACTACAATGACACACTATTGGGGTTCCTAACTGTTGGATGTGGTTACTTCATAGGATATCTAGATCTATAGCATGTTATCATGAGCACCAGTAGTTTACTTATGAAATTTTGCATACATTTTGAGGTCAGATGACCAATGTGTCTTGGGCACAAAATTTTTAAAAACCTATAAATATCTATGTATATGATTTCAAAGTTTTTCCTATGTTTATTGTGAAATCCTATTCAATGATGTGAATGTTTTCCTTACATATGTTGCAAATGTCTGTCTAAAAATTGATTAGCTAATGAATCTTTCAATGTGTTCAAATTTTTGGAAATGTGTTTATATCGAATAAAATCAAAATGTCTTTCCAAAAGCCGAACTCGTAGGAACAATCTAAGAAGTGTTGGATTTCTAACAGTATAAACATTAGTAAGTTGTGAGTCAAACCTTATGATTATGTGGTTAATACCAAATGAAATGGTATTAGAGAGAAGTTCGATCAATGCACTATACTCAGCAATATTGTTCGTTGATCTACCAATACAAATCCCTTGAAAACTCAATAACTCGTCGTTCGGAGCGAAAATGGCCCAGACTGCAGAGGACAGATTTTGCGTACTGCGGCTAGCACCATCAGCATATCCAACAAATGGTTTCAAATATTCAGACATCTACGATGAAGTGTAAAGCGAATTACTAACGTCAATAAAACTCTAAAAAATAAATTAATATAGTGAATGAAAATCAATATCATATATACAATATAATGTAAAAAATTACTACGCTCATAGAACTGTAGCCTAAGCTCTAATCGGCAGTTGGAAAATGGTTAGTTCAAACCATGGCATATGGCTATCGACTACAGTGAAATTTAATGCCATAGTTACGTTAACAATTTTTCTGGCGGTTCCAGTGAAAACGCCATGTGACCAACCTCCAGCAATAAATGCTAACTACTAATGATTTTCACCAACCTTTTCAAATACAAACCATTTGTATGTTGTGCCAATGGAATTCCATCATAATCAAATAGCTTATAGGCACCCTTCGCAAGGACTCTTTTGAAAATATAGGGGCCATGCCATAAGGGATCATATTTTCCTGTACCTATTAAATCATCTTCTTCATCGTAGAGAAGGACCAAGTCACCCTCTGAGAAAATGCGAGGCTGGAAATTTTTGTCGTATCGCACCTTTATACGTCTCTTATGTGCTTCTTTGGCAAATTGGGCTTCACGACACATTTCATCAAGATGGATGAGGTTAAGGAGACACGCTTCTTCTGATGTGTTAGGTAACAAGTCTATTGCAAGTTTTAACGATGATATTTCACATTGGATTGGTAAGATAGCTTCCAGAACATACACCAATTGAAAGGGAGTAAATTCGGTTGTGTTTCTCATCGAGGTTAAATATGCTCACAAAGCGAAGTACAAGATCAAATGCCAGTTTCTTTTACAAACTCCTATCATTTGTTGAAGCATTCATTTAATAATTTTTTTAATAGCCTCAACTTGTCCATTTGATTATGGTTAATAAGGAGTAGAATTATCATATGACAATCCTAACTTAGCAGTCAATTCAAACATCATGTGGTTGCGAAAAGGCTTCCCATCATCTGTAATTATAGCCTATGGGACCCCAAATCATGCAATAACATGGTTGAAGAAAAACAATGCAGCTGTTTGTCTTGTGTTGTTGAATATAGGCATCACTTCGGCCCATTTGGTAAAATAGTCGACTGCGACAATAGTATAACCATGCCCCTCGAATGAAGGAGGGTTATAGGTCATGAAGTCAATACTTCATTTCATAAATGGTCCAAAAAAGACAATAGGATGCATTGGCACTGGTGGTTACAGATTTTACAATAAAAAATCTGGCATGCATGACAACTTCTGACTGCAAGGATGCAATCTCGAAAAATAGTAGACTAAAAGTAACTGGCGTGGAGTATCTTCTGCATGATAGCATATCCAGATAGATTTCCACCACAAGCCCCAACATCACAATCATTTAATACTTTTTCAACCCCCTCATGAGTGAGGCACCTCCTTAAAATGGTATCGACACCACGATGATAAAGTGTATCATCAACAATCAGATAATATTTGGCTTGGTATCGAATACGTCATTGTTCAAAGCAAGAGGTATTAGGTTGAAATTTTTTGGTTTGGAGATAAATGATGAAATCTCCATACCAAGGATCAGATGATCCGATCAGAAATAGAGACTCGTCTAGAATTTCTAGTTCTGACGTAGTTTCAGTATTATCAGAGGGAAGGTCACATAGAAGCTCAGCCAAAACTAAAGACTTCTTTGACTTGGATTTGATAAATTCCAAATCAAATTCCTACAAAATGATAATCCATTTTGAATATTTTCCCCCTAGCAATTGACGTGATAAGATGTAAGTCATGGGGTCGTAATCTGAAACTATTGTTGTTTTTCGTAGCAGGATACAATGGCTAAATATTTGGACAGCTTGAACAGTTTCCAAGGCAAGCTTTTCTACGTATGAGTATTTAACTTCCCTATCATTGATATTATGACTAAAATAATAGTTCAAATGTTCAATTCCGTCTTCTACTTGGACCAATACCATAGCAATGGTCATTTCGTTCGCAGCGATATATATGAAATAATTGTTTTGATAATTAGGAGGATATATTAATGATGCTTGGACAAGAGTGTCCTTGAAAACATCAGAAGAAGCTTGCGAAACTTGGTCCCAATGGAAGGGAACTCCCTTTTTCAATATTCGAGTAAATGTTTTAGCCATTTCGGCATAATTTGGAATGAACCTTCTTAGGAAGTTAGCCTTTCCTTGAATTTTTTGTATCTGAGGTAAGTTTGACGGCGTAGGAAAATCAAGAATAACCTGAACCTTCAAAGGGTTGATTCAAATCCCTTATTTTGATACTATGAATCTAAGAAAATGACCATAACCAACACAAAGCACACATTTATGTGGATTGAGGCGTATTTTGTAGTGTCGACAGCGTAAGAAAATGGCTCTCAAATGCATCAGGTGATCAGTCTAATTTCATGAATGCGCTGGTAAGTCATCTAGATATGGTTGAACAATGTGCTTGATGTCATTGAAATCATAATCCATTGCTCTCTGAAAAGATTCCCCAACATTCTTTAAACCAAACGGAAGTTTCCTATAAGCGAATATGCCCCAGGGATAGATGAATGTTGTCTTATGTTGATCATATGGGTGGATATTGATCTGATTGTAGCCAAAAAATCCATCCATGAACGAAAATATTTCACATCTAGCAGAATTGTCAATAATATGGTTGATAAAGGGAGTAGGATAGTTATCTTTTGGATAATCATGATTAACATCTGGATAATTGACGCACACTCTAATGGTTCCTTGCTTTTTCATGACAGGAACAATATTGGACACCCACTCAGTTAGCAGAACAGGGTAAATGAAACTAGCACGAGAAAGTTTTTCAACTTCTGCTTTGATGGTAGCAGATTTCTTCGGATGTATAGGACGAAGCCATTGATGCACCGATTTGACATCAGGATACATATTAATAGTGTGTTAAACTATACTAGTATCTATGCATGTCATTTCCTCGTATGACCAAGAAAATATGTCACAAAATTCACGAAAATGACACCGATATGATTCGAGTTCTGATGGAGAACAAGATACACTGACATGAATATTCTCTACAATGCTAGGTTTGGTCAAAATATTGATAGAAATCGTTTCTTCTATATTTGAAATATTTTTATCGGAATAAATTGCATTAATGGGAAAAGAATTTGAAAAGAAATTTTTGATGGATGGGTGATATAGTTCACTAAGATTATTTTCTTCATAATTAGGAATATGGGAACGATGATGATAATCTTCCCATGGTTCTCCTTCTGACATCATAGCTTCCAAAATATTCTCATATGTTAAGAAAATTGAGAAAAATGGATTAGATGGGGTACCAAAATACAATGAATGATCAACCCAAACACTTAGCGACGCTGATTTCAGATTTTCCGTCCAAGCCAGATAGATTGATTGCTATGCCAGCTCAATAGGGCTAGGTGGCAGAAACTCATCCAACGTATAAATATCAAAATTACCCATACTCTTCCTTAAGCCAGATAGAGCGGAAGAGATCATGTAGAAGGTCTCTATGCTTCCAATTTCTACCTATGTCACTAGCGGCGGTAATGCAAAGGTTCCCATTAAAATGGAATCCTTCAAGAGTCCTACACCAATGTTCTAAAGTTCTAGTTGGGGTATGTGAACGAACAGAATGTTTCCAGTTACCTACGAAGCAGAGGCAAAGAAGGATATTTGATTAATGACTATAATTGTACCTTTATGTGGAAAGGAAATCATTTTAAAATATGTAGGAACAATAGGAGTCATCGCATATACGGATGGCCTTCCAAGTAAAATATTATAGTCAAGGGGTCTGTCAACAACCTCAACATAAATATTCACTATTTCCCCCCTAGTTCAACATGTAGGTTATTAATAATACCACAAGGTTTATATGTACATCCATCAAATGCCTTCAATGTCGCTGATGATTATGATAAGCGCGGCGAGCCAAGTGACTTCCAACAGTTTAGAGACATAATGCATGTAGATTCTCACTCGTCAATAATAGTGCAATGAAAAAGGTGATTAAGAACATTTACCTATATGGAGAATGCCAATTCTACTGGTAGTTGCGGCACATAGTCCATATGATTAAAGACAACAAGATTAGAAACATTCAGATCAATTCCACCAATAGCCAAAAATAAAGACTGTTTTTGGGAGGGAAAATTTTATAATGCCTCAAGAGCAAACATAGTTGAAGGGGATTGAGCCAAATCTTCAACTATATTATAATTTTGTGCAGCTCTTGCTCGAGGATTATATGTCGATTTATGAATTACTCCCTTTGGTGGTTTGATTTTTAGCTCAGGAATAGTAGTAGGTGGTACTAATTTTGTAGATGGATTCATTTTCGAGGTAGTACGTTGATCAGTGGCTGTACTACCATAATATTTATTTCACGTCAACACCAAAATATATGTTGAAGTTTTTGTGACATATAACATTAACACTTGGGAACTAGGAGATGGATCCGTAGCAACCATATTTGTGTCCGGATTTTGAAATGGGTCTGTCAACACAGCTGATGCATTAGAAGTCTTGATGACTTTTGAGACTTCATGTTGGAAATGTTGTCATTGATGGCAAAGGAATTGGAAAATATAGGAGCAGCACCTAAACTATCCATAAGGCAAAAGAGACAGAGAGGGTAGCAGAGGCAGCATATGAAACAGAGGAATTAGAGACAGAGCAGTAGAGTTGAATTAGTGGTTTAATATAGTTTGCAAAGGAGATGAATAACTGTGGAATTGTGTTAAGTATGGTTGAGTAAATCTTGAATATATATGACCTGTGTGATCAATTTCATGATGGGCAGAGGATACCTTCGGTATGAAATCATTGTTGTAGAGTTAGGGATATGTTTATTATATGTGTATTGACTTATGTAATTCTTGTGTGGAATCCCCTGAACCTCTGTATGAGTCTTTGCGTATGGAGTTAAAAGTGAAACCCTATTGAGGAATCATGGTGGTAGGATTCAAATTATAGGATGAGACCTTCTTGTAATGAAGAACTGGATTAGTTTGATATTTGTAGTCGTGGGACTACTTGGTTGAATATATGAGGGGCTCTCGAGGCATTTAGTGTATCCATTGAAGAACTTAATGGTGGCAGAGATATGATGTTTTTGAATCTACAGGTAGAAGCGCAACGGTGACAGGATAGAACTCCGAAATGGAAGGTTGATATGTTATATATATCATATCAAAATTGAAGAATGACATTGAATTGTCACGAGTTAATGTTTGTAAGGAAATCCCATCGGAAGAGTACTACATTTGTTCATTGAAAATCCTGCCAAAGATAGACCAGAGTTATAGCGCAAACCTAGACTAACCCTTTGGAATCATGAATGGAACCTTGAGCGAAGGGTGGAACCACGAAGGAGGAACAGTGAAGGCGGTTTATGGTTTTCATCGCACCTCTTTCAACGGGCAAGCGGTATTCAAGAGGTGGGGAGCGATTCCATAGAATGGGTGACACGCGTCCCTGTACGATTTTACAAAACCACTTTTCACTATGAACCATCGCGCGTTATAGTTTGACCCAGGACGCCCAGCGATATAGTTGAGCGTCGTTGATCTGGGAAGGGGTCATCGGATGGTCGTCATTTGTTGAAGATGCGCGAAGATTAACACAGGTACGGCGGACCATCGCACGTTAACGTTCGGCATCGGAGTTCGAGCGATATGTATATACACCGTTGATCTGGAAGCTTGCTAATCTAATGGTGATCGGACGCTGGACTTGTGTGAAGTTTACTATGGTACGATGGGCATATTGGATTGGCCATTGACTATGTATGTGGGTCCAGGGTCAAAGGTTTATCATAACATTAATTTGGAAGCGTTGGATATTTCTATAAAGTCTGAAGGGTTAAAAATTTAGACATAAGGCTTGGGAATTCAAAAGTTGTAAATATATTTATTTGTCAATTTCTTTAAAATTGATAAATAAAAATTAAAAAGAGATCAAAAGCCCCGTGGGATAAACTAAAATAAATACCATTAGCATTTCGTGGTTTTGACTCATGGTTTTTAATAAAGGGAAAACAATATAAGGAGAAGAAAAAATAAAGAATGAGGTGTGCATTGTAAGGGTTGTGAATAAAAATTTCTCCAAAAGAATATCTGTATGGGCGAGCTCTGTTCTTAACTAATAAATCTGAAACTATGATGCACCCATGAATATAATGATGAATCTCTGGTGTGAATGACGGACGAAATCATGAGGAAATGGTGTGAGTATACAGAAAATAAATAAATATGGTGACTGACAAGGTATGTCATATGGAAACTAGTGGATCTAGTATGAAAATTGATGAAACGTGGTCTGCAGTGGTGCTGAGGGTCGAATCCTTTAGAAAGGGGGTTGTAGCTCCCTTCTAGTGGTAGCTGGTAAACGAGACCATGGGGTAGTAGCTCCCTTCTAGGAGAGGTTGTTAAACGAGAGAAGGTTGTAGCCTTCTGCAGGTGGGTGCATGCGTGCTGGTATAAGTCTGCACCAACATATATTGTAATAAATTTTCTCTATAATGAATATTGAAGACTGAGATTACAACAGCGGTGGTTTTCTCCCGAATTAGGTTTCCACATTAGATCATGGTGTTCATATGTGTTGTTTTTCTTGATGGTTTGTTCTATTATTTCTGTTCATTCTTAATATTTATTTGATACAATGCTCTAAG
Source organism: Pinus albicaulis (assembly GCA_034641835.2). Lineage (NCBI taxonomy): Eukaryota > Viridiplantae > Streptophyta > Pinopsida > Pinales > Pinaceae > Pinus > Pinus albicaulis. Next base: position 864,066,868 of record CM076580.1, read on the forward strand.
TAAAGTCATAATAAGATATCTGGACATACATATTGGATGAAGTACTGTAACATATGGTTTTAAGAGAAAGAAAAGAAAAATTGTTCAGCCCTAAATACTGATTCACCCCCCCCTCTCAGTATTTTTCCCAACAATTGGTATCAGAACAGTTCCTTCTGAAAAATCTTAGCCGCTAGAAGGAAGATCAAGCAAGATGAGAAATCAAGATGGAACAAAATCTATCAGGCCTTCGCTCTTTAAGGGAAACAATTTAATCTTTTGGAAAACAAGGATGAGATCCTATCTTCAGTCTCTGGGAGCAGAGGTATGGGCAATTGTTGAACAAGGATATCAATACCCAGCTGCAGTACCAACAGATCCGATGGAAAGAAAGAATTATGAAACGAATGCAAAGGTGGTCAATGCTCTATTGGGAAGTCTAACTGAATCAGAATTTGTCAAAGTCATGCAGCTAAATACAACCAAGAAAATATGGGACAAAATCATTCTAAGTTATGAAGGTGATGCAAAGGTAAAAAGTGCTAAACTCTAAACTCTCAGAATTCAATATGAGAATCTAAAAATGGATAATGAGGAGAGCATTGACAATTTCTTTTTACGTCTTGATGATATTGTAAATCGTCTGATAAATCTGGGAGAAACAATAACCGAATCTACCTTGGTTGAGAAAGTCTTAATATCACTAACGACAAAATTTGAGTCAAAATTTTCTGCTCTTTAAGAAAAGCAGGATCTTCAAAATCTTACTGTGGTGCAACTTCATGGCATACTAACTGCATATGAAATGAGAAAAGGAGGACCATCAGAATTCAAAGAAGCAGTCTTTAGAACTTCTACAAAAGGGAAGGAAGTACAAAAACTATAAGGATCAGGATATATCTTAGAAGAAGATGAGATAAACTTTGTAAAGAAACTTCAACTTGGCATAGGACGGTTCAGAGGTAAGCTTCCTTTCAAATGTTTTGATTGTGGAAGAGTTTGTCATTATGTTGCTAAGTGTCCTTATAAGGAAACACATAAAAAGGGGAAGGAAGTAGAAAGAAGGAATAATAATCGTTTTAGCACTAGAAACAGTTACTATACTCATGAAGACAGTGATGGGTTATCTGATAGTGAGGAAGAATGTGAACAAGATCTTAGACTTCTCATGGCATTTGAAAAATAATATAGAGAATAAAAGGATAGTTTTTTGGATGCTCTAGAAGGTAGTGATTTTCTTGATGAAAACAATAAACACAAAATTTTCTTAGAAGAGATTAAAATAATCATAGAAACTCTGAAAAATCAGCTTGAAGAAAAGGGGAAACACAATGAGAAATTAGAGTGTGAAGTAGTAAGTTTAAGAAAAGAACTTGAGAAAGTAAAGACTCTGAATCTTAGATTTGCTAAAGGATCTGAAACATTAGATGATATTATCAAGGTACAACGTTCTCCTCTTATAAAGACAGGTCTTGGATATATTGGAGAATCTTCTCAGGCTTCAGCACCAAATGATCTAAAAGCAGTTACAGCTGGTTTACAACATGCTACCACTCAGCAAGGGAATAAAGAATCTTTACAAATAAAACATGATCATCTCACTTCAAAGAACACTAACAGGAATGTGTTTCAAAGAAACACCAATCAATAGGTAAATTCATATAGAAGATTTTATGATCGCAAAAATTTCTTCTTCAATGGACAATGTTTCTCATGTCACAATTTTGGTCATAAAGTTGTTCAATGTGTAGCAATAAAACTATCATGACAAGAGAAGCAAGAAAGAAAAGGATTGATATTGAAACAAAGAAGAATACCTATAACAAATTTTCTCCTCTTCAAAATGAATTTGAATGTGCTTATTGCAATAACTTTGGCCATGAAGAATCTGAATGTAGGAGCAAAGTTCAGTCAAAAGAACATGTTCCTTCAAGCTCCAAAGTATGGAAAAATAAGGAATTACAGGTTGAAAATTGTGGCATATCATTGTTTGCAGAAGATGAAGAAAACCAATGGTACATTGAAAGTGGATGTTGAAGACACATGACAGGTGATAAAACCAAACTTCTTTCATATAGTGCTCTAGAAAAAGAAAAGAATGCTACATTTGGAAATGATACTCCTGCAGTCATTAAGGGAAAAGGGTCTGTTTTTCTAAAAGAAAAGGTGAAAGCTAATGAAGTCATGTATGTGGATGGATTAAAGCATAACTTTTTAAGTGTAAGTAAAATGTGTGATAAAGGAACTAAAGTTGTCTTTAGTTCAAAAGAATGTGTGGTACGTGATCTTGATACAGGTAAAACAATTATAAAAGGAAAAAGAACTCCAAGCAACCCGTATGTATTAAATAACTGCAAAGAAATATGTTATTTGAGTAAATCTTCAGAAAATTGGCTATGCATAGAAGGTTGGGGCATCTGAGCTTCTCTCAAATCAAAAAATCAAGTAGAATTAAAGTTGTTCGTGATCTTCCCAATATTACTCTACCTGAAAATATCATATGCAAATCCTGCCAATTCGGTAAGCAAGCCAGAGTACAATTTAATGCCAAGGAAGGATCATCAAGTAAGCCTCTTGAATTCATTCATACTGACATATGTGGACCTATGAGGAAAAAGTCACCATGTGGTGAAGAATACTATATCTTATTCATTGATGATTTCTCTAGAATGTGTTGGATTGGGCTGCTTAAACACAAAGATGAAGCATTTGAGAAATTTCAGATCTTCAAAGCACTAGTTGAGAATGAATTAGATCTAAAAATCAAGTGTCTTAGGTCTGATCCAAGAGGAGAATATACATCCAATGAATTCCTTGAATTTTGTGAACAACATGGCATAAAAAAACAGTTTTCTGTAGCTGGCACTCCACAAAAGAATGGCATTGTAGAAAGAATGAACAGAACAGTTCAACAAATGGCTATAGCTATGCTTGATGATTCCGAAACACCTGACACATTTTGGGGAGAAGCAGCTCATACAGTAGTAAACATTCTCAACAAGGCACATGTTCATGTAAATAGTAATAAAACTCCATATGAACTCTGGTATGGTAATCCTCCCACTATAAAGCATTTTAGAATTTTTGGAAGCAAATGCTTTATCAAGAATAATGATGAAAAACTTGGCAAGTTTGAACCCAGAGCAAATGAAGGAATATTTCTTGGTTACTCCTCTAGGAGTAGGGAAGATAAATGTTACAATAAAAGACTTCGGAAGATTTTTGAACGTATTGATGTTGTTATTTATGAGTCTCCTGCAGCTCCAAAAGAAGAAAAAGAAAAAAACAGATGAAGATGATGATGACACATATCCTTCTACATCAAATAGTAATGATACAAATAGTGAACCCAGTGAAGAACCCGAAGATGATTTGTCTGAAAAGGCTCCATCTAGATTTGTTCAAAATAATCATCCAGAATCTCAAATTTTGGGAGAAAAGGGATCAGGTGTACAAACAAGAAGGACTCTTGTGGGATCTTCTAGAAATCTGGCATTTCTATCCACTATTGAACCTCACAGTGTTAGTCAAGCTAGCAAAGATGAATGTTGGATTCAAGCCATGAATGAAGAGCTTGATCAAATTGAAAAGAATCACACTTGGGAATTAGTACCAATACCTCAAGACAAAAATGTCATTGGAACTAAATGGATATTCAAAAACAAGTTAAATGAGAATGGGGATGTTATAAGAAATAAAGCTAGACTTGTTTGCAAGGGGTATGCTCAACAAGAAGGTATAGACTTTGAATAAACCTTTGCTCCTGTAGCTAGACTTGAAGCCATAAGAATGTTTCTTTCTTTTTCAAGCTTCCAACAAATCAAAGTGTATCAAATGGATGTTAAATCTGCTTTTCTCAATGGTGATCTAGAAGAAGAAGTTTACATCAAACAACTAGAAGGATTCATTTTGGGAAATGATGAAAAACTTGTTTGTAGACTCAAAAAGGCTCTATATGGTCTCAAACATGCTCCAAAGGCATGGTACTATCGTCTTGACAAATATCTTCATCAACAAGGATTTTCAAAACGGTCTGCTGATAGCAACTTATACACAAAAGTTGAAAATGACAAACTATTGATTGGGGTTGTATATGTTGATGATATCATTTTTGGAAGTAATGAAGAGTCTATGAGTCAGAAATTTGCTTCTGATATGCAGCAAGAATTTGAAATTTCTTTACTTGGGGAACTAACATTTTTTGTTGGCTTGCAAGTGCAACAAGCAACAGATGGCACATTCTTATCACAAGAAAAATACCTCAAGAGAATCTTAAAGAATTATGGCATGGAATATTGTAAACCTGTAAGTACACCAATGATAACCAGATGTAATCTTAGTTCTAATGATGATTCCCCCACAGTGAATCAACCAGAATACAGATCTATGATAATAAGTCTACTTTATCTCACTGGGACAAGACCAAAAATCATGCATGCAGTTGGGATTGTTGGAAGATTCCAAGCTAATCCAAAGGAGTCTCATCTTCAAGCTGTGAAAAGAATATTCAAATATATACAAGGAACTCAAGACTTTGGACTATGGTATCCAAAGAATGCTGATCTTACTCTTCATGCATACACTGATGCAGATTGGGCTGGAAGTTTTGATGATAGGAAAAGCACTAGTGGTGGTGCATTCTATATGGGGCCCTAGTTAGTATCTTGCTTTAGCAAGAAGCAAAGCTCTATTCACTTATCTACAGCAGAAGCAGAATATGTGGCTGCAGCATCATGTTGCACTCAACTTCTTTGGATGAAGCAAACCCTACAAGACTTTCAAATCAAATGTTCACCTCCTATCTCCATTATGTGTGATAATACAAGTGCTATCAGTATCTCAAAGAACCATGTTATTCATTCCAATACCAAGCACATTCCCATCAAATATCACTTCTTACTTGAACAAGTGCTTGAACAAAAGGTGAAATTGGAGTATGTTTCCTCCAAAGAACAAGTTGCTAATATATTTACCAAACCTCTACCCAGGGAAGCATTCGAATATCTCAGATAGAAACTGGGAGTAGTCTCTGCCATGCAGAGGATCAGGTCTACTTAAATACATAATATTAAATTGGTTGTGAGGTGCTGTTAGGCATCTCCGAATGCACAGGCTTAGGAGGAGCATTGGTCATATGAAAAGGATGAATTGTTGGTCATATTATGTTTGAAGATGCCGCATGATCTCAGGGGGAGCATGGTATTGTTGGTTCAAAGGATCTTGATCAAACTCTTCGCCATTGATGTCAAAGGGGGAGGAAAAGCAACAAAGGGCTTCTATAAGGCCATCAAAGGAAGAGTATTGCCATCAATGCCAAAGGGGGAGATTGTTGGAAATGTTGTCATTGATGGCAAAGGAGTTGGAAAAGACAGGAAAAACACCTAAAATATCCATAAGGCAAAAGAGACAGAGCAGTAGAGTTGAATTAGGGGTTTAATATAGTTTGCAAAGGAGATGAAGAACTGTGGAATTGTGTTAAGTATGGTTGAGTAAATCTAGAAAATATATGACTTGTGTGATCAATTTCATAATGGGAAGAGGATACCTTCGGTATGAAATCATTGTTGCAGAGTTAGGGATATGTGTATTATATGTGTATTGACTGATGTAATTCTTGTGTGGAATCCCCTGAACCTCTGTATGAGTCTCTGCGTATGGAGTTAAAAGTGAAACCCTATTGAGGAGTCATGGTGGTAGGATTCGAATTCCAGGATGAGACCTTCTTGTAATGAAGAACTGACTTAGTTTGATATTTGTGGTCATGGAACTAATTGGTTGAATATACGATGGGCTCTCGAGGCATTTAGTGTATCCATTGAAGAACTTAATGGTGGCAGAGATATGATTTTTTTGAATGTACAGGTAGAAGAGGAATTGTGACAGCATAGAAATCCGAAATGGAAGGTTGATATGTTATATATATCATAGCAGAATTGAATAATAACATTGAATTGTCACGAGTTAATGTTTGTAAGGAAATCCCGTCGGAAGAGAACTACATTTTTTCGTTGAAAATCCTACCAAAGATAGACCAGACTTAAAGCGCAAACCCAGACTAACCCTTTGGAATCATGAAGGAAACCTTGAGAGAAGGGCGGAACCATGAAGGAGGAACAGTGAAGGCGTTTTATGGTTTTCATCGCACCACTTTCAACGGGAAAGCGATATTCAAGAGGTGGGGAGCAATTCCATAGAACGGGCAACACGCGTCCCTGTACGATTTTACAAAACAAATTTTCACTATGTGCCATCGCGCGTTATAGTTCGACCCAAGATGCCCAGTGATATAGTTGAGCGTCGTTGATCTGGGAAGGGGTCATCGGACGGTCATCGTTTTTTGAAGATGAGCGAAGATTAACACAAGTACGATGGACCATCGCACATTAACGTTCAACATTGGAGGTCGAGCGATATGTATATACGTTGTTGATCTAGAAGCTTGCTAATCTAATGGTGATCAGATGCTGGACTTGCGTGAAGTTTACTATGGTACGATGGGCATATTGGATTGGCTATTGACTATGTATGTGGGCCTGGGGTCAAAGGTTTATCATAAGATTAATTTGGAAGCGTTGGATATTTCTATAAAGTTCGAAGGGTTAAAAATTTAGACATAAGGCTTGGGAATTCAAAAGTTGTAAATATATTTATTTGTCAATTTCTTTAAAATTGATAAATAAAAACTAAAAAAGAGATCAAAAGCCCCGTGGGATAAACTAAAAGAAATACCATTAGAAATTCGCTGTTTTGACTCATGGTTTTTAATAAAAGGAAAACTATATAAGGAGAAGAAAAAATAAAGAACGAGGTGTACATTGTAAGGGTTGTGAATAAAAATTTCTCCAAAAGAATATCTGTATGGGTGATCTTTGTTCTTAACTGATAAATCTGAAACTACGATGCACCCATGAATATAATGATGAATCTCTGGCGTGAATGACGGACGAAATCACGAGGAACTGGTGTGAGTATACAGAAAATAAATAAATCTTGTGACCGGAAAGGTATGTCGTATGGAAAATGGTGGATCCAGTATGAAATTTGATGAAACGTGGTCCGCAGTGGTGCTGAGGATCGAATACTTCAGAAAAGGGGTTGTAGCTCCCTTCCAGTGGTAGCTGGTAAATGAGAGCAGGGGGTAGTAGCTCCCTTCCAGGAGAGGTTGGTAAACGAGAGAAGGTTGTAGCCTTCTGCACGTGGGTGCCTGCGTGCTGGTATAAGTCTGCACCAACATATATTGTAAGAAATTTTCTCTATAATAAATATTGAAGACTGAGATTACAGGAGTGGTGGTTTTCTCCCAAATTGGGTTTCCACATTAAATCCTGGTGTTCATATGTGTTGTTTTGCTTGATGGTTTGTTCTGTTATTTCTGTTCATGCTTAATTCTTATCTGATTCAATGCTCTAAGTAAAGTCATAAGAAGATATTTGGACATACATATTGGATGCAGTACTGTAACATATGGTTTTAAGAGAAAGAAAAGAAAAATTGTTCAGCCCTGAATACTAATTCACCCCCCCCCCCTTTCAGTATTTTTCCCAACACTTGAATGAGGTGAGAAAAATCCCTAAAAAATTGTTCCTCATTATATATTATGCATGGATAACAAGGTTTCCGAGGTCTAGACGTTTGATCATATGATCTTTCCCGCAGGTTAGAAGTTTGTTTTTTCTTTGATTTCCCCTTTTACTTACTTCTTGGCTGCTTGTCACCTTTCCCTTTGTCAAATGACATGGCATTAATTTTGGAAGTAGGAGTAGGATCAGATGAAGTAGTGTGGTGTGTCTTTGTAGTACCTATCAAGCTGTCTCTGGCATTAGAGTCCTTTAATTGAGGAGGAACATTGATATTAGATCTCAGCGCATTAGGGATTTTTCATAGACCGTGCCAGACTAATTATAAATCAAGTCTAAATATTGTGCATGAGATATTACTTGCTCTTCTGTGATGACACCACCCTTAGCCACATCCTCAGTTATATATGGTAATAGGGACTTAATGAACCATTCAACAAGGAGATGATCTAGAACAAATGTCTTAACCATTCATCGACGATGATGCCACTCATGAATATGATCAGAAATGTGAGTAGCATTAGTCTATTTGAAATTGGTCAAGAGTTTCGTTCCAGTTTCATATGTGATGGGTAACTAGAAATGAGTAAAAAATATGGTAGCTAGGGCTATGAAATTAACAAAAGAAGCTCTAGGTAATTCAATGTACCATTTTGCAGCCAGACCTGTGAGTCTATGCTGAAAAAGACATAGTCGAACAGAATCATCATTCAGGGAATTTGATGAACACCATAAATGAGAAGTTATAACATGAGCCGATGGATATTCTCCAGTTTTTCCATTGAACTTAGGAATATCTGAGGGTAATTTATGAGGTATCACTAGCCACTAAGGAGCATAGTTGATTGGATCATTCGTTAACCGATTTAAATATGCTAACTCTAAATTTGCAATAAAGGGAAACTTTCTATTAAGGTCAGGTTGAGCTTAGCCAGGATAAGATGGAATTTCTTGAGCCACAAGCCTTGAGCACCTGCATAAGGAATCTGTTGCTGGTAACCTAGATAGGGGTTTTTTTGCATAGCAAACACTTGAGTATTCTGTTGACCAAAACCTGGATATTATACTTGTTGAAAAGAGGTTTGAGGAATTTTCACTTGTAGTTGCCGAGGGGTCTGTCCACCAATGTTATAACCCAAATTAACATGACTTGGATTCAGTTGATATGTATAACTCGGTTGTAGTTGTGAAATCCCATAAAATGGTAAACCAGCTTGTGAATAAATAATTCCTGATACAGGTTGTTGTAAATTAATCAAAGAATTTGGAGTTTGTAGACCCAACATTTGATGATATTGAGTTGAAGGGTATAGATGTATTAACAAGTGGTAATGAAGTGGGTGTAACAGGTTGAACCGGTTGATACGAGTGTAGAATTGTTTGTGGTTGGATAGGCAGAGTGGGCTGCCATTGACAAATATTCGTTTCAGCATTAGATTGACCAAAAAGTTACAGAGTACTGTCATATTGGGTGTCCAAAGGTTTCCACCCAGCATGAGGAGGATAATAAGATGGAAAATATTGTTCTCCAAATGTTGGGAGTCTATTTTATATGGTTCTTGAAGGAATAGACCCAAGAGGACCGGCTTGATATTGCCCTGATGATGTCTATAATGAATCAAGTCATTCAGTACTTGTGATAGGATTACTAGTTAAAATATCGGATGATGACATTGGTAAAGACCATGGATTTGAAGATGCACCAAAGAAAATTCCAGATAATGATTCGTAACCTGATGGGACCATAGGGTCACCATGAAAATATGACTTTGGTGAAGTGGTAAACATTGATGGAGTAGCGAGGGTAGGAGCTTACGTAATTGGAACAACAGGCCCAACCGAAGATGTTGGTTCACACATGGTTGTTTGACCAAATGTATACCCTTTTGAATTGATGGGAATTTGAAAAGGAGTAAGATCAAAAAAAGAAGAGGGTGTCAATTGAGAAAAATACTCGTACAGGTAAAGGTCCTCCCCAAAATGGGTTAGAGTTAAAGGTGTATTGTCTTGTGGGATTTCTTCAATCGCAATTAAAAAAGGTGGAATAATTTCACTATCAGGACCAAAGTATATTTCAGGTGGTTGACTATGTGATATGGGAGATTCAATAGCTACAAAAATTTGTGGGATGAACAAGGTAGGAAAAACTTCTGGTTGTTCGACTTCAGGATTCAGATGTTCTGGCAAAGAAGAGGTAGGATCTGGATCAATTTTTCATTGAACAATGTCGGTTCTGGGAGGTATGGTCTCAATGATTGGATGGATTGTGACCATGGGTAGCTGTGAAGATTCCGTTTCGATAGTAGTAGATGAACCGTGATGTGTAGAAAAAGCCTGATCTAACTTTGGTTTATGGGAAAATGATGTTTCACGAGAGGTACAAATTGTACTTGATTCGGTAGATCGTGATCACCTTCGCCTACTAGAAGTAACTTCTGGTGGTAAAGGTGGTTTTAAAGTTAACCTACGTGAACAACGAGGGAAAGGATTTTTTTCTTCCACGATTACTGCTTAATTTTAATGAAAAATAAATAAACAAAATAAAAGGGTAACGTTAGGAAAAAGGGTTTACCAAGAAACTGTGAACTTCAAAATACCTCCTGGCGAACTAAGAAGTACAGGCAGGCAATCTCCCCGAATGCTGTGTTCAGTGTATCACAATTTACAAGGTGGCTGACTCGGTTCACTATAGATGGATAACACCTAAAAGTTGTCCTCCCAAATATACCCAAAGGTACGTGGAGGTTCAATTTCATATTAGTGCTATCTGATGTGAAACCACATAGTGAGAGCACCCCTTTATACTTATCATATTGTTACACTGCCCGATATACCCGAAAGTACATGGACGAGCTATGATATACTTACGTACATGGAGTGAGGTATCCCACTCAGAATATATCACAGACAAGTTAATGACAGCTGCTATGTTTTACAACGTTGGAACACGTCTCTAGCCTAGACCTTCTAAATGTTATTGTTTTGGTTCTAATTCCTTTTTAGGTAAATTGAGATTAATTTTATGTTGATCTTGCTAAAATTTTCCTTTCAAATGTTCACCGTGATGATGTATTGGAAAATTCCTAAAATGAAACTAAAAATGATAAGAAATATTTCACTTTATATTTCTTTAATGTAAAACGTAGCTACTAAGGGAAGAGAGCAAATAATTTGTGAGCAAACAAATCAATGATCACAAGCTAAATGCAGATTTCCTAATGTTCCTTTTTACAAAACACACAAAAATCCTACATGCAAATGCAAGTTTTTCTTTTCAGTTTCCTTAATGTTATGAATACAGAAAAGAAACTAGGTGCACTAAATCAATAATTCAAATGCCATTTACTTCCAAGAAATGAAGAATACAAACAACAATTTCTCTTTTGAAGGAAAAATAAGGATTTCAAAAACAATTTCTCCTATCAAGGAAATGAAGATTTTACGACAATTTCCTATTTCGAAAGCAAATTATTCTTAATGTGACCATAAAAAATACTTTGAAATCAACTTGTCAATGATAAAGAAAAACTTTTTTAAAACAAACATTGAACAAATTTTCATTCAAAGGAGGAAGAACTATATAGAGTTATTGGTCAATATGAGGATCAAATTTTTCAAAACATAAGAAAAAAAAAACTGAATCAAATTGCAAAGGAAAATTCAAAGGAATTCGGGTGGTTTTAGGAGTCAATACAGTCTCCAAGGGGAGACAGTGCTCTGAAATGCAGGCCTGAAAGGGAGACAGTGCTATGCAAAGCATTGTGTCTTGTCTAAGGGTGTGTTGGGCACAGTGTATAAGGAAAAAAACTATTGTTTAATTCACTGACTTTGAAAATTTGGGTTTGAAAAATTTTAATCTTTGTGTGTAACAACTACTGCCGGTGGATAAAAAAATAAAATCAGAGGCTATGTCATCTAGATCTAAGAGAAATTCTCCCCAGTGGAGTCGCCAATTTGTTGGGCCAGAATTGTGAATTACAGATAAAACACGCTTCCCTAGACACATGAAAATCTAGAACAATAGATTAAAGACTATACGACTACATTTCCTAACTCAAAACAGACACACAAAAAGGATTAGAGGCTTACTTGTAATCCAAGTTCTTCTAAATGGTTCCTTCTCTCACTTCCGTCGTAGCTTCAAATTCAAGTAGTTTGTGGGAAAAATGATTCCTGCAAGAAAGAACACTAAAACAACAGAAAATAACAATAATACAATTGTCTATTCAAGTTAGTTGGCCAAGTTAGTAAAGAATAAACAATATACTTCAACTAAGATCTTGCAATATGGAAAGTCGAAGTCAGTACAGATGCATATAAGGAAAAGTAAGATGTATTATTTATTGATGATAAAAGGAGAGGTTACAACCAAATGAATGATTTGAAGTGACCCATCCAGCAACGATCCTTAGCCCTATCATAGTATAAATATCTCCAGCAGCTGTTACACAAATCTAACTCTTAATTGAAAATCCTCCGACATTTCTCTACTCAAATTCTTCCTTATCAAACACTCATATCTGTGCTCAATTTATTGTTGAACTTAAGGTAGTTTTGTAATGAATGACTTTCCAATAATAGGCAATACATGTTCCCATTCATGTATATTTCAAATGGACACTTGGATTCAAATCTTAACACACGTGAACTCTTCTAGAAGGCACTGGCCAAGTAGAGATCCTAGAACAATGAGAATTTCGCTCCCAATGTGACCAACACACCCATAGATGTGGGGAAGTGCTTTGCAGAGCAGCCTTGCATGGGGCTACCTGCATATGCAACACACTTAGTCCCCTTAGAGGCAGCGTTGGTGAGCTCCCACATGCTATATAATAAAATTCAAACCTTGGAAACATTTTCTTGATGAGAGTCATGCTTGATTTTTGTTTTTCTTGCCTTAGGGCATGTAGCAACTTGAAATGATAGGGAATGATAGACCCTTAGTCACTGGTCCTGGAGATGATTTCCAGTTAACCAGGTCATTGGGAATGATGCCCAAATTTACCTATAACAATATCCAAGGGAGAATTATGCCAAAACGCTGCTTCTGGTAAAGCTTCCCACTCCTATAGTATAGTATATGACTTGGCGCAATCCCTTGCTGCCATGTTAATGCTAGAAGTCCCCCAGTCTTGAAGTTCACAATGGAAAGCTATGCTAACTACCATGGGCACTATGGATCCTTCATATGAGCATTTTATTATCTTTGATGTTGACCAGTCAGAAAATTCCCCCATTATTTCTTCTGTCGCCTTCTGAATCCCTGTCAAGGTCTGGAATGCCAACATCTCTCATTGTATCATTGATGAGGGGGAATCCACCTATGCGATGTCCGATTCAGTTTGGAAGAAACTTGGATATACTGAGCTAGCCCCTTCCACTATCACCTTTCAAGTATGGGATGGCCACTCTTCCCATCCCCTTGGAATGTTCCGTAATTGTCCTATTACTCGTGCGAGCAAGACTGTTTGTGTTGACATACAAGTGATTGATGTCCCCTTAGAATAAAAAATTCTATTGGTTTATAGTTGCACTTATGCGATTTTTTCTGTCCCATCTGTGGTTCACCGTAAGATGTGATTTCTTCACAATGAAAATATCATCACCATCAACTAGTTGACATATTACGAACCGAAGTCTTAGACCTCCCTTGAGTCCATCATCTCTTCGGTGGCCAGTAAAAAAAATAGTCAAAGCTCTGACCAGTGTCTCACCTGGAGTCTATAAAGATTCATCCTTTCTTGGTTCATTCCCTAGTATCCCTCCTCCTATCTCTGACCCTAGCTTATCGAATGTTTGCATGATGCAATCGTCTCAGTCTAACCTCAAATAGATCGGTTCAACTAGTCAGCATCCCCACCCACTGCAACCTACTCCTAGCACCTCGACTCAACCTTCAAGACCCTCTCCTAAATTCCCCTCATCTGCAGTTGGTTTCGATGATCCTATATAACCTTCTGGAATGGTTCCCCCTGGCCTTAACCAGCTCGTAGTTGTACCACCTTTCCATTACTCCTCCATTTAGATACCGTTTCTTTCTCCCCCTCCCACAGTGTTTTCGGTACCTGTTATGGCTACCATATCCTTTCCTAACATCACCCTGGGGATCTCAGTCTGGTACATTGATCCCCTAGCTGCTATCTCACTTGGTCAGCCTAAACCTTATATTGCTTTGACCTCAGTCCAACCGGCCACCATTACCCCTCCCTTTACTTTTGTGCCTTAGCCAACTCAACAAAAACCCACTCCTGTTGTGAAAGATTTAGGTGAGGTGGGAAAAGCCTGCAAGAAGGAATGTAAGGAAAAGACCGCCTAGACAACCCCTACTCCTCCTGAGCCTCCAAATCATACCCCTCCATGTGCTTTGTGTGATTTTGTCGATCATGCCACCAATAACTGTCCTAAATTTACTAGTATCAAGCCCATGGTCAATGAAGTGTTTCCAGAGTCTGATATCCTAGAGGCCTATGTCACTTTACCTGATTAAATCCCAAAACTCAAGTATTTGCACACAAATCATCCTTGTGACTTGTGTAATTTCCATGACCACTATACCCACCTCTTTGCCCACCTCGATGAATACCACGCCTCTTTAGAATTGATCTACCAATTCGAGTCCAAGTGCAATGAGTTCACCTCTCCCTTATTTGTGAGTTTTTCTTCAGTAGAAACAGAGGTCATGCCTTCTCCCGTTTACATTCCCCTTCTCGACGTCGGGACGACAAAGCCTTCAGCCACAATTTTCTACCTCATCATATATGAGATCCATAATGGAATGCCCCTCTGGGACTTCCCCTTTTGCTTCGCTTGACCTCAATTCAACGATCACCTTGGGCTCAACATTGGTGGATCCCTTATCTGCTTGCTCTTCCATCACCCCACGTGACGATGTGCATGTGAACCTTTCTTATCATGATGATGAGTCAAGTAGTCTCATCGTGTCATGTGGTATCCCTTCTAGTAGTCACCCCATCTTCCATTCTGATGTAGACATTATGGAAGTGATGAACGCCCCTGACTTTCTATGGGATGATATGCACCATCGTGCATACTTCCTCCCATGACCAATACGTTGTGGAAACAAAATACTCCATTCCCAATGAGGTTGATTCTTTTAGAAATCACATCCCTGCACCTGATGATTTCGAAGAAGGAAATATGGCCAATATATCTCCTACCATTAAAATTAACATTTTTGATAAACGAGGGGTAGAAGAAAACATTACCTTGGGCACCCAATTCACCCCGAAATAAATTGAGGCATACACTAAGTTATTCAAGGAATTCCACGATGATTTCGCCTGGTCCTATTAAGAAATTCCCAAACTTGATCCCACTATTGTCAAACACCGTATCGATACATGGCTTGATGCTAATCATGTCCATCAAAATTTGAGACCCATTAATCCTTCCAGATGAGATGTTGTCAAAGCTAAAATCGATAAGCTCAAGTAGGATGGTTTTATCTATCCCATTGAATACACCACTTGGGTTTCCAATCTAGTTCCCGCTCTCAAGAAACAAGGAACCATCTGTGTCTGCACTGAATTTAAATACCTAAACAAATATTTTCCCGAATACAACTTCCCCACATCATTCATTGACCAAATCATTAACGAGTGTGAGGCGCACGAGGTTCTATCCTTCATGGATTGTTTCTATGGATACAACCAGATCATTAGCAGTTGCACTAATCAACTTAAGACTGCCTTCATTTTTCCATGGGGAACCTTCTCTTATAGGGTCATGCCATTCAGTCTTAAGAATTATGGAGCCACTTTTGAGTGGGCCATGTCATATTGTTTTCATGACCTAGCTCATATCATCCTTGCTTATTTAGATGACCTCACTGCACATTCTAAACATCTAGTGCAACACATCCATTATTTTTGTACCATCTTTATCTGATGTTGCAAGTATAATATCTACCCCAACCCACTGAATTGTATCTTTTGTGTTCTTTTCAGTTTTATTTTAGGCTTCATTGTGTATAAAGATGGTATAACAATTTACCCCTTGAAATTTCAATTGATCCTTGAGATTCCTATTCCTCATACCTTACACCAGTTACAAAGCCTCCAAGGCAAAGCTAATTTCCTTCTTCAATTCGCACCTAACTATGCCACCACCATGCATGGGTTCCTTAGACTCCTCAAATCTAACATTCCATTTGTTTCAGATGACTATGCTCAAGTGTATTTCCATGCCTCGAAAAACGCTCTCACCTCCACACCCTTGATTCGTCCCCCTAAATTTGATAGGGATTTCATCCTGTACATATTAGCCTCCACCCATTCGGTCGTTGGGGTCCTTATTTAGGAATATGGCAATGAAATCGAGCAGGTTATCTATTATGTCAGTAAGAACCTTGTAGGCCCCTCTGTGTCTTACTCACATGAAGAGAAATTGGCACTTTTTGTCATGTTCTCGGTCCAAAAACTTCGTCATTATATCCTCATGCGTTCCACCAAGGTCATGACTAATTCCAACCCTATGGCCTTCCTATTGAGCCGTAGTATCATCAATGGGAAGTATGCTTGTTGGGTCATTATCCTCTAGGAATTCGATCTTGAATTTGTCACACCAAAGAGTAAGAAAGGATTAGCCCTCACTAAACTCATTTCTGAATTACCTACCAGTATGCGGGATCTCCAATTAACGATCATTTTCCTGATGAACATTTTCTTTCCATTACTTGAGATGATCCTTGGTATGGTGACATCCTCACTTATCTATGAACCCAAAATTTCGCCGTCCATCTTGACCATGATGCTCAATGACGTATCCAACACCAAGCCCCCCGCTACCTTCTCATCTTTGATGATATTTCTCGTCATGGTGTAGATACCGTCCTTTCGCATTGTCTCACACACATTGAAATTGAGAAAGTCCTTAATGCCTGCCATAGCGGCGCTTGTGGTGACCACCTCTTCAGTCATGCTACTATATATAAAATGATGCACATTAGGTAATTTTGGCCTTATATATTTGGTTATTTCATTGAAGCAATCAAACATTGTTCCAATTTCCAACATTTCACCCCAAAGGCGCGAGCCCCTCCAATGCCCCTCCATCATGTCATCTCATCTGGTCCCTTCTTAAAGTGGACCATAGAATTTATGGAGTGTTGACCTATGTATGTTGGTAACCATAATTATATCATTGTGGCAGTTGACTATTTCACCAAATGAGCTGAGGCCATGCCAACATTCAAGAACACAAAAGCTACTAGAACCCTCTTTTTATTTAACCATTTTATTGCTTGATTCGGAGTTCCGAAACAATTGGTTTGTAACCATGGCCAACATTTTGAAGATGATATATGGCATGAGATATCCTCTTTTTTGGGCTTTGAGCATGGATATTTATCCTCCTATTACCCCCAAGGTAACGGCCAAATTGAAGCGGTCAATAAAATACTTAAAACCATGCTTCAGCGGATGGTAAATAAGCACAAAACCAACTGGCACCTTATGTTATTCCCTGCTTTTTGGCCTATTGAACTTCTATTAAAACTGCCACTATGTTTACTCCTTTCCACGTTGTTTTTGGCGAGAGGAAATACTGCCGATTAAGTGTGAAATCCCTTCCCTTCATCTAGCCGTTGAACTTATCCCTGACACCCAACCTTTAGAACAACGACTTATCATGCTTGAGCATGCTTTTGAAGGCTGTCATGTTGCATCGCAAATCACTGAAGTGGCTAAGAAATGTACCAAAGCTCAATAAGACCAGAAAGTCCACCCTCGTACTTTTCATGAAGGTGATCTTGTTCTAGTGTATGACCAGCCTCATGATGTCCTCGGTCATGGGAATTTTGACTCATTATGGCTAGGTCCTTACATCATTAGTAAGAATTTGGGTAAAGGGGCATACCTCCTAGAGGATTTCTAAGGCGATCCTCTACCTAATCCTCATAATGCACTCTATCTAAAGAAATATTAACCTAAGCATTTCCCTCCTGAAATGCACATTTTATTTCTTTTAGGTAGCCAACCTTCTATTT
Organism: Pinus albicaulis; assembly: GCA_034641835.2. Taxonomy (NCBI): domain Eukaryota; kingdom Viridiplantae; phylum Streptophyta; class Pinopsida; order Pinales; family Pinaceae; genus Pinus; species Pinus albicaulis. Next base: position 864,084,430 of record CM076580.1, read on the forward strand.
TTGTGATTTGATACTTCACCTAGAAACCCTTTTTCCAAGAAGGGCCACTTCACCACTCCTCAAAATCGAATTTCTCCACTTGCAACACTTGTACTTAGGGCACCACCTTGCCTTCATACTTATCCACGCTTGTTTTTATTTTTTTCATGAGTAACCATCATTTAATCATGTTTTTATGGTCCCCACCAGGCCTGTTCTGTGTGGTAGCATCATCAAGTCGACCTTGTTTAGAGAATATCAGTTAAGTCATCATCACATCCATGGAGTATGTCCCAAGTACCTGTTGTATCTCGCTACATTCCTCCACCCTTCATTGCCTTGTTCCTCTCTTGTGTCGCACATTTTTGCCTTCAGTGATACTGTACCCTATCCCATTCGATTTCGTGTTAGTAGCTACTAAGTCATCCATGCCCTTTATGCTCTAACAAGGGAAGTCATCAGCCCGCTACTCAGCACCCCTCATTCCACCATCATCCCTAGTGTCAGTGTATCAGTTGCTCTACTATTATCCCTCATGCCTTAGTCAAGGATCCCTTATCACCTCACCTATGATGAACCTCCTTCTGTTGACATCAACTTATTCATTCCAGAATATAGGTCGAAAGGGTGGTGTACCTTGGTTCCATCTTCCACTCTTTTTTGGTGCCTTGGATCAGGCAAAGGGACTCTTTATTTCCCTTTGAATTGACTTCTTCTAAGTTCCATCTCCTTATGGCATGATTGATATCCATATACTTGATGGTTCAATGATGCAACAGATTATATCGATGATCCCCAGGTGTGTGTGAGATGTTCCATACCTCATGAGGGGGTGGCCCTTCAGGTAGCCCCTCACATGCCTGGATGACCTCTCTACTACAGCCTTGGATTCAACTCCATATATTTTATAGTTCCGACCTCAACCTCTTGCAGTGCCTTTCAGTTTCCATGTATCATTCAGTTTTTCAGAGCCCTTTCCTGTTTTACAGGGCCTCTTTGGTTTTACTTATATCTCATGTACTTAGATATTATTGTATAAGTCACAGTTGTTGTCTCAGGTACAATATGCATGCAGGATACATTATCATGTTTTTATCTAGCCCATGTTTATCCCAACATGTACTATATATTTCAATCCCTTGTTTACTAGATGCATCATTATTCTTTGTACTTTGTTATCTCAACGGGCTATGTATGCCTCCCCCGCCTCATGTAGAACACATACTCACTCATAAAAGAGACTTGTCACACATATAAGTCTCATCTCCTCAGGGTCTTGTCCTCTCATGCTTTATTCTACCTTATATTTCTCTCTCTGACTCCCCCTTCGGTGTCTAGTGATTGAGTTCTTACAATGTACTTCAGTCATACGATTAGCTCGTACCGCTCGCACGCTGGGGGACAATCCATTACACCAATTTTTGGTCATCTAACCTTTTACTATTATATGGACCAAAGTACACCATGTATTTTACCCTAGTAAAATTTCTTTCACTATGAAAATTAACTTAGTAATCCATAATTTATTAAGTTTTTTATGGCCTAAACAGGAAACCCCATGAGGAATAATTGAGTAAATCCTTATTTGTTTGATTTTCATCAAGGGATAATTAATTAAACCACCATTTAATTAATATTTGTGGTCATATTTAGCCCAAAACATGAAAATTAAATATATAAACCATTATTTATCTTATTATTGTATAGGAACATTGATTTAAAACATTATTTAAATAATATTCCTTGTTAAATTTGACTAAATCATCTCTAAATAATTGAATAAATCATTATTTATTTAATTATTACTCAAACATATTTTTAAAATAATAAATAAATCATTTCGTTATCTATTATTTACAAATAAATGGATTTGACCAAATTCAAATTCTTTTTCCCACTAATAGAAATAATAAAACATTCCATAAAATTTGGATCTAGATTTGTTTAATAATATTTTAATTATGCACCAATATCTAGACTAGCTTAATATTTTGTTATAAATAGAAGGTTTTTTCCATTCATTCACTACCTTTTGTTGCCTAAATATCGCTCTGGATCTATACTTTTAGCTTGACTTTGATCCTCCATCATTGTCATATTTTTCTACCTTTTTGCTTGTGAGCTCCCCTTGAGTTCAATTTTTGTCTAAGTTTTCTTGAACATCAAGAGAGAGATATATTATATCTAAATCACTAAGGACATACAAGAACCCATCCCATTGAGGGGGGCTGGTAACAAATTTCTGTGTTCCCTTCCCAGGTGTCATAATACAAAAATTCTTTAAAAACATTCTTGTCTTGTTCATTGGATGCATGGAGCAACTCTTGCCTTTATTTGTTGTTTATTGTCTTTAATAATATAGATCTGGATTTATGTATAATTTATTCTTATCACTAAATATAGATCTAAGGAAATTGACAACGATTTTTTATTTTATGACTGTTTGTTATGCACAACTAAAGTGAGATGTTTTCATATGCTTGCGATTATAATTCACATTAACACCATGTTTGCCAGGCTTGGGCCATTTTTCCATCGTGTGCCACGAAATGGAATCCCTAATCCCCATTTTCCTCAAACTTGAGTGATGGTTTTGGCTATGACTCGACATGGAAACCCCAAGTTCTCCATCATGTTTCCCTAGGGGGCAAGGGAGGATGTGGACACCCCAAATTCTACAGGCTTGGGTTGGTTTTACATCATGTCGTGAAATGGATGCACACCCGTTGTCTTCCCCAGAATTGGGTGGTAGAGTTTTTGGTAGTGTTGTGACATGTAACCAACCACAAGTTCCACAGACTCATAATTTATTTCGTATTTGTAGCATGGAAACCCCAAATTTCCTGCCCCCAAGAAAAGCATTTTTGAGATGTGAGAAACAAAATGATGTTTGAATGAAGGATGGGGGGGGGAATGTGTAAGGGTGATAGTTTTTTCAAATTTTGAATAAAGTGACAAGAGTGAAGCTCTTAATCGAAGCGACCAAGGGATGGATCTTATTGGATCCTAGCAGCAAGGACATGTTACCACATACAATACCTCGTTGCATATTTAATTCATCTTTAAAGGATTATTCTCAATGACCATTGGAAATTCAACTTCAAAGCTGCCCCAACCCAGATGCTTCATGATCGTGGCTTGAAAATGACACAGGCCCCTGGAGGCGACAAAGCAATGCCCCTACTACGGGTCGAGATATATTCGAAGAGTGACATGCATCACTTCTAGCATAGATTATAACTTAGATGCATTCATTCATTATCCGACACACTGTAGCTTCATGCCATTGGCTTTTCAACCACGTGTGATGACCGATTGTGTGAATCAACGGTTCCTCTCGTACTAAGTTGAATTACTATTGCAATGTGTCTCATTAGTAGGGTAAAACTAACCTCTATCATGACGGTCTAAGCCCAACTCATGTTCCCTATTGGTGGGTGAATAATCCAACACTTAGTGAATTCTACTTAGCAATGATAGGAAGAGCCGATATCAAAGGATGAAAAAGAAACATCCCTATGAAGGCTTGGATGTTGCAAGCCAGTTATCCCTGTGTAAAATTTTATGACAAATCTAGCTTCAAATTTCAAAAGTCTAAAGGATCGATAGGCCATTCTTTCAAGGTTTGTAATTGTATGGAAAAACAAAATCAAATAAGCTCTTACACTTTTTTTCCACACAAAAAATTTGTTCTCGTTGAGCTCATATTAGGAAAAACGCCTTATCTTTTAACAGATGTGCCTCCCTAGCCAAACTCCCCACCTAATAATGTATTTCTTTCAGATTGACCCACCAAAACATGCATTCAAGAAAAAAATAGGGGTAGTGCCCTGTCTCCTCCCCATGAAATAATTTAAATAACGTTAAAATTAGTGGTATTTCACTTGTGCCAAAAACGGATCCAACTTAGTATACACCTCTCAGGTCATCTCACAAATTTGGACTAGACTCAATCTCAACAGGGTATTCTTTCCCCACTAATTCTAAAAATCCCATTCCCTTGGCTATGGTTTTTTTAGATAGTAGATAGGGATAGTGGGAATGTTATCAATCCATTAAAGTGTTTAACTAATTAGATGACGAGGCATTTGGCTACCTTAAGAGAGTCATAGTTACTCTCGTCGCTTACCCACGCTTGGTTGAATTTCTCAACTTTTAAATTCAAAGCACTAGTTAGAAATCACATTACATCAGCATCCATAGGGACCATTGCAATTTTTTTATTTAATTAAATAATCAGATTCCCCTTGTCCATACTATTTCCGATTCGACTATTTTCCACCTAGGGAAAATCCCCCGCGAGGAAGAATTCTATGCCTATATCCCAATCGGCATGCGACTGCTCACCCTCGCTGCGAGAGAAGATCAGGAAGACTTCCAAAAACCCATGAGTTGAAGGCACAAAGCCCTAGGCCTAACCATCAGAGCCAATCATTTTCCTAAAGTTACAGATCTATTTTGTCGACATCCCTTACCTACATTGTTCTATTGAGTAGAGGTTGTTCACCTTGGAGACCTGATGCGGTCCTCCAGATTTTCAAGGGCCATCAAGGCCGCACCATACACCAAAAGACATGTGGTGCTCTTCCAACTGTTGGACCCTATCTCTAGGAGAACTGATTCCGGGGTGAGAAATTTTCTAAAAAGAAAAGACAACTCTTGATGGGGCCCCTGAAGACATCTCCATATTTCCTAACGTTGTCGCTCACCACCATGTCCTAGTTCGGGAATATTAACCCAATTCCATTTATATTCTCATGCATAGTGCACACTTGATGCAAGGTTTCCATTTATCTTAATATCTACTAACCCATGTCCAAGTGTTGTTCACATGGAACCTTTCCCCACTTCAGTATCCAAAGTTCTCATTTGAATATTTTCTACTACCACCAAGACCTACACTGGGGGCCGATCCACCCAAGATCATGCCCAAGGTTTCTCAACAATTCCTACGTCCTCCTATTCATTCAATATAGGAAATTTCCCTTACAGTTGAGTATATGTTGGGTGCTTTAGCTCGATCCATTTTCGAGGCTAGTTGATTTGGCAGGTGAGTTGTTACACATTCATAGTGAATTCTGACTTCCATGACGACTGTCCTACTACCTCATTAGGGGAATTTTGAGGTCTAAAATGGTTTTCCTAAGAAAAATGTACAACAAAAATAAAATTTATAAGAACAAATAAGATTCAAGATGATGATGTCAACCATGGGGGATGATTCACCATTTTTTTAAGTTAAAGGGTAAAAAGATTAAAAAATAATAAAATAATAAAACTACTTTTTCAACTTATCTCCCAATTTTTCTACTCAAATTTTGAGCGAGAATACTCATTGCATGAAAAAAATAATTCCTCATCTAAGGAGTACCCATGTTTCATACTTTTGATGGACCCTGCTACACAAAAAATGAGAAATACATGAAAAAATGTGATTGTGCTCACGTTTTTCATGTATTTCTCATTTTTTGTGTAGTGATATCCATAGAAAGTATGAAACATGGGTACTCCTTGGATTAGGAATTAAATTTTGTATCCAATGAGTCCTCGTGCTCGAAATTTGAGTAAACAAATTGGGAGATAATTTGAAAATACGAGTTGAAAAAGTAGTTTTTTCTTTTTTCCTTCTAAAATTTGATGATATAATCAAATATAATTTTATTATTTCCCCTATTATTTTATAATTTCCTTAGAATTCCCATTTCAGACCTAAAAATTTCCCTAATGTATCTTAATCAAGAAACACCCTTTGTGGGATCTAGATTAGTGTGAAATTGAGCACTGTAAATCGACTTTCAGTTCATCCTGCATCACCAGTTCTACTTACCAAAAATGGCGTACTTGGAGCTCTCGATTCCATGGCATGGGTCTATGGAGCAGCAACACCCTCTTACCTATTTAATGTTTGAAAATAGGTTAAGGGGTTTGCGTCCCTGATGCCTCTAATAAGTTTCTTTACCCAATAAAACTCGTGCGTGAGCTCCAACTATACTAAGGGAAACCCCGGAGGAAACCAGATACTAGATGGTTTGATTAGTCTTTCGCCCTTATACCAAGTAAAATGAACGATTTTCATGTAAGTATCACTATGATATTCCACTAGATTTTCCTCTGGCTTCGTCATACTCAAGCATAGTTTACCATATTTGGGTCCCAAGAGGTGTGCTCACACTCCAATCCTTTGCATAAGCTCAAGGTCGACCAACGATACACCCCCCTAGAGAAGCGATCGCAACCATCAGCTTCCTAGTGCCTCGCAAGTTTTTAAACCCACCAACTCGAACACATGTTAGACTCTGTGGGTCATGCTTCAATATGGTTTCAATGGTAAGCCCACTAACCAACACGACTTGCATGCAGGTATAGATGACCCGCCACAAGGGTAATCGTTTCATTTCTCGACCACCACAACAGAAAATCGACAGGTGTTACTCCACCGATACTTATGATGATGCAGCAAACCATGTTGGTTTTCACCTCAAGTTGAGTGGTAGACTAGCCTGAGCCTTTCCACATCTGACTGAGACACATTGACATCCTCTATCCGCTTCCCTCCCGACAATTACAAGCACTCTTTAACTCTATTTTCAAAGTCCTTTTCATATTTCCCTCACAGTATTTGTCCGCTATCGGTCTCTCACTCGTATTCATCCTTGGATAGAATTTACCACCTAATTACCACTACATTCCCAAACAACCCAACTGACAGAAAGCGCACCATAATACAATAGGGTCCTAGCTCGACGAGTCTGTCACCGTCTGAGATGCCCCCTTCCAAGGGACTTGGCCCAGGTCTACCACTCAAGATGCTTCTACATACCATTAGGGTACTTTTTAGGTCTAAAATGAGCCTCTGAAGGAAATAATAAAATAATAGTGGAAATAATAAAATAAGATTTGATTACATCATCAAATTTTAGAGGGAAAAAAATGAAAAAACTACTTTTTCAACTTTTATTTTCAACTTATCTCTGAAATTTTTTACTCAAATTTCAAGCGGGAGTATGCGTTGGATGCAAAATTTGATTCCTCATCCAAGTATCACCCATGTTACATACTTTCGATGGATCCTTCTACATGAAAAATGAGAAATACATGAAAGACGTGATTGCAATCACATTTTTTCATGTGTTTCCCATTTTTTGTGTAGCAGGGTCCATAAAAAGTTTGCAACATGGGTACTCCTTGGATGATGAATTAAATTTTGTATCAAATGACTACTCCCGGTAAAAATTTGAGTTAAAATGTTAGGAGATAAGTTGAAAATACGAGTTGAAAAATTATTTTTATTATTTTATTATTTTTTAATATTTTTACCCTTTTACTTAAAAAATGGTGAATCATCCCCCATGGTTGAAATCATCATCTTGAATCCTATTGGTTATTATAAAGTTTACTATTTTTGTAGATTTTTCTTAGGAGGCCCATTTTAGACCTAAAAATTCCCCTAATGCTACAATTCAGTTGACGCTGCCACACAATTTTCATGTCGGGCTCATCCCAGTTCACTCGCCACTACTAGGGAAATCCTTGTAATTTTCCTTTCATCCACTTAATTATATCCTTAAATTCAGCGGGAGTTGTTTCCTAAGTTTAGGTCGCAATTTGTAGCTAAATTTTCACTACTCAATGGGAGGACAAGAGAGAGAAAATAAATTTTGAGTGATGCAACACAAATCCCACATCAGTTAACTTCGACTTCCCAACAAAGGGGACAACATCACTGCTTGTCGATGCACGCCATGAAACATTTCCTACCACATTTCAGCCAACCACACTACATTGGCCATGAAAAACTAGCTCTAATTCTCCCTAACATATTTCAGGGAATGCGTTTGAATGTGATGCGCCACCCAGACATACATGCCCTAGACTGAAGCCTCAGGTGCAAATTGCTGAGATATCCATTGCCAAGATATCCATTTCCAAGAGTCATTTTCATGTGTTACAAAAAATATCACACCCATGATGAATGCCTAAAAGGTAACCCAACATAAAAGGCATCCCAATAAGAAACAAGCCCCCTTCTTCCTTTATAAAACTGCATTCCATAACCCAATCACTAGAGGGACGCTCAAAAAAGCTCCCCATACCCCATACCTTCGAAAAAAGGTTGGAATTGCAAGGAAACATTATTGAGAAGGACTAGGATGGCTAACCTAGGAGCTTGCACTACTTTTCATCCTTCTCGAAGACCCAACCGCAACAACTCCCCCCATTCTTCATAATGTTGCTGGCGGCCAACAAGATGAAGGGAAGGAAAAAAAAAAACATATATGTATATAATATAAAAGAAGAAGAATGTGGCTCCCATCCCCTCACAAGGGAAAGCTCAATTAGAAAAATAGGAAGCTTTCCAAACCCCGTGGCTTTTGAAAAAGGGGGGAATTGTAAATAATGATAATCGAGAAGGACTAGGGTGGCCACCCAAAAACCCACACTTCTTTTCTTCCTTCACAAACATCAAACCACTAAAACACCCCATTTTCTCCATAAATATATGGGTCGCAAGGAGGAAAGTAATTAAAAAACATGAAAGAAAGAGAAAAAAAAATTATCTACTTGCTCAAAGGAGGAGGCTCAAATAGAGAACAAACTTCCTGAGCTCTACAACCTCACAAAAGGGGGAGAATTGCAAGTAATGATGATCATGAAGGACTAGGGTTGCCACCCAGGGAGCTCACACTGTATTTCATCCTTCTTGAATTCCAATCCTCAACATTTCACCATTCTCTTCATAAAGCTAGGGGCTAGAAGGAGGAATGAAAACAAAGAAAGCAAAAAAAGGAAAAGAAAAAGAGAACAAAAATGTGGCTGCTAGCGGAAATTCCGAGGCTCAAACAGAAAACATGCTTTGAAGGCCACATGCCCTCAAAAAATGGGGGGAACTATATAGATCAGTGATCAAGAAGGACTAGGTTTTCCACCCCTGAAGCTTGCAGTACCTTTTCTCCTTCCAAAACACCAATCCACAAAAATTCCCCCTTTTCTCCATAAAGCTAGGGACCAAAATGAAGAAGGGAGGAAAGCAACATGAAAAAAAGAGAGAAATAAAACATGGCTATCAACTCACAAGGTGAGGCTCAAACATAGTACAAGCTTTCCAAGCCCTATGCCTTAGAAAAAACGAGGGGAACTCCTAGGAACAATGACTAAAAGGAACTAGGTTGGCCACCCTGGGAGACTGCGCTGATTTTAATTCTTCTCGAACACCGATCCACAACAATTCCAACTTTTATCGATGAATCTCGGGATCAAAAGGGAAGAAAATGGCATGAAATAAACAGAAATAAAACATGGTTTTCATCTCACAAGGGGATGCTAAAACAAAGAACAAGCTTCCTAAACCCCTTGACTTCAAAAAACAAGGGGGAACTATAGGGGACAAAGATCAAGAAGGACTAGGGTGACCACCGTGGTATTTTTCACTTCTTTTTGTCCTTCACGAACACCAATCCACAATAATCCCCACCTTTCCTCTATAAATTTAAGGGCCAAAAGGAAGAAGGGAAGAAAACAATATGAAAGAAGCAAAACGCAATGGTGGATACACTCTCACAAGAGGAGGCTCACCTTAAAAAAAAAACAGGTCAACAAGTAACCTCTCATTCCATTTTCAACCAATTAGAAAACAATAAAAACATCACCCACATAACACTCACAACAAAAATCCAATTTGTGAGAAAGGGGGTCAAATTTTAAGAAGCATTAGCAAAATAGAGGGCCAACGCCAGGTGAGGAGATGTTGGCTTAACCAAAAAGATAGAAAACAAGGCACCCAATCAAATAATCCCACCTTTTCACACCCTTCCAAATACATTGTGGCACAACATCCTTTCTATATATACAACGTAACAAGTAGCAGTAAAACAACCAAGCACACAAGAAGCAATCAAACAACCAAGTAGAAAAGTAGCAATCATCCATCCCCTATTGACCCCACCCAAACATTTTCTCTAGACGAAAGGATTGAGGTAGCAAGCGCATGTGCAACCACTCCATTGAACCAACCACCAACAAAAAAAGGTTCCCAAGAAACACATAAACCACCGCTATCGTCTTTTCGAGAGAACGAACTATATAGGCCCATGCCCTTGGCCCACATCTTCCAACGAATAAAATACTAAACACCGCCACTATGAACGAGTCTAAATTTTTCGATCATATCACGCAAGCACCTTGATTGTAGCAACCATTCCCCTCCAAACATACTTTTGGATAGGGTGCTCCCAAGCAACGAACTTCTGAACCCCATACAAAAAATAGATTAGGGGAAAGAATAAAAAAGGATGGGAGAAGCGCAAGCATCACTTATGTTGTAACTCCTAAAGATAGCCCTGAGTTTCTAAATACTAGTGCACAGGACATATTAAAATCATAGGATTTAAATACATTCACTTATGGACTCCTTTGAAGGTATCTTCACCAACAATTTATGAGAATGCGGTTTGGAATGATGAGGACTCTTTGTACTTAGCTCATGCAAGAAAATATGCACTCAAAATGGGCTCGAGAGGTCATATACGTCTAGGATGCTTCAAATGGGCCAAGTAAGAAACCAATGAACATATATTTGAATATAATGTGGCAATGACTATGGGAATTAGGTATAGAAATTCCTGAGAGGTTGGATTAATTGTGGTAATAATCCAACCCTCTAATAATTTGGAGGAAAAGGTGGCAAGTAAGATATAATTGATTACAGAGTCTCACGGAGAGCAATATTAAGGTTGTATACTAGCTTAACGTGTGGGTGTCATCATCCCTGAACGAGAACATATACAAATTAATGAGTTAAACAATTTAGATCCAACGTCTTTCAAACATGATTCATTGGAAGAGAAAACAATGAAACGATAATTCTAAATAAATGAATGATAAACACATACATATTTCTCATTAATTCAATTGGAATCCAGTTGTTTACAAATTCATATTATATTAGCCTTCAAATACAGCTCTCTGTAATATGCATTTCAGAGCTCAAAAATAGCTTGTACATGATAGGTTATACTGTATGTGTTAGCAAAATAAGTCACCCCTTGATTTATTAAGGAGTAAGCCTTACACATCATAGTTCATTACAAATTTTAAAGGGGTTGTTTGAGTGGTGGGATGGATTTCTCAAATATTTTGAAATGATTCAATGTTCTTTAATACTTTCATGTGTTTAGCAAGCAGTGGAAAGTATAAATTGTGTGGGTAAAGGTAGTATAGGTAGCGGAGTATACAGGTGTAAGAATATGAATAGTTGGTACCTGTTTCAGGAAATATTTCTATCCTAAATCAGTTACACAACTATGATGATGGTTCTTTTACACAAAATCTGTTTATGAAAATTAAAACAACGTTCAAAAAATATATTGCACGTATAAATTACTCCACAAATCCTTTATTAAATCTTCACTCACATGTTCTATTACACACATATAACTTGCAGAAAACTAAAAGTAGATAATTTATTGTTAAATCCTTTAATATATTCTCACTCACACTTCACTAGTTGCTCCAATTCATATTTTAGAAGAAATTAATAAAGAAAATATACACACCACACATTAGATTTTCCTTGAGTCAAAAAATCTTCCAGCATGAAGAAAAAATGGTTTTTTATTATATTCAGTCTTCAGGCAGACTAACATGCAACATGGAAATAGTATTTACAAGTGTTATATATAGAAAGAGGAGGAACCAACTCCATCTCTTATAAAACAAAGGAAACATTAATTCTAAAATAACATAGGTGTAAAAAGACATTACCCCTTATCTCATATAAATCTAACATAAATGATAGATGGAGAAAGAAGATGAGAAGAATTATGGGCTTGAATGCTAAATGTGTTGTCATGCTGCCCTTTTTCTATTGAATTATCTCCTTGTGTCTTGGGTCTTTAATAACAATGTAGCTTCATTTAGTAAGACCTCCAAAAACCTCATAAAAACCTCTCACCATCACTTGTATTATACATTTGGTTATGGGTTGTTATCCATCCTTAACTGGCTTGGAAAAACTTGGTGACAGGTTTCGAAATTTAGTTAAAATAGGTGCAATTAGAAATTCCAGTAAAAACCTATAACTGCAAAAAATATGGAATGCTACCATAAATTCTAGTAGCACCCTGCTTATTTTTAAAAATACATAGAAAACTGATGGAAATACTGTGCTAACTTGTATTTTATGAAACCTGGGATGTTGTTCAAAATTTGTAACTGATAAGAAAAAAATAATTAGCACCAAAAGCCCTTTTACCTTTCCTCTACACATGTTGCAGCTTCAGCCAATTTATCTAAATCAGGTTTGTGGTCAGAAACTAATGTTCTTGATTTGGTTGCTCTTGTAGTTGCCTCCTTGATAGGTTCTTTGTCCTCCTTAGAACCATTTTGTATTTTTCTTCTTTTTGAGCATTCTAAGTGTTGTTCTGAAGGGGTTGGGCTCGTACTTCTATTCATGGAGTTCTCTGATTTTTCTGTCTTTGAACCTTCAGGTTTCCCTTCAACATCAATGACTTGTTTCATTAGGCTTGGCTTTTGTAGAGCCTTCAATTTAAGCATAAAATTATTGCTTTCTCTTGTATGTCTCTTCCTAGTGCTAGTAATAGGTTTAGCTTCTACTTTCTTCTTCTTAATTTTGATTTCATATCTAGCATCCTTGAGGATTTCTTCATCTGATGGTGTAGGTTGATACTCTTTCTGCAGCTTCTGTTGAATATGTGCTTCCGAAATTTCTGGTAGCAACTACACTTTTGATTTATCTGTTGTATCATATCTTCCTCTGCTGCCTCTAGTGTAAACAATAGTAAATGGAGGAACATGGGGTACTATTTTCATGGAATTGGGTTTACTTGCTGAGGAGCTCTCTCCTTTTTCCACATTTCTTTCAACTTTTCCTGTAGAAAATTTCTCTCTTTTTCCCTTGGTCTTCTTATGAATGTTTTCTTTTTGGGCCTTTAATTTTGTTCTTCTCTTTGCAGGTTGAGGATTAGGTTGTGGAACTGGAGGTGTAGGTGCAGGTTGGCCCTCCCTATATAATAAAAAGTGGTCCCAAGTGTGATTTCTCTTCCCCAGCTCTTCTTCTCTAATGTTCCAAAATTTTAGCCTCACAACTAAATGGAACATTAGAGTTAGCAGCAGCTCTAATCGGTAAATAAAAGGGTAGAAAATCCCATAGCTCTAAGTGTGAAAGGTCACACTCTTCTAGCTTAATAAAACACCTCCATGTGTGAACAGGGATAAAATCAAGCTGCTTTGACTAAGTCAACAACGCAGTTGTGGAGGAGGAAGAATCCAAGCACGAATAACATAATTTTGGAGGGAGATGTATATTTGGATAGAAATGACCTAATTGAGTGGTGCCAAGAGCAATCAAACTCACATATTATATAAGGAAGAGGATGGCAGCATTATTCTTCATGTTTTAGCTTATTATTCTTGTCTACGAAGACTTGTTGCTTCTTTTTTGCTTAGCAGGGTTGTAGTGTTGTTTAGCACTGGGTGTTCTCGAGCAGGAATCCCACCTCTCTCCTTGAGGAGCCTCATTCGGAGAGTTTGTATTCATAATTCCACATTAATTTTTTAGGCCAAGCTTCAGCCTACATCATCAGCACAACTTTGAGGGAGATTGTGTAGTGTTGTTGGGTGGAACAGTGGAAGGGATTGGAATCCTGGTTTCTGAGCTATTTTCTCATTGGAGGAAGGTTTCCTTCACTTGAGAGACCTGTTTGGAGAGCTCAAGAACTGATTTTAGATCTGTGGTATCAGACCACACATTTCCCATACATTTTCAGTGATGTTCCAACTAGGGAATGTGTTATTTTGGAGGAAGTACTCAGTGCATGGTTTTGTGCCTCCATTGCAGTGTTTCTTTGTGATTGAGAGGTTCATCCTTTCATGGGAGGAAGCCCTGGAGGGATCTAAATCATATCATACATATTTTAGCCTTATACACTCATGCATTTTAGTTTTGTAGTGGTGATTCAGTAAATTACTGAATATCCCATCTTGTATGCAGAGTGTTTGACAAGAAACCCTTGCTAGGTTCTCTTATATTTTGTATATGGAGACTAGATCTCTGTTCTTCATCATTATTCACTAATATATGAGTATATATAATTGTTGTCCTATATTATGAGTCAAATCCCTCTTTATACTGCGCAGTCACTTTATGCAGCAACTCCGGTAAAATGCAGTTTTGGGGTTTTTGATCATTTTCAGCTACACTAGTGTGGGAGGTCTATTTAGCCCACCTAATTTGATTTGTTTCAGCTCTATTCTTGGATTTAGGTTGTATATTTATTAATTTATGGGATCCAAGAGTAAATTTTAGTGTTTTATTGCATATGTTGCTGGAAATTCGTTTTTAATGCATGATTCACAAGCTATCCCAATTTTGGGATACTACAGTGGTATCAAAGCATGATCTCTGGCTCAGCCTATGAGATCCATTGATCAGAGGAAGGAGGGATGGGTAGAAGCAAGAAATATTCATTATGTAAAAGGAGAAATAATGACAAACTCACAAAGCTTCTTCCAAATCCTATGCAGAGCTTTCAAGGAGAGCTGAAGAAAATGAGATTGGATATGGGATATCCGAAGGAGGTTGAATTTAGAGCTGAATCTAGATTTGCACATGGTGAGTGTGAGAATGCAACTACACACCATGATGCACAATGTATTCTATCTTGAGATGGATAGGAGGAGGAAGAATGCCTAAGAGGATGACTCTTAGTGATTTGTTGTGGGAGTATGAATCTCAAACTGAGAGGTTTAGAGATCATACTGATTTCTGGGAGTTTTGAAAGATCTAGGTGGAGAAGAGTAGGCATAAGGATGCAGATAGATTTCTTCTATCTACTTTTTTCGGATCACCTGCATGTTTAGCTGGGGCTTCGGTGAAGGAGCTAGACTCCTATTTTCAGCAGCACCATATTTCTGAAGTTGAAGCCATCATAGTTGCAGTGATGCATTTCAGAGGTAAGGCGCATGCATGGTGGATTTTTGAATCTTGTTCTTTAAAGAATGCAAACACTTCCTCTTATGCAATATTCATAGAAACATTGGTGGGAATGTTTGGTGAAAAACTTCCTAAGACACGTGAGCAAGGAAAACTGGAGAGAACAAAACCCTTGCATGGGATGGAGGAAAATCCACTTCAGAAAACCATTGGAGAAGTTGACATATTGCATTACACTTTGCCGAAAGCAAGACCTCCAGTTCATATTCTTGGACAAGAGGGCATGGTGATCTCCTTTTCACAGGAGTATCCAACTATTGAGATGTTTCCCATACACATTGATGAGGATGAGGGCAACAACGCTGAAATTATAGAGCACATCCAATACCTCATGCAGAGGAAGGAGGAGCACATGCTCCAATAGGATGGATTCTTGTATCTTTTCAAGGAAGTCCCCACCATCTCATACATGGAGGTCCAAGCATAATTAGTGAGAAACATGATTGTGCAGCATTGTAGCTGGATGGAGGAGGTAGGGATGAAGAGCAACATCATGTGCTGAAAGGCACACACCCTTATCTATTTCAGAGAGCTAGTGCAAAGAGGAGGGAGACTGTATTGTGATGTGGAAGCAAGGGCAAGGTTTCCCAACCATGTGTACAGTCCACTCTTGACATTTATGTCTCACTTCATGGAGGCATTCCACTGGGGAGGCCATCTGATCTAGAGTTGATGGAAGACATCTTGTCTTTGGATTCACCACTCTGGGATTTTGGAGAGGTGAAGAGTCTGGAGGAGAACTTTGGCATGAGGGATGTCAAAGTAGCAGGCACTGCATGAGGAGAGCGTTGGTGCATGCATGATTATCGATGACCCAGATAGAAATGATAGATACATGGTGGATGATGTGGTCATCTATTCCTATGGTAGGATCTTCTTGACTAGATCTTCTAGTCTCAAGGAGAAGCTACTACATGCAGCACATGAGGACTTTTATTCTATGCACTTTGATGCATATTTCCATTTGATTTAGGAGTTCACTTGGGAGGGCATCTAGAATGACATACATCAACATATGGATAGATGCCTAGCCCGAATGGTGAGGAAGAGTAGGTCACAACCACTTCCCTAATCTTTGGGGACAAGGGAGAATTTCCGGTAGAGCCATTTCAGCTCAAGATCTCAAGTGCATAATGGAGGAGGTATCATTTCATATTTTGTATTGTATTTCTTTTCCTTATTTGAGCAGCATGATGTGTCAAGAATAGTTGTTCCTTCTTGCATATTGTATGACGATGTATTTGTAGCTACTTGTAGCATTGATGTTGGCTATCTTTTTGATGGTTTGTGGGGGAAGCCACATGTTTCTTGGTGTGCACCATTTACACCATATTGTAACTTCATGTGTTCATATTATGAGATGACTGTGGCAGAAAACAAGTGGCTGGTAAAGCACTTTTTATTTCTTATTTTGATGTAGGCAAAGGATGCATTGCACTGGTTCCATGAGTGGAATTGTGATTCACTCTCCAGTTGTCATTTGGCAACTTGTTTTTATTTTACCTTGCTTTCATGTATTGCTGATATGTTTTTGCTCAAGGAAAGCTTTGTAAGGAGAGAGAAACAAATTGGATGGCATGGCACCCATATGTTAGAGGATTATAAGACTTGTTTGTATGGGGCATCATACAAGTTTACAATCATGATCTTACTTCATGACTTGTATGAGGGAGAGATGAGGCATCAGAAATTTTTTTTGTTGTTGTGGTTGCATTTGGGATAGTATGGGCATAATTATTCCCATAATTTTCATGAGATTTCTAAAGAGAAGGAAGGCACATTCATGGTGGAAGGAGTATAACCTTCAGCATTGAAGGATCATGAGAGACTTCCATGTAGGAAGAATATCTTCTCACATAGCAACATGATGGTGGATGGCTTTGACATATGGAATGTCAAAGAGAGGAGTCATGGAGCCTTATTTCTAAGGCTTACAAAACTATCACATGGGAGTGTGTTCTTATTGATGGAGTGTTCCAAGGAGTATATGTATCCTTTCTTCTTGCAGATTTTTATGAGAGGATCCTCATGGGGAAAATTACACATGGACCTCAATTTCAGCCTACTCACTATGCATGGTAAGAAATACATCTTTTTACTAGTTGATTACTCCATTGAGTATTTGCATCTTCTCAACATATATGATCAGTGCATTGCTCCATAAGAGAGAAAGAGCATTTTTGGGTTTCATGGTCACTATTGGGCCAATATTTGTAATGATAGTAGCCCATCTATACATGGCTATGGGAAAGTGTATTATTATTTTAACTATGTGCAACTGATAGACATTGATGCTTACTTCCCCATGTTGGAAGAACAAACATACATAGCTTATAACTTGTTGTAGAACCACTTGCCACATGAAATTATCAAGAAGGAGTTGGGGGGACTGTGTAATATTCACTTGGAGAACCTTTGGTACCATCCAAAATTGCAGCTAATTTTCAGAAATTTTTTGATTTGGAGGCCAAATGGTGATGATGTGCCATTCATCTTGAATGGAATGGGTTAGGTTCACATGTCTCATGACTTTCGAGGAACAGTCCTTGGAGGCTCAATCTTCTTCTTGACATTGGAGGGAAATCATGTTGCGGCCCAAGATCAACATGCCCTCTACACTTATCATAAGTGGAGAGGAGGACAGCATGGGATAGGCGCTCTTTCCTATCATGTTCATTTATTCAGCCCACCTATATTTTTGGAGCACAAGGTGGAGGAGATTTTTCATGAGTTACCATGTTGGAGGGTGACTCACTTCATTTGGATGATAGCATGGGTGAGGGAAGCACTCATTCACCATGATGATCATCATCCCTACTTTGTGGAGGCCATGAGATAGCAAGCATGTTTCCATTCACACTTTCAACCTTTGATTAATGTAGACCATTTGGTTTTGCACACTTGGGAGGAAACATTGGACTACAGTTTATCTGTAGATTATCTTGATGTAGTGATGGAGGCTATTGATGGGAGGCTACATGAGGAGGAGGGGAAGAATTTTTCTCTCCTTATACATTTTCTTGAGGACAAGAAAATATTTTGGAGGGGAGGACTGTAATGTTCCAAAATTTTAGCCTCACAGCTAAATGGAACATTAGAGTTAGCAGCAGCTCTAACCGGTAAATGAATGGGTAGTGTTACAGGTAAAAATACCTCCTCATCTGCTTAGAGGAGAAGATAAATATGGAAGGAATACAAATACCTAAACTAAACCTATTTCTGCCAAGGTAACGCCTCACTATAACAACACAAGAGTGTTATACCACACTTGATCAGTGAATGGGATGCATTAGTGGCTAGGGCAATGCTCTGTTTACACTAGAGGGCAGCGTTACCAGTGTTTTGAGTTTGGAACGGGAAAAACCCGCAGAGAATGATTTGAATTTCCAGCTTTTTCTCACAAGAGTGTCAGTAAAAAAAGGAAACTACAAAGCACTAACTATTATTGGGCCTTGGCATAAACAACTGGACTCTCAAAGAAGGCAAAAGCATGGAGGTTGAGGAAACATCTTGGTTTTTTTTATTCAGAATTGGTGGAAAGAGAAGGGCAATGATTGCTCTCTCCATCTCCTATAAAATGGAGTTGAAGGCTCTTGGTTCAAGGTCGAAGGATTGTCAAAACTTTTGAATACTTCTGAAGTAGATATCATTGTCGTAGTGTGAAGGTCAAAGGTCAAAGAGGTTCATTGAGAACTTGTTGATCAAGACATCACCACTTTGAGAGATAGAGAGATTTGAAGGCTAAGGAGGGCTTGCTACAACCGATGGTTGTAATCCTCATTTTTATAAATCAATAGAACTGTATTTGTTTTTTCCATTCCATGCGTTGATATTATCATTATTATTTAATCACTTATATAGCATGAGATGAATGGCTTAGATGTGCATAGTTTAAATTTTTATTATATATTGACTTAATTGATAGGAAATATATGTTATGGAGAGATTACATGGGTGCCTTAATTGATTGCAGGGCCAATATTTGGAGCTGGTAAAGGGGAACTCCTGCTTTGCTACCTAGTGATCTCCAAGAGACTCCAATATCATTAAAGAGGTAATATTCTATCTCATTCTATCAATTTGTTTTAAGTTAATATGAACATGTATGTGCCTTCTTTGTGAACTATACAGCTAATCTTACTGTCTGCCTTGGGCACCAGAAAGCACTGAGAGGGATATTCGATAACCAACAACCCAAGAATTTGACCCTATAGCATAATTGGCGACTCTGCTGGGGAGTTTCCCCATAGTTTCCGGACTATTTCTTTCCTCCTTTCTTCTTTCCTCTGTTCACAAACCCTTCTGACCAGTATTTATGCCCAGTAGACATTTCAAAAGCTCGCAGAGTTCAATCCTATTTCTATTTGACCCTCTGAAGAACTTTACCCTGGCTAACGCTACCTCTGTGGGTTTTCTAGTTCGTTATAATGCTGGCTCTACTTAAATATAGTGCATTAGTCTCTGGATTAACGTTGTCTTTACTCAGAGACAGTGCGTTACTCAGCGAAAATTTTTTGTTCACTGTTGTGATTTTGTTTTGGCTGCAGAGTTTTTTGGCCATCAGTATCTCTCCTTGACTGAATCCATGTGCTTGTTTACTAATCTGGCATTTCTGCTTGTTTACTCTTTTTTGAAAAGTTAGTGTGAAAAGCATTTAATTTTTAGAGAATATATATATATATATATATATATATATATATATATATATATATATATATATTAGTTTTTCTGCATCTAGCTAAGTTAATTCTGAAAATTTCAGTTCATAGACTGTTAAGAAGAGGTAGATAGAAGTCTGAATCTTTAAATTTGAACTGTGCTATTTGAATGTTAGTGCATGGATGTTGAAAAGAAACCTATCCTTGTAGAAATACTCTTCATCAAATTGAATAGTTAGAGCATATTTTGCATGGTTTCTTGAGTCAGAGTCTCATTACATTTCATACGTCCACTCCCCCTCCACAAGACTAATAATTAAGTACACTAAGAATCAAGTGATAATAAAATCAATCACATTACTCTTTTTGAGCTCACACCAACAGTAGTTTAGGCTAGGATCTTGGGTTAGGAAAAGTGAGAAAATCACCAAGATCTCAAAACTTGAAACTAGAATCATTAACGAGCGAAATCCTAATGCACTCATATTATCGGGGTCGTTACTTTACTAAATATCAGCGCGAGACAACACTTGGCTGCACAAGAAGGTAGCCTACCTTCGACTGCATCCAGTGGGTGTGTTATATATTGTGGTTCCCTTCGGGGATGTCAAAACTAGATCAGGGATCTAGGTATTTTGCCCATATAGCATATTGTCCTTGATCGTGGACCCCCCCTGATGATGTTTGTGATTTGAGGTATCTTTAGTGGCCATAATTTTTAGGGACTTACACAAGGTGACTGGAACGGGCTGTCCTGGTACCTCAAACAGATGGACCCACTCTGTCTTCAGTCTTTAGGAGGGTACTCATCTTCACAAGAGTGCTTACACCTATCGTCTGAGGTTCGGGCAAAGCTCTAGAGTGACCGTAACTGTACTTTTGACCAACCCTCTCTGTATACTATTGTGATACTGGATTTCATCACCAGCAAATGGTAATACTCAGGCAAGGCATCCTATTATGGCTACTTTTTGATTGATTTTAGAGAGTCCTTTTTTCTTTTTTAGGTGTGTAGTTATTGTCATTGAGACTTTATAATACATCACAATTTATTAAAAGTTGTTAAAAATAAATAGGTCACCGTGGCATCGTCCGACCCATGCTGGTTGTCTTGATGACAACAAGGTCTACCTCCTCTACCTCTTGAGGAACAACTGAACCTTGGTGAACCTGTGCCTTCTATGGAAGAGTAGTCTCCATTGACAAACACTGATTTACACGTAGCCTTGTATCATATGAAATTTCCAGAGGACCCTTTCATAGAAGGTGTCGTACCTCATTAAAATCATCCACTCACTAATCCATTGGGGCCTATGATAGTTTAGATTCCACCATGCCAAGATATGTTTTTGGCCGCACAAACATCCATTTCACCACCGTCATCCATAGGGTCGATGCCAATGGCAACCATCCCAGGTTCGCCACTATCCTCCCCACCGGTTGTCAGTTCTATGCCATCAATTGGTAACCCCAGTAGTCAAAATATACCTAAACCCAACCCTACGGTCATCAAAACTGTCAGTATCTCATTGAATTCTTCGGGATCTACTCCTACCGTGACCACGTTGGGACCCACGGTTGCTCCTCCCATGAGTGTGACTACTTCGGTTCCTTTTAGAAACCCTTTCGGTTGGAACCCTTTGCTGAGTTCAAACCCCTTGGCCACTATACCAGGGGGCAGTGTCACCAGCACACAGGTATCAGGGAACATTTATTTTCCCCTACAATCTGTAGGACAAATGGGACAACCTATTGTTAATACTATTCCCTTAAGTGGTTCAAATATAGGTGTAGGGTCTATTCCGTTGCTGAACTATGCAAGTAGTAGCATGCCTCCAGGAAACTCTAATGCATCCATATGGACTAACCCACCCCAACCTCTATCTAGAACAGGAGGGAACTTTTATACTGGGGGCAACCAACCATTCGCCCCACAATACAATATGCCCTATTGAAAGCAACCATATGTCCCTACCCCTCCACCTATAGTAAATTTTTATCAAAGTCCTACTTATCCTCCTGGTAACACATTGATGGGTGGACCTTATGGTCTAAATAGTTAGCCCATACTTCCTTGGTTAGATTCAGGAAAAAATCCACAATTTCCATTTTTGGTAGCTCTGGACATTCCCGAAATCCATAAACTGACTAATTATCCCATCAATCACAACCGGCTCTAGCCTCTGGTACCGCACAATATTCTTTTTGACATCCCAAAGTTCGATGGGAAACAAGGGCACGACCCAACCACACACATCATTACCTTTCATCTATGGTCTATATCTAATTCCATGGTGGATGATAGTGTCCGGATTCAACTGTTTCCCTGCACCCTTACAGGCAATGCTACCAAGTGGTATATTGAATTGCCAT
Source organism: Pinus albicaulis (assembly GCA_034641835.2). Classification (NCBI taxonomy): domain Eukaryota; kingdom Viridiplantae; phylum Streptophyta; class Pinopsida; order Pinales; family Pinaceae; genus Pinus; species Pinus albicaulis. The sequence goes on from CM076580.1 coordinate 864,106,450, forward strand.
GTGATGTCGTCAACACTTTTGGTGCTTTAGCGACGGAGTTTCAAAAGAACTTCCAATTAACAATCAGATTTGAAACCGGAATGGAACTGTTAACCTTGTGTTGAAGCCTAGAAAATCTCTGCTTCAAACATTGGGGGAAAACCACCCGGTCGGGACCTTAAGACAGCTCCTTTTCCGTTTGGGATGGTGGCTCCGACTGGATTTAAAGGACCAGTTTCCTTATAACTAAGTGGATTGAATTGGATGGGTGAAAATGGGACTAAATTAACAAAAAATAAAACTATCTAATCTAAACTAAATGCTGATAAAGAAATTCTAATTTTAACCAGGGTGATTATATGTGAATACAACTTAGGATTATTTCAATCTAATAATAACCATGGAAATGTATTATTAACTAAATTGAAATGTGTAGAAACGAATAAAGATAACTCTGTTTAATAAATTAAACAGAGTTATATTAGCATATTGCATTCATCATTATATACCATTCATATATGTCTATAAATGATAATATTCCAATTATACTCAGAAATGATAATATAAAAAGGAAATATTATGAAAATCAAATATATAAATGATAGCAAATTCTTCAAATGAATACCATATAACAGAGACAATCAACAATGAACAGATAAAAATACCGCATTCATCTTGCAGACTGTCAAACGAAATGTGATACTCTGATCTAGTAACTCCGATGTAAAATTAAATCCAAAGGCACAAAAATGCAACACTTCAAAGATAATTTGAGCACAAAAATCACCAGATGTGATCTTTCATATAAATAAAATAAGGAATGAAGTACAGAAATGTTAGCTCCAAATCCCAAAAATATTACAACTTCCGATCCCTCTCTAAATGCATGAGAGGGATTTAAATAATAAATTACATAACAAAATCCTAATACTACTGCTACAATCTATCAAATTAAAACTGAAATGCTATTTTGAATAAAACTGATTCATTGTTTTTCTCCCTCGCTTGATGAAGCCAAATTGCAAATGTTCAACATATCTCGGAGTCTTGGTGGATGAATCATCTCAGTATGCAACTGTCCAGTATAGGTGGCATCAGAAAATTCTGGAATTAGACAATCGACAGCGTTTGATAGAAGTTTGATAGCTGTCTGTTGATTGTTTGGCTTGATCAAATGAGTCCACATACTATCCCAGGATATCGTTTGAAGTTTGCCGATTTGTTGACTTTTCCTTTTCATTTCTTCTCTCCACCTGTCTTCAGTTTCTTTTATTTTTGGCAAACTGCCAGGAACACAGTCTCAAATGAGATTAATTGAGTATAAGCTGTCATTTATGAATTGCGTGAGATTATTCATTATATTTCTGGCCCTTGATATTGCTCTATCAGCTTTCATTAATTGATGTTCCCATTCTGTAAACAAGATTTCTTTGTGTTTTTCCTCTATCCTAGGAAGATTTGCTTCCTTTCCCTTTTCTTTGAATAAAAGAACTTGTTGTTCTTTGGCTCTGCAAGACAATAAACTCTCAGTCATGATCAACAAGCCACTCAAACGGAATGATTTATGAACTTATGGTTTTCATTTATTTGTTTCGTATATTGCGTAAATGCTCCTTTTGGGTCACACTTAAGTATTTAAAACCAAATCATAAACCATATTCATTTGATTCGTTATTGAATGCCTTCGTACCAATAAAGATTTGGCGCTTTTGATATATTAATATATTCAAAAAAATCTTCGTATGCAAATAGATGAATCGCATCGGAAGTTTTCGAATGTCAAATGAGTATCACAATACGTTTATCCCGATTGATCGATTGCGATTGCAGATCTTTCCGATCTCTAATGGTGGGGTCTACCATATTTTTTAAACAAATGTTCGATTTTCTTTTAAAAGCGTTTATTATCAAATGCACATCGGATCGGGGAATTTCAACTAATCGTAAAGAGTTTCTTAAAGACTGTCCCGATTAATCGATTGCGATTGACCGCATCGCATCGGAAGTTATAATTAACTGTTTTAAACTCTTAGCGATTAAAATTTTCCGATTGGACTAATCGCATCGGAAGATTTGAAATGGGCATATGAAATTTCTTTTGAAGGTTATCTCCGATTCTCCGATTGCGATTGAACTTTTAACTTTGATTTTCTTTTTTATGATAAGGCCTTGTATATTAGATCGGACCATAAGTTTTTTGAATGTTGAATCTGTTTAGTAATAATATGAAATTTTCCAAAACAATGAATTTTATTTCTAAGTGTTTTATTTCTAAAAAGAAAGGGACCCTATTTCTAAATTTTATTTCTAAAATTTAGAAAAAGGGAGGGTTGTTGTATAGTACAACAATTGGCGATTCACTTGAAAGAACCAATTATCTCTGAAAAATAGAATGAATACTATATCTTAAGTAAGTAAAGATTTTTAAAGGTAAATAAAAATTATCCTAGGATAATCAAAAATAAAATCTAACTTATGAAAAAGAATAAAAATTATTAACAATTTCTTTCTAGTTTCTTAAGAATAAAAACATTTTGAGTTGTCTTAAGCTTTGATTGGTATTAATAATGAAGTAAGTGGATTTCTTCAAGCTTGGTTTTGATAATATACTCTATTGTCATAGGCACTGCCTCTGCTGCCCGCAAACGTTCATAGTCTCGACAGGGTTACCTTTTAACCATTAACTATTCATTGTCCCATTCAACTAAGATTATGACTTTTTAAAAGATAAATTCATAAGACATGTTATCTCATGTTTTTGTCTTTTATTTATTTTTATTTCTTTTTTAAGAGCCATTGTTCTGGTTTGGTAGCCAGTTGTTAACAATGCCATTCAATAGTTATAATTAAATTGAACAAGCTGGCTCGTGATGAGACCCCTTGTCTTATATTAATAAGCCATTACCCTGTTTTGATAGGCAGTATTGGTAATGTCAGTTTTATTATTTCTTATGAATATGGTAAGTCGGCTCATGATGAGACCTCTTATCTCTTAAAAAAAAAAAATGTTTTCAATAATTTCTTAGAATTATATTCTAAAAAAATCACAACCTAAATGAATGGGGTGAACTAGTCTTATCCTTAAGAATCAATGGATGACAATTTTCTGAGTTTTTTGAGTACCAAGACTTGAATAATCTTTACTTTTAGAGATAACTTCTCTCTGCTTAATAAACTTGTAATGATTTACATTTTCCTCAAGTTTTTCCAAAAAGATTATGCAAATAATTGGTATAATCTTTCAAAGTTTAACATCTTATTTAAAACTATCAAGAGAATATAATTATTTCTCTAAAAATTCTTATTTACACAAAAATAAATATTTATAACATTTTTCTTAAGAATTTTTCTATCAAGTAAACAATCAATTAGAGACTTATTAACAACCTTTATTTGTAAAAACAATAAAAGACTTTGCAAAAAAGAATATGTACAACTTTAAGAAGGGGTTACCTCTTTATGAGAAGAATTTCTTTAAGATAAGCCCGTTTACAGGAAGAGATTCTCTCTTACCTGTTAGATCTTGGAGCATGAATGTATTTGAGCCTATCTTTTCAACGATCTGAAATGGTCCAAGCCACATCTTTTGAAATTTGGTATGTTTACCATTTTCTTCATGTGCCTTATCCCATTTTAGAACAAGATCACCAATTGACAAAATTTTTGAGCCAGTAGAACTTGCATCAAAAGAAGATTTTACAAGTTGTTGATGTTTTTCATGAACAATTCTAGCTTTATCTCTTTCTTCTTCTAGTTTAAGGATTTGATCATATCTCAATTGAACGGATGAAGAAGGATTTTCTTCAATAAATTGTACTAGGGCTAATGATGGAAGAGTTAAATTTGATGGTATCACAACTTCTTTTCCATAAACTAAATTAAAAGGTGAAGTTCCGATTGAAGCTTTCTCTGTAATACGATCAGCCCATAATGCAAAAATTAAAGATTTATGCCAATTCTTTTGATTTTGATCGATAGTCCTTTTAATAATCTTGATGAGATTTTTATTGGTGGATTCAGCTAACCCATTACCTTGTGGGTAATAATTTGCTGAATATTTGAGTTTAAAACCCCTTTTAACTGCAAATTCTATTAAACTGTTTCCTGAAAAATAAGATGCATTATCAAAGACAAGAGCTTGAGGTACACCAAACCTGGTTATGATAAATTGATCTATGAAATCAATAATTGCATCAGAATTGGCTACCTTCAAAGGGATTGCCTCTACCCATTTTGTAAAATAATCGGTTGCAGTAAGAATGTACTTGTGCTGCTTGGAAGAATGAGGTATTATCTCACCAATAATGTCAAGTCCCCATTGTTCAAATGGTTGCACAATATTTACTGGTTGCAAAGGAAAAGCTGGTTTCCTTTGTCTTCCACTTGCAGTTTGGCAGATTCTGCATTTTCTTACATATTCATGTGTATCTTTAAAAAGGGTAGGCCAATAATAGCCAGCATGAATTATTTTGTGAGCCGTGGTATCACCTCCAAAATGACCTCCTGCTGGTCCATCATGCAACTCCTGCAAAACCTTTTCAGCCTCAGTCTTTTCAAGACATCTCAACAAAATTGAATCATAATTTCTTCTAAATAACACATTATCAATGATCTCATATTTAACAGCTCTTAATCTTAAAGCACGTTTTTTCTTATAACTGAGATCAGAAGGAGCATACCCATTTTTCAAGTAATAGATGAGATCAGAATACTGAGACTCAGAATCCGTAACACTTATCTGATTTACTTGAATATCTTGATTTGAATGATCATTGTCTGGTATATTATGAGCTCCTGCTAATAATCTGCAAAAACCTTGTCCTCTAACAATCTTAGCTGGTTTAATATCAACATCATATTCTTGTAGGGCTGTTACCCAGTTAGCTCGTTTTTCTCCTACTTCTCTCTGAATTAATAATTGCCTCACTGCAGAGAATGGGAAAATGATTTTTGTATGAGTTTTTAAGAGAAAAGGTCTGAAATGCTTGATTGATTTGAACACAGCAAAGGCTTGTTTTTCAACATCGGAATAATTCAGTTCATCTCCTTGCAGATTTGAACTAAAGAATGAAATTGGTGCTTCAATTTTCTGATCATTGAGTTGTGTTAAAACAGCTGCATAAGATGTCTCTGTGGCTAAAGTATACAAAATAAAATCTTTAGAAAAATCCGGAGTACTTAATGCTGGTGCATTAATGATTGCCTGTTTGATTAACTCAAAGGCTTCTTTCTCTTTATGCCCTTATTTAAATACTGAATTCTTCTTGATCATATTTTGCATAGGTAAAACAATTAAAGAAAAATCAGGAATGAATCTTTTTACAAAATTGATCTGTCCAAGAAATGATTGCATGGATTTTTTGTTATGAGGTAAAGAAATATCAGAGATCTCTTTAAATCTGTCTGGATCAATGTATATACCATCTTTTGATACAACAAATCCTAAAAGTTTTCCTTCATCCAAAGCAAAGAAAGATTTTTTCGGATTTAAGGAAATACCAAACCTTCTACACCTTTCAAATATTTGTTTTAGATCATGTAGATGATTGGTTCTCCTTTTTTAGAATACTGTTATATCATCGAGATAAACAACAACTGATTTATTGATCAGACCTTTAAATGCTATGTCCATGGCTCTTTGGAAAGTTGCTCCTGCATTTATTAATCCAAAAGGCATTTTTTGATAAGCATAAGTTCCCCATTTCGTTCTGAAAGTTGTTTTCAATCTGTCATCTGGATGAACCAAGACTTGATTATAACCTGAAAATCCATCAAGAAAGGACATAAGTTCAGAACCAGCTACTTTTTGAAGTATCTGCTCCATGGTTGGCAATGGGAAATTGTCTTTCAAACATGCCTTGTTTAAATTTCTGAAATCAATACAGATTCTTATATCACCATTTTTCTTCCTTATAGGTACCATATTGGAAACCCAATTGGAATGCCTGACAGGAAAAATGATTTTGGCTTTCAAAAGTTTATTAAGTTCTGATTTGATTTGATCTTCAAGATTTGGATGAATTTTCCTTAGCTTCTGTTGAACAGGTTTAATATCGGGAAGCATTGGAATTGTGTGCTCAATAACTGAAGTATCATATGTTTTTAAATCATCATAATTCCAAGCGAAAACATTTTTGTATTTGTTCAATAGTTTAATGAAGGCATCCCTTTCCTCTGATGTTAAATTAAGTCCTAAATTAACATTTTGAGGTTTTGAATCAGAACCAAGATTCACTAATTCAAATTTCAAAGTGGAACTTTGAAGTTTGGTATTAGTGACTTTCTTGAATCTGTCTTTAATATCATATAAGTCCTCCAATCTAACAACATATTTTGGAATGGGATTTTCATTACTTTTTGAAGAAATTTGTAAATCGTGCTCTTCTTCGTCAATAATTTGATCATCATATGATTTCTCTGAAGTCATGAAATTTAAGATATCTTGATCATGGTAAAAAACTCTCCAATTTGTGACATTGTCTGGGACAGATGGTCGAAAAATTAATTCTATTGAAAATCTATCTGGGCTAAAATCTTCAGAAGGTATGAGTCTGGAAGCAACATTGGCTAGCAAGTCTGCTGCTGAATTTTGAGACCTAGGGATGGAAGAAATATTGAATGCAGAAAAGTGTGTGGTGAGTTCTTGTACCAGTGATTGATAATGTTTGAGGTGATTTGAAAGACAGTGAATTGTATTTCTCACCTGTTTAACAATAATTTCAGAATCGCCGAATACTTTCAAATATTGTACTTTAAGGCCAATTGCTTTATACAAACCTTGGACTAAAGCTTCATACTCAGCTGTATTGTTTGTGCATTCAAATTCTAACCTACAGGACAGCATTGTCTTTTCACCTTGCGGGCTAACCAAGATACACCCTGCTCCTGAACCTTCGTTAGATTTAGAGCCGTCAAAATATAAAGACCAAAATAAAGAAGTATTAAGAATCTTATTTACAGTTTCCCCAGTATCATTAAAACATCTTGACCTATCAGTTTGTGAATAGTTTTCAATCTGTGATGTTAAACTGTTTACTGAGAAAGGGGATGGTTGGGCAGTGAGATTTCCAAAAAATGACTCTGATGAATAATTTCCCAAGATGTTGTTATTAAATGCAATTGGTTGATTTTCCTGTTCAAAATCTGTTACAGTATGGGTCATGTGTTTCTCTCGATTGATTTTTATTTGATTTGGCTTTCCTCCATAAGGTAACCACATGAGAGACCAATCGGTAGAAATATATCCGTGGAGCTTTTCAGACCAATCTCTACTTAAAATCAACCCATAAAATTCAGGTATATCAGCTATTAAGATATCAATTCGTTGAACTACCCGTGGATCAGCTGCTAACCTGATAGTTACGGATTTAATCTCTCCTAAAACCTGGACCTTGCTTCTGTCTAACTGTACAATGTGTATGGAAGACTTTTGGGGTTCTATGTTCAGTTTAGAACAAACTGAAGCTTGCATTATATTGGATGATGCCCCTGAGTCAATCAAACAATTGTGTAGGTTTCTGTTGTAGATCTCAAAAGTCAAAAGGAAGGGTGGAGTATGAGAATTTGATCTATCCCCAATCAGGACTGAATCAGTAGCTTCTATCATACCAGAAGGTGGTTGACCAGAATCATTTGCAGCTTTAGTACTGGGAAGAGGTGAACAGGGAACAGCATTCAATTCTTTGAGAAGCAATTTCTGCTGATGTTTTAATTTGCTAAGTTCAAACATGGTAATGTTTGCCTTAGTTTTCTTCATATCATCAACAATATTGTAATCCATTGAATCGGATACTACTAACGTTTTGGATGTTGGAGGAGTATTTGAATTTGAAGGTGGGTTTTGGGGGACTGCTGCGGGTGATTTCTTTGTAGGTACTTTTTCTTTTGTTGTAGCAGCACCTGCACTCCGTTTCTTTGAAGTTGTCTGAACAGGTTCGGAAGTACTTTTACTCCTAGTAGAGACAGGTAAAGCTTCTTCATCATTATCTGTATCGGAGTTGGGCAGGATGAAATCCCACATGCCATGGCATTCAACAATTTCCTCTTCATTATCAGTTAATGAGATTGTTTCCTCTTCTTCCTCTTCTTGATCTGAATCTGCATAAGATACGAGATTTGGTGGTTTTGATTCGGTTTTCTTATAATTCTTAAAGGGCCTTTTGGTTGAAGTTTCAGCTACTTGTTTCTTAATTTCAATCATTTCATTTGACATAGTCTTGAGAACCTTTTGGAGACCTTCCATATCATATGGATCTTTTGAGATTTTCTTCTTTGAGTCTTCTTTGAATGAGACTTTTTTGGTTTTCCTTTCCTCAAGAGCCGCTTTCTTTTCTAGAGCATTAATACGTTTTTCCACAGCAAGTGCTTCTTTCATGTTTTCAGCAAGTGTTGGTTTTGCGGCCCTGTCTACAAAAATAGCTATATTGGCAGGTAGGGCAGTAACATACCACTCACTTCTGATTTGTTCACTTGGTTTGGAAGTCGTTGGGATTTTATTCAAAAGTTTATTGAAACGAGCATTAAATTCTTTAATGGGTTCCCTATGCTCTATCCTAAGATTGGAGAGATCATTTATTAGTGTAGCTAAAGATCTATCGTCTCCATACTTAGTGAGAAACTGCTCTTGGCAAATGTCCCAACTGGTAATAGAATCAGAAGGCAGGGAAAAATACCAGGATCCTGCTGATCCTTGCAATGTATAAGGAAAAAGCCTAACAACGACATCTTGCTCAGTCACTCCCTTCAAATTAACTGCTAACATGAAGTTATTGATATGTTCCTCAGCTTGGGTTCCATTTTCTGGATTGAACTTGGGTAGCCATTTTTCAGGAGCATCAGGTAATGCATGTAATGGTGCGGGCATATTGACTGCACCAGGTCTGGTCCATGGATCTGCCATTGTAATACCAGTGGTGGATGATACTGTTGTTGAGATTCCAGATGTCTGGGAAGGAATTGATATTGAGGAGTGAACAAGTTGAGATGTTGAAGTTCCCAATTCCTGATGAACAACGATATGTAATGAGGGAGTGGATGGTTGACTTCGCACTGGGGAAGATGAGATGGAAGATGTGGATGAAAGTGCTTCACTGTCAGAATCTTCAGTATTTTTCTTTGCCCTTTTCCTTTTAGGTAAAGGAAATTCAATAGGTTCAATACCGAGCTTCTCACTCTGAAGTCTAGTAAGAGGGTGAGGTAGATTGAATTGCGAAGTCTCACTGCTTTGAGATAGCTCAGATTTCTGTGGTGAAATCGAGAAACTCTGAAGTTTCTGGATGAGAGACTGAACTTCAGGAGATTCAAGACTTAATTGTTCTGAAGTATGGTGGGTTTGAGCAGTGATAGTGGATACCTCTTCTTCTTGCTTGGATGCCGAGGAATCAGCGGGCAATTTGGAAGTACGAGGTGATGTGGAGGGAGAATTACTCTTAGAATGGTTTGTAGATTTGGGTTTGCTTGCCATTCACAGTTGGAGGCCCTCCTTCTAGCGCCAAAAATGTTGAAGCCTAGAAAATCTCTGCTTCAAACATTGGGGGAAAACCACCCGGTCGGGACCTTAAGATAGCTCCTTTTCCGTTTGGGATGGTGGCTCCGACTGGATTTAAAGGACCAGTTTCCTTATAACTAAGTGGATTGAATTGGATGGGTGAAAATGGGACTAAATTAACAGAAAATAAAACTATCTAATCTAAACTAAATGCTGATAAAGAAATTCTAATTTTAACCTGGGTGATTATATGTGAATACAACTTAGGATTATTTCAATCTAATAATAACCATGGAAATGTATTATTAACTAAATTGAAATGTGCAGAAACGAATAAAGATAACTCTGTTTAATAAATTAAACAGAGTTATATTAGCATATTGCATTCATCATTATATACCATTCATATATGTCTATAAATGATAATATTCCAATTATACTCAGAAATGATAATATAAAAAGGAAATATTATGAAAATCAAATATATAAATGATAGAAAATTCTTCAAATGAATACCATATAACAGAGACAATCAACAATGAACAGATAAAAATACCTCATTCATCTTGCAGACTGTCAAACGAAATGTGATACTCTGATCTAGTAACTCCGATGTAAAATTAACTCCAAAGGCACAAAATGCAACACTTCAAAGATAATTTGAGCACAAAAATCACCAGATGTGATCTTTCATATAAATATAATAAGGAATGAAGTACAGAAATGTTAGCTCCAAATCCCAAAAATATTACAACTTCTGATCCTTCTCTAAATGCATGAGAGGGATTTAAATAATAAATTACATAACAAAATCCTAATACTACTGCTACAATCTATCAAATTAAAACTAAAATGCTATCTTGAATGAAACTGATTCATTGTTTTTCTCCCTCGCTTGATGAAGCCAAGTTGCAAATGTTCAACATATCTCGGAGTCTTGGTGGATGACTCATCTCAGAATGCAACTGTCCAGCATAGGTGGCATCGGAAAATTCTGGAATTAGACAATCGACAGCGTTTGATAGAAGTTTGATAGCTGTCTGTTGATTGTTTGGCTTGATCAAATGAGTCCACATACTATCCCAGGATATCGTTTGAAGTTTGCCGATTTGTTGATTTTTCCTTTCCATTTCTTCTCTCCACCTGTCTTCAGTTTATTTTATTTTTGGCAAACTGCCAGGAACACAGTCTGAAATGAGATTAATTGAATATAAGCTGTCATTTATGAATTGCGTGAGATTATTCATTATATTTCTGGCCCTTGATATTGCTCTATCAGATTTCATTAATTGATGTTCCCATTCTGTAAACAAGATTTCTTTGTGTTTTTCCTCTATCCTAGGAAGATTTGCTTCTTTTCCCTTTTCTGTAAATGAAAGAACTTGGTGTTCTTTGGCTCTGCAAGACAATAAACTCTCAGTCGTGATCAACAAGCCACTCAAACGGAATGATTTATGAACTTATGGTTTTCATTTATTTGTTTCGTATATTGCGTAAATGCTCCTTTTGGGTCACACTTAAGTATTTAAAACCAAATCATAAACCATATTCATTTGATTCGTTATTGAATGTCTTCGTACCAATAAAGATTTGGCGCTTGTGATATATTAATATATTCAACAAAAATCTTCGTATGCAAAAATAGATGAATCGCATCGGAAGTTTTCGAATGGAAAATGAGTATCACAATACGTTTATCCCGATTGATCGATTGCGATTGCAGATCTTTCCGATCTCTAATGGTGGGGTCTACCATATTTTTTTAAACAAATGTTCGATTTTCTTTTAAAAGCGTTTATTATCAAATGCACATCGGATCGGGGAATTTCAACTAAGCGTAAAGAGTTTCTTAAAGACTGTCCCGATTAATCGATTGCGATTGACCGCATCGCATCGGAAGTTATAATTAACTGTTTTAAACTCTTAGCGATTAAAATTTTCCGATTGGACTAATCGCATCGGAAGATTTGAAATGGGCATATGAAATTTCTTTTGAAGGTTATCTTCGATTCTCCGATTGCGATTGAACTTTTAACTTTGATTTGCTTTTTTATGATAAGGCCTTGTATATTAGATCGGACCATAAGTTTTTTGAATGTTGAATCTGTTTAGTAATAATATGAAATTTTCCAAAACAATGAATTTTATTTCTAAGTGTTTTATTTCTAAAAAGAAAGGGACCCTATTTCTAAATTTTATTTCTAAAATTTAGAAAAAGGGAGGGTTGTTGTATAGTACAACACCTTGCTGCACCAAGACACCACCACCCATATCTCCGATCACATTCATGAATGCAGACGTAGGAGGAGGCTAGTCAAAGCACCAATCCCAGATCATCTCTTAGCTAATTGGTTTTGTAAGTCTCTCTTACCCCACATATGTAAATACATTGGTCATTCCGATGTGGTTACAAAATATCAATGCATTCGTTGTGCCCAACATTTGGATTTAATCTATTCACAATTTGGCACGCTATATGATTTACTCCCCAATGCCCCTGATAACCTAAATCCTCCGGCTACTTAGAAAACCGGAGCTCATGCCAAAGGTATTGTCGGCACAATCTCTGGTGTAGCCACAAAATAGTATCGAGGGCAAGCCTCCTAGCCATATTCGGCTGCCTACACCCCTCACCAAATGACTACTCTTCCTACCGCTGAGGTAAATTTTGTGCAAACTTCACAAAAACCTAGTGGAAAAAATAAGAAGAGCAAGAAAAAGACATCTTCTTCGGAAGAGCAGTCGGACAATCAGAATAACCCTAATTAGAAAAATGCTGCCAAAAATGACAAAGGGAGCGATAAACCCATGAAATTTCCTTGCAAGATCTATGCGGAGGACCACTGGACATAAAAATGTCCTCGGCTGCAGGAATGCACCTATTTTATTGCAAACAAGGATTCTGGGTGAACACCTATCGTTCTTCATAATCCGTTCTCTAATCAACGACAGCAACATCAACACATGGTTGACAATCTGCCACAACCCGATCAACGGGGCAACGGTGGTTCACATCCTTCCGGTGAAGGACCATCCGCCATTTATGGTGTTGAGAGTTTTGAACTTCAAACACAGGCCAAGATTTATGGAAATCCTATCATAGATGCTCAAGAACCTAGTACTAGTTCAAATCCAGCACCGCCCAATGATTTGTATATCAAACGGCCTACTGCTGACCCCATGATTCATCCCCCCAAAGGGACACTTCGATGCATGACTCATAACAACTCTGCACGTGCAGCCCAAAACTACAACATTGTAGAATATTTGGCACATGCACTGTTAGCTATGTCTGCTCTCGAAGTATTACCAACCTATCCAGCAAAAAGGAAAGCATTGCTTTCATCCATTGGTGGAATAGACCCCCAGGATTCCATGCTAGCTATCTTTGATATGGAAAAATCTAAACCTTGCCTCTCACACCAACTCGCATTCCAGGTGCAGGCTGTGTCAAAATGGAGACCAATCCATCACACTGTCATAGACGAAGGTGCTTCGACCTACGTTATGTCACAAGCTTGCTGGCTCAATTTAGGTTCTCCTACCTTAACACCGATGTCGAATTCCCTCAAAGCTTTTGATGGCCACACGTTCCTCTCAAAAGGATACCTTGCTAGCTTTCCCATCACTCTGAGTGGGAAAACAATAACCATGGACGTTGAAGTCATAGAGCACCATATTGACTATAATCTATTGCTTGGTCGCAGTTGGTCTTATGCCATGACCGCCATTGTTTCTTTGGTCTTCTGACTCATCCTATTTCCATTGGATGGTAAAATATTCATATTGGATCAGTTATCCTTTTGCACCCCTAATTATACCACGTTACCAAGTAGCACTGTACCCCTAATAGGAGGCTTTGTTGACTCTTACGTTAGCATAGGTACCGGTCTTCTGAAGGCATCTTCCCTACTAGGTTGTTTTTCTCTCCCACCACCACAGATCCCAAACACAGTTGCAATGATATCCACCACTTTGGATAGCTCTATCGACCCATGGATCATCCCAGCACCTTTATACATTGATTCCTACAGAGATCATATATCATTTTCACCAGCTGAGTTGGCTTACCAAGCCATCCAAATCACGTCTGAACCCTCCACTGCTATGGTTTCTACCAAAGGTACAAACGTCTCACCCATCACAATTCTCTCTAAGGATCTCCTCAAAGAAGTCTTGCCTACAGATGAAGCTATTCGAGAGATCATGTCTCTAGAAGAACGACCTTGGGGAGAGTTTCACCATCGCGCTTCGATGATCAACTCAGACGTGATAAAAAATGAAATACCATCCTTTGACCCACCTGAGATGGTTCCCTCCGCTTACACAACTATTTAAACTATCGATTCAGAAGGGAACATGGGTAATATTTCTAAGACAATGCCCATTGATATCTCAGTCAAAACAGGTATCGTGGAAAATATTCATATTGGAGCTGATTGCAATTGTGAGGAAATTTCATGCTTCACATCCCTTTTCAAGGAATTCCATGGTGTGTTTGCTTGAGCTTATGATGAAATGCCCGACATAGATCCATCTATAGTCGAGCATGAAATCAAGATTTATGACAATGCTAAACCAATTCGGCAGTGACTCAGACATGTCCACCCACGCAAAGAAGTCACCATCAAAATTGAGGTAGAAAAACTTTTAAACTCTGGTTTCATCTATCTCATTCCTTTGATGGAATGGGTTTCCAATCCGGTTCCCGTCGATAAAAAACAAGGCACCATTTGAGTATGTGTTGACTATCATGATCTGAATGCCGCTTGTCCCAAATAAAACTATCCTACACCGTTCATAGATCAGATTCTTGACGATTGTGCCGGATGCGAATATTTTTCCTTCATGGATGGATTCTCGGGCTATAACCAAATTGCAATTAAAAAAGACGACCAGCATAAAACTTCCTTCATCTATCCTTGGAGCACATTTGCATATTGTAAACTCCCATTTGGTCTGAAGAATGCTGGAGAAAATTTTCAGCGGTCTATGGACTATGATTTTCACAACATTTGACATATGGTACAGGCTTACTTGGATAACCTTCGGACCCATTCCAGGAAATGACCTGATCACCTTGCTCATTTGAAAGAAATTTTTTCTAGGTGTAGATTCTATAATATACATCTAAATCCTCATAAGTGTGTATTTATGGTCAAGTCCGGGTATCTGTTAGGTTTCATTGTCTCCAAGCACGAGATTAGGGTTGATCCCAATAAGGTTAAGGTGATTGTTGAATTGCTGGCACCATAATCCATCCTTCAACTCCAACGTTTGCAAGGGAAGGAAAATTTTTTACGTCGATTCATCGTTAACTATGCTGAGATGATGAAGGGATTTATGCGATTATTCAAGAAAGGAACACTATACTTGTGGGATGACCAAGCTCAACGATCATTTGACTCTTTAAAACATGCACTTGTTTCAGCCCCACTCCTTAGTGCCCCCGACTACTCACGCGACTTTCACCTCTACCTGGCAGCCTCACCATCCTCACTTGGAATGGTTCTGGTTCAAGTTCATAGTGACGACAGTGAACATGTGATATACTATTTTTCCAAAGGTCTAATTGGACCTGAGCTACATTATTCAAATGTGGAAAACTTTCTCTAGCATTATTTTTCGCCATCACCCAACTTCGACACTATATATTGCTACAACAGACTACGGTTATTAATTTGGAGAACCCCATGCGACACATCTTGTCTAGACAAATTATTGGAGGAAAATATTCCAAATGGATCATAATCCTCCAACAATTTGATTTGGTCTTCATAGCTACCAAAGCAAATAAATCCCTAGTCTTCGCTGAATTATTATCGAATCTTCCCAGAATCGACCCAGGAGAGGTAGCTCATGATCCATTTCCTGATGAATATATATACTTGGTATATTCTTCAGAACCATGGTATGGAGACATTTTGGTCTACCTACAAACCCAACACTTCCACCCAACTCTCACGTCCGACAACCGTCGTCGTATTCGCCACCAGGCAAAGCACTACCTCGTGCTGAACGATACACTATATTGTCGTGGTGTTGATACTATTCTTTGACGTTGTCTCACTTTCGATGAAGCATAACACATTTTGAATGACTGCCACGTGGGGGCATGTGGTGGTCATCTTTTGGGCATAGCTACTGCCCAAAAAATCTTACACGCAGGTTACTATTGGCCCAATTTGTTTAAAGACTGCATTGTAGTAGTCCAGAATTGCCATCCATGTCAAATTTTCACAAATAAAATGTGCGCTCATCCTACCCCCCTTCATCCAGTTATCTCCATTGGTCCTTTTGCTAAATGGGGAATTTAATTCGTCACATTCAATGCCACTTCGGAAAATGGACACAACTACATCATGGTTGTGGTTGACTATTTTACGAAATGGGCGGAAGCCATTCCCACTTTTAAGGCCGACGGTGAAACTGCTGCTCTCTTCCTGTTCAATCAGGTAATCTCTCAGTTCGACGTACCCCTATCTATTGTCACAGATCATGGATCCCACTTTTAGAATCATAAGATGACCGAATTAACATCCATGCTAGGTTTTCGTCAAGATCAATCTATGTCTTATTATCCTCAATCTAATGGTCAAGTCGAAGCCGTCAATGGTGTCCTCAAAACCATTATTCATCGATTGGTCATAAATCATAAAACTACATGGCATTGAAATTTGTATTCCACATTATGGGCATACTGAACATTGGTCAAAACTGCCACAGGATTCACGCCATTCCAACTTGCATTCGGCCTAGAGGCAGTACTTCCAATCGAGTGCGAAATTCCATCACTCAAATCGCCATTGAACTCCTACCTGGCACCACTGCCACAGAAGAGCGCTTGCTCTCACTCAATCATTTGGACGAAACTCATCGAGATGCTACACTAGCACTCGAAGCTCACCAGCGCCGATTCAAAGCTCAATACAATAAATCTGTCAAGCCTCGTTCTTTCCAAGAGGGTGATCTTTTTCTACTCTATGATCAGAAATATGACCTCTTGGGGGTAGGAACACTCCAAGCATTATGGCTTGGTCCTTACATTGTCACTAAAGTCCTCTCAAAAGGGGCTTACGAACTTCAGGACTGTAATGGAATTCCACTCGTGGAGCCCCGCAACGGGCTCTATCTAAAGAAGTATTTTGCCTAGTTTCGCACTAGGCATATGATTTGTAATTTTATATATATATATAAGTTTTTCCTATTGTTTTGATGTTTCTGGATATTTTTTGGTTTTTGAGGTGTTTTTTCTCATGTATAATATTTTTCTTTCATAGAGATGTCGTCACCCTCGTTATCATACGTCGGATATGAAGATGGTGCTAGTCGTCACACTAGATGCATTGCTTCAGCTGCTTGGGTTCTCTACACTCCTGATTCAGACCTTCTTGGTTCTGGGGGAATCTTCCTAGGTAGTGCCACGAATAATGTTGCCAAGTACATGTCAGTGATCCAACTCCTCACAGAAGTGGAATCTCGTGACATCTCCAATTTAGTGGTCAGGTTATATTCCCAACTCGTCATTATGCAGTTAAACAATAATTACTGTGTCCGTCATCCAGTCTTGTTACGTTATTTTTTAGAAGTGTGACTTTTAGAACGTCAATTTAAAACAATCACATTTGAGCACGTTCCTAGAGAATTCAATGCATTAGATGATTCTTTAGAAAACTATGTGTTAGATTGGCATTTGTCACATTTGCTATAAAATATTTACTCATGAGTATATATATTTTTATCCCATTGAAAATACATAAAAAATTAAAAAACACAAAATCACCAAAAATTATGTATATATATATATATGTCACATCCAGTACAATAGTTACAACAAAAAATCTTCCAAAAATTGGGTGTTTTACAAAAATTTGGCTATACTAAGCCACGCTCTAACACTAATACATCCGCTCTGCCAGTTAGGCCTGATGATCATGGTAACAACTACTCTAGCTATCCTCCTCAGAGGCACCAGGTATCTCTCTGGCACACCTACGGTATGCCACTACAAACGAACTGGAACCTCCCGCATAGGAAGGGGTGGTATGCCCATACTCAAACCCTCTAGGTTTCTAGAGAGTTCATGTAACGCTTGGGCATCATCATCCGCAGTGACTTCTGCATCCTCTGCTAGTGCGCCAGCCCTGAGTAGCTGTAGTCCTCGCCGTGCATAGTGAGGGGCCCCAACTGGTCAGACAGGTGCCACATCTGTGTCAAGAAAACAAACACTTTATGTCAAAACATAATTTTCACCCTATTTCAACAAGAAAATTGCATAAACATTAAAAAGACAAAAAATAAAGTACTTCCTTAAAATACACTAATCATTTCCTTCTTACCATCGAGTCCCCACTGGGTGCTAGGGGGAAGAGCTAACTCTGGATCACCTGTGAAGTTCATCCCTGCATAGGGATAATCCTCAATCATAATAATATGGGAGTTCAGCCAATCAAAAAATCCATCATCAAAACAGTGGCGGACAGGACCCTCCCCAGTCCATGGAAGCAAGGCTACCCACTGAGCCTGCCTTGGCTTGCGTGGGCCCAATGGTGCTGTAATGATCCTAGGCCTCATCAATGGTAACCGCTACAGTAAGAAAGAGACAATCATTGTACCATACCCAAACTCTCTCTTGGTATGGATCTTACATGTGGTAAGCTCTACTTGGACTCGACGGACAACTCCGTCACACCAGTCAAAAACCTGAGGCTACATAAAGTCCAAGGCTAGGAGCATATGGGCCTTGGTGGCCACATGTTGACTCTTGGCACCTTCCAAGTGAACATTCATCCATAATATAGACCTCAGTGTTCTCAAAGTCACCCGTGCGATCGGTACTAGTTGCTCAGAGCCTGAGTGTCACGTATGCAATGCTCAAGAATCAGATCAGCAATGGAATGTGGGTCAGATCTAGACCCCGTCATGTTGGGCCTTGGTCCACGACATGATAGGCTGATCAAAAATTACACATCATCCTTTTCAATTTAGAGTTCATTACCCCCAATCTGGAAGACATGGTGCCGCTCGTCCCATTGTTGGATTAGACACCTCAGGAGGTCCTCTTGACCCCTCATCATTTTTAAGCGGGCATATTTTAGCAATCTGCATCTGCGGAGAGCCATCAAGCTTGCAGCATCCATCATCATCTCTCGTTCTTCCCATTCATGTTATCTTTCTCGCCAGATACTCATGATTAACAGTTGAATACCTGCAAATGCGACATTTTCAACTGATTAAAAATTGCCTGGACCACTTCAAAACGATGGGAAATTAGTTGCTAGAAAATGCGGTGCGCCTAACGCTGGCCTTATTGTAAAAAAAAGTGCACTAATGCAGCATCCCTTCATGGGAAGTACATTTAACACAGCTCTAACAATACTGGGCCGCGTTAGTTGTAAACATTTTTTAGGGCCTCACAAATTTTCTATTTTGAACCAGCAAAACTTAACAAAAATACAATTAAATTATAACAGGAGGTTCTAGCTCTTACCTGGATCTCATGGGAAGGAAAACCATTGCCCGGATTGACCATAATTTTCAGCTGAATATTTCACCCCTTTTCACCCCAGATCTCCTTCACAGCACACAAAACAGTGAAAATGAAGGTCTTCCGACCTTCTTATAGCCAATTCTGGGGCATGACTCTCTTAAGCTAGTCAGAAAAAGCTGTGAATTATTACTGCACATGTGTCGCAACTATTGAGATTTGTTACTGATGTCCTGATGAGTGATCAATATTCATATGTAGACATACACATGTTTGGTCAAGCATTCTTTTATGGTATTTTTCTTGCTTGTTAATCTGAAAAACCTCGAGGTCTCATCTTCAGACTCGT
The DNA here is from genome assembly GCA_034641835.2 of Pinus albicaulis. Classification (NCBI taxonomy): domain Eukaryota; kingdom Viridiplantae; phylum Streptophyta; class Pinopsida; order Pinales; family Pinaceae; genus Pinus; species Pinus albicaulis. The sequence continues at coordinate 864,125,752 of CM076580.1, forward strand.
TAAAAATATACGAATTTGATATCAAGCGTTCTTTTTATGGTCTTTTTCTTGCTCATTAATCCAAAAAACCTAGAGTCTTCTTCTTCAAACTCGTTAAAACTAATATGAAGAAGCACTGAGCTTTCTTCTTAGGGACCTTTTTCTCGCTCATAAAACTGAAAAAACCATAATTTGACTTTGTCAGGCTCGCTAAACTACCACAAGAGAGAGTAAGGAGCCGTTATTTTCCTCTTTTTCAAAGCTCTTTAAACTAAAAAAGTAACTGAGTTTTCTCCGCATGACTCGTTAAAATTTCACGAAGGGCACCGAGTTACTCTTTGTTGGACTCGTTAAAATTTCACAAAGAGTACTAAGTTTACTCTGTCTCCTCGTACTCATAACAAAATAAGGTAGACGTCCATCACACATAGATTTCTCACTTTTCCTGCTTTGATGGACTAACTCATGGAAAATGAACTGTTTTGGGCTTACTATTCTCCCTCTATTGTGCCCGGTAATCAAGACATGACAAAGGTACCCCAATGGAGTTGTCTTTTATGATATTTTTCAAACTCTCTAAACATGAAAAATTCATTGAGTTTACCTGTCTGGACTCGTTAAGAATAATCAGACGGGGCACGGAGTTATCTTTTATGATATTTTTCAGACTCTCTAAATATGAAAAATTCACCGAGTTTACTCGTCTCTACTCGTTAAACTTAATCAGATGGGGAAAAATTTGGACAAAATGGATACTACCTCTGTTACATTTCAGAAAGGTCGATTTGGCAGCAAAAATATTGAACATGGCACTTCCCAGAAAACTCTTTCGCAGTTAGCCGAGCCCTACCATCTATGAGTATTAGCCTTCATCTCCCAGTGTCCCTACACCGGTAAAATCCTAACACACTCTTTGGTGTTCATTAAGTCTCAACTGCCTAGTACCCTATTATAGTGATTTCTATTGCTCAAGAAGATCTCGCTCTCTACTGCTCCTCTTATCAACCAAACCACTCATTATGCCAAAAATTATTTGTCGTCTGACATCCCCATTTACTATTCATTATCTCAATCATAAACAAAATTAGTTGGTTTCTGTTTTGTGTTGACTGATGTAGGATGCCTTAGTTCCTACCTTTCAACAGATCTCTTCCTATCGACTTCAACATCTTATCTTGGAAGATGATCCAAAAACCCATCAGTACCTAGATACTTGTAGACATCAGTGGCAGGTAGTCTTGTATTTGATTAAGAGTTTTCATCATTAGCTCTTGGTCTAATGATTATATGAGTGTTTGACTTCAACTCATTTTATTCACACTCGCTAGATTGTACTGTGCATCTTAGGGACCATCATCATTATCGGTTGCCACCTTCGTGTCTATTAACAGTTTTCATCATCGACTGGTAATTAGATGATTTCTCACATGTTCGATGACAACTCCTTCATTCACATGTTGAGAAATATGCAGTTTAAGTGAATCGGTGGTCAAGACCTTGGGGAAAAGGTTACATCATTAAAGTTATGTTCCCTTCCCCAAGTTGTGATATTGTTTATCGAGACAGCTTCTTCAGCCTAATCCTATTATGACAGATACTTCCACATTGTGCTTATCGGTGGATAGATTCTTCATATCTCTATTCTAGAGAAATCATGTTGTTTAAGCTACTGAGCATGGGAATGCCTGACTCAAGGTAGATACTATATTTTCTGACATATGTTGTTGTTTCAAGTTTTCCTCAGTCTTTCAATCTCTTTATCTCTACTACACACATTGTAAAGTATTTCGGCCATCATCTTCATCTCTGACCTCACACTTTAGGGGGCATCTGTTATAGGTCAAAATACCTCCTCATTAGCTCAGAGGAGAAGATAAATATGGAAGGAATACAAAGACCTAAACTAAACCTATTTCTTCCAAGGTAACGCCTCACTATAACAACACAAGAGCATTATAACGCACCTAGTCAGTGAATGGGTAGCATTAGTAGCTAGGGAAACTCTCTATTTACAATAGAGGGTAGAGCTACCCATGTTTTGAGTTTGGAACGGGAAAAACCCACGAAGATTGATTTGAATTTCTAGCTTTTTCTCAGAAGAGAGTCAATACAAAAAGGAAAATGCAAAGCACTAACTCTTATTGGGCCTTGCCATAAAAAATTGAACTCTCAAAGAAGGCAAAAGCATGGAGGTTGAGGAAACATCTTGGTTTTTTCTATTCAGAACTGGTGGAAAGAGAAGGGCAATGATTTCTCTCTCCATCTCCTATAAAATGGAGTTGAAGGCTCTTAGTTCAAGGTCGAAGGATTGTCAAAGTTTTTGAATACTTGTGAAGTAGAGATCATTGTTGTAGTGTGAATTTCAAAGGTCAAAGAGGTTCATTGGAAATTTTTGATCAAGACATCACCACTTTGAGAGATAGAGAGATTGTAAGGCTGAGGAGGGCTTGGTATAACTGATGGTTGTAATCCTCCTTATTATAAATCAATAGAACTGTATCTGTTTTGTCCATTCTATGCGTTGATATTGTCATTATTATTTAATAACTTATATATCATGATATGAATGACTTAGATGTGCATAGTTTAATGTTTATTACATATTGACTTAATTTATAGGAAATATATGTTATGGTAGAGATTACACGAGTGCTTTAATTGATTGCAGGGCCAAGATTTGGAGCTGGTGAAGGGGAACTCCTACTTCGCTCCCTAGTGATCTCCAAGAGACTCTAAGATCATTAAAGAGGTAATCTTATATCTCATTCTATCAAGTTGTTTTAAGTTAATATGAACATGTATGTGCCTTCTTTGTGAACTATACATCTAATCTTACTGTCTGCCTCGGGCACCGGAAAGCCTTGAGAGGGATATTAGATAACCAACAACCTAAGCATTTTACCATATAGCATGTAGAAAAGTGCATAAGTCTCCTAAGGAGGAATAAAAACACTCCAAGTGTGAAAGGGGACACTCTTCTAGCTTAATAAAACACCTCCATGTGTGAACAAGGATAAAATAAAGCTGCTTTGACTAAGTCAATATTGCAGTTGTGGAGGAGGAGGAATCCAAGGAGGAATAACGCAGTTTTGGAGGGACATATATCTTTGAATAAAAATGACCTAATTAAGTGGGGCCAAGGGCAAGAATACTAATATATTATATAAGGAAGATGATTTCAGCATTATTATTCATGTTTTAGCTTATTATTCTTGTCTGCCAAGACTTGTTGCTGCTTTGCTGCTTAGCAGGGTTGTAGTGTTTTTTAGCACTGGGTGTTCCCGAGCAGGAATCCCACATGTATCCTTGAGGAGCCTCATTGGGAGAGTTTTTATTCATCATTCCACATCAGTTTTTCAAGCCAAGCTTCTGTTGTATAACCAGCTCCAAAAATAGAAGAAAAGAGATATCAACACCTTAGAAATAAGCCACTTCGAGGGGGCAACCTCCAATACATTACATTAATGAACAAATATTGGATGATACAAATGAACAAAACCTCCTTCTATATATAGGAGTCCATGGGGCCACAATATAATCCTAGTGGGCCACAATGTAATCCTAGCCGACCTAACAATAATAATGTAAGGGCACAATAATAACAATATGGGGGTTATAGGGGTACATTAATAACAATAAGGGGGGCTACACTAACATAATAAGGGGCTATACTATTAATATAGGGACTTAACATGCCCCTCAACTTCAAACAAGTGTTGTCCTCAACGCTTGATTATTTCTTGATGCTTCTGTATAAAATTCTCATCCTCCCATGTGAAATATTCTATAGGAAAGTTCTTCCACTTGCTGAGATACTCTGAAATTGATCGTACTTGTCGAGTTCTTGTTTCTATCACTGCTTCATAACTTCTTTCGATGTGATGTTGATCTTCTTGTTGTTTCATTAGATACTGCACCAAAGTAGGGTTATCCTTTTGGAGAACTTGTTGTTGATGCTCGTTGTGATCTTCCACTAATTTATTATCCACATTAGCTATTATTTCATCCTTCAAACCATCCAACTTAGCCTCCATTTCTACTTTTAAACCATATATTTCATCTTCAATTGCTCTTCGTAAGATCGAAACTTGTTGCACTTGGTACCGTAATTTTGATATCTCATACTGCAATTCTTCCTCTTCATGCATCATTGTATAGATTTCTGATTTTGATTCTCCAAGACAAAGTTGTGTCCAATCTCCCACAATGACCTAATTATGGACTGGTTCAGTAGATCGAACTTGTATGACTTGCCACATGTCATTGTTTCGTCCTTTGTCTCTGAAATTGATATCCAAGAAACTACAGTCTGTGTACTTGCAACCACTTTTTACGGCACTCAAATACGATGCCCAGAGAGAGAGTTATTGAACTTTTCCCACGATCACCTCTTTGAGATGAAATTCAGGAGCCTGAAAAAGCACTACCTTCCACAGATCATATCTCCAAAAATATTGCGAACCAAGCTCTGAAATTTTTTGACGAATTTCCTCAGGCTTTCAGCTTCGCACCATATGAATTTCAGATTCTGAACCTTCGTAGAAACAGATTTATAGCGAAAATGCCACGATGACCTGTTTAGGAGCTTGAAAAAAGACCTGACTTCCACAGATGATATCTCCGCAACTATTGCGAACCAAGGTCTGAAATTTTTAGACAAGCTTCCTCAGGATTTCGGCTTCGCACCCTAAAAATTTCAGCTTCTGAAACTTCGTAGAAAAAAAGTTATAGCGAAAATTCCACGATGACCTGTTTGGAGCAGCGAAACCCTAGAATCCAAAGCTCTGATACCAAATGTTGTGTAACCAGCTCCAAAAAGAGAAGAAAAGAGATATAAACGTCTTAGAAATGAGCCACTTCGAGGGGGAAACCTCCAATACATTACATAAATGAACAATTCTTGGATGATACAAATGAACAAAACCTCCTTTCTATATATAGGAGTCCATGGGGTCATAATGTAATCCTAGTGGGCCACAATGTAATCCTAGCCGACCTAACAATAATAATGTAAGGGCACAATAATAACAATATGGGGGTTACAGGGGTACAATAATAACAATAAGGGGGGCTACACTAACATAATAAGGGGCTATACTATTAATATAGGGACTTAACAGCTTCAGGCTACATCATCAGCACAACTTTACCTGAGATTGTGTAGTGTTGTTGGGTGCAGCAGTGGAAGGGATTGAAATCCTAGTTTCTGAGCTATTTTCTCTTTGGAGGAAGGTTTACTTCACTTGAGAGACTTGTTTGGAGATCTCTAGAGCTGATTTCATATCTCTCGTATTAGACCACACATTTTTCATACATTCCCAACACTATTCCAGCTAGGGAATGTGTTATTTTGGAGGTAGTACTCAGTGCATGGTTTGGTGGCTCCATTGCAGTGTTTCTTTGTGATTGAGAGGTTCATCCTTTCATGGGAGGAAGCCCTCTAGGGATATACATCAGATCAGAAATATTTCAGCCTTATACACTCATGTAGTTCAGTGTTGTAGTGGTGATTCAGTAAATTACTGAATATCCCATCTTATATGCAGAGTGTCTGACAAGAAGCCCTTGCTGGGTTCTCTTGTATTTTGTATAAGGATACTAGATCTCTGTTCTTCATCATTATTCATTAATATATAGTATATATACTTGTTATCCTATATTATGATTCAAAACCCTCTTTATATTGCGCAGTCACTTTATGCAGCAACTCGGGTAAAATGCAGTTTTGGGGTTTTTGATCATTTTCAACTACACTAGTGTGGGAGGTCTCTTTAGCCCACCTAGTTTGATTTGTTTCAGCTCTATTATTGTATTTAGGTTGTATATTGATTAATTTATGGGATACAAGAGTCAATTTCACTGTTTTATTGCATATGTTGCTAGAAATACATTTTTAATGCATGATTCGTGAGCTGTCTCGATTTTGGGATACGACATCTTCAACTATAAATTTGATCAAAGCTAGACGGTAAAAGCTATATTCAAAAACATAGATATGGGTTTGAACCTATTCTGACATATTTGTCACAATTTTTAACAAGAAAAATGGAAGATTCAATGTCTTCATCCCTGTAATATGAAAAAGAAACCTCATGTGATAGAGGAATACCATTGTATAACTCATTTAAAATGTGAGGTATATCTTGATATGCTTGATAACTTCTTCCTAATCATTCTTAAGGTAGTTTCTTGGAATTCTGTTTTCCAAATTTGGATCTCTGTGAGCATATTTGAGGAAGCTGTTGAGATCACCTACTATAATAACTTGTCCCTTGAACCACCTTTCTCCTCCTTGAGAAATATTAAAGGCTTCAGAACCAGAGTCTTGAGAAACATGCAAAGTGAGGCCATAAAATGTAGCCTCATTCCCATTAAAAGAGTTAAAAAATAATAGGGCTACTCCTGAGTGAGAGCTCCCTAACCTAGTAGAAAGAGGATACCATCCTAAGTGTGTAATATTCCAAAAATTTAGCCTTCAAGCTAAATGAAATATTAGAGTTGTTTTATCACTAGGTAGGTGAATAAATGGGTAGGGATGCCCATTAACCTCTTTAAAAGTACCAATAACACTCCTAATGTGAAAGGAGGAAGAATAAGAAGCTAATTTGAGCACCCTTGGGTGTGAACAGAGATGGTGAACAACGCCGTTTTGGTGGAGGACAACTTGCATGGGCTTAGTGGCACATATGGATGGGACCCAATGTGAAGAGGTTCACTTGCTATATATGGAGAGGATGGGAGAATTTTTTATTCATGATTTGAGATCTTAATTTGATATTGTTCTGTTTAGACTTGGCTTCCTCTTGTTGTTTATCAAGGTTGCAGTGTTGTTTAGCACCAGGTGTTCCCGAGTGGGAATCCCACCTCTTCCTTTGAGAGGCCTTTTGGGAGAGATTTGTACTGAAATGATCCACATCCAGGCTTAAGGCCAAGCACAAATCTACAGCTTCAACATTATTTCTATAGAAGAATAGTGCTGTGTTGTAGGGTGTTGCAGTGGAGGTCTGATAACACCACTTCCGGGTCTGTTTCTCAGTAGAGGGAGCCTTCCTTCTCTTGACAAATCATCTAGGAAGATTTATGCTAACCATTCACATCTTGGTAGTTGGAAAGACTATTCCTCATATCCTAAAGTGCATTCCCTTGCAGGAACTGCGTCATTTTGCATAGAGTTGATGTAACAGGGTTTAAGCCCTTGTTTTTGAGCTAGTTCCCTAAGGAAAGGGCCAACCCTTCTCCTGGAAAGCTAGAGGAAGGGATTCGCATCCCTCTTTTTTATTATTCAGCTATATTCCTATAATTTTGTAGTAATAATACATTTTTTAGAGCTAAATATTCAGATCTACTCTTTTTGTACCCATCCTTTCAAGAAACCCTTGCCGGGTTACCTTTATAATGCATTAAGGAGGCCAAAACTTTATTTTATTAGAATATTGTTCTATAAAGTTCTAGATATGTGAGTTTATATAATTATGTTGTAGAAACCTTCAGAAAATAATGTTTTCATGTGCCTCATAAATTCTGCATAACTTAAGTCATGGGGTTTGGCTATTTTTAAGTTGATTTGAGGTCGGGAGGTCTGTTTAACTTATCAAAAGAGATTTTTTCCAGTTCCTCTTTTTTATTTAAGAGCCTAAGTATATATTATAAGGGAAAAAAGCATTATTTATACCAATTAAAACACAGATATCTAGAAATAACGTTTTTAGGGTCAAATTGCTTCAGTTTTCCCACTTGGGAGGATGTAGAAGTGCTTATTTTTGTTGTTGCTTCATTCATTTGGTGACAATGTGTTTCTCAACACATTTTATGACTTAATTTCACCCTTATATTTCAGTATTGTGCTTATGCACTGTTGCATTCCCATTTTGGGATATTACACTGGTATCAGAGCATAGTATTGGCTCAGCTTGTGGAGCTCAGCCATTATGCTACTAGGAGAAGGAGAGATGAATAGAAATAATTCTCCATTATGTGGAGGGAAGAAGGAGGAGAGGCTCTCAAAGCTTCTTCCAAAATCTATGCAGAGCATCAATGAATATCTTTAGAAGATGAGAGACGAGATAGAATCTCTAGAGAAGTTTTAATCTAGAGCCAGATCTAGATTGGCACATGGTAGGTGTAAGCATGCAGCTACACCCTATTATGGATAGTGTAGTCAAATTCCCAGATCTATCATCAGAGAGATGGAAGAAGGAGGAATGCCTAAGAGGGAAACTCTTAGAGATTTTCTTCAAGAATATGAATCTCAAACTGAAAAGTTTAGATATCATATCACTTTTCAGGAGTTTTGCAAGAAAAAGGTGGAGAGGAGTAGACAACATGATGGATATATTTTCTCTATATATTTTTTATGGATCAGCAACATGTTCAGCGAGAGCTTGAGTGGAGGAGCTGCACACTTATTTGTAACAACACCAATTTTCTGAAGATGAAGCCATCAGAGTTGTAGCGCTACACTTTGAAGGTAAGGCCTATTTTTGGTGGATTTTTGAGTCATTTTCATTGAAAAATTCCAATATTTCTTCTTATGCAAGGTTCATTAAGATATTAGTGGAGAGGTTTGATGGAAGACATTCTAAAACACTCTTGGTAGAGCCAAACAAGCCAAGACAAAAATAACTTTTTCATGGGTTGGAAGAACCTTAAAACTCAAATCCACTTCAGAAAACTGTTGGAGAAACCCACATCTTGCATAACACCTTGCTGACGGCAAGATTTTTATCTCATATCTTTGGAAAAAATGGCATGAAGGTTACTTTTTCAAAAGAGGATCCTCTTATTGAGTAAATGACTCCCATTCATCTTGAAGAGGAAAAGGAGGATGGGGGTTAGAACACTATCACATCTAGATCATATCTAGTACCTCATGTAGAGGAAAGAGGAGCACATGCTCCAACGAGAGGATTTATTGTAGCATTGCAAGAAGTTCCCTAGGATCTCACATATGGAAGTCAAGGCACAATAAATGGACAACATGATTATGGACCATTGCAAATGGAAGGAGAAGATAGGGAGGAAGGACATCATCATTTGATGAAGAGCACACACCCCTATCGATTTCAGATAGTTGATGCAAGGGAGAGGCAGACTGATTTTCACTGTGAGGGAAAAGGCAAGGTTTCCCAACCATATGTATAGTCTACTCTTGACATTGACGTCTCACTACATGGAGGCATTCCACTTGGGAGGCCACCAGATCTAGAGTTGGTGAGAGGCATATTTCCATTTGGTTCACCCCTCTTATATTCTGGAGAGGTGAAGACTTTGGAGGAGTCTAGTAAAGTGCAGATGGTTTGGGATGAACTTAAGGAGGAGGCAGACACTCTCCCATTTTCAGCACCACCCACTCTCACTATATGTACTACGCTAACAAAATTTGCTACAGTGATGGAGGATGGCACCTTCATGGTGCAAGGGAGCTTCTCCATGGATTCGGAGAAACAAAGGGTACTTCCTTTGAGGAAGAAATCCTCCATACATTAGAGTAGATGGAGGCCACACATGCTTACATTGGCCAAGATTGAGAGATTCTTTTTGGATGAGGGCTTCTCATGGGAGGCCAAATTCCAAATATCACTACTTCTTTTTTAGCATGAGAAACTACATGATGGGCATGGTAGAAATCTAGAGGATGAATTTGGCATGAGGGATGTCAAAGGAAAAGACAACAGCATGTGGGGAGCTTCACATTGCAGATCATCAACGTTGTCTCTTGGGAGGATTGATCCATATTGGAGGTCTCAACTCTTAGTAGAGTACTCCAAGGATCTTCGTGCTTCCATGATACTTGATGAGCCAGATGGATATGATACATACATGGCAGTTTGTGAGGTCATATATTATTATGGCAAAGTCTTCTTTTCTGAAGCTTCTAATCTCAAGGAGAAGATGCTACATGCTGCACATGAGGACTTATTTTCCATGAAATTTGATGCATATCTTTCCTTGGCAGAGGAGTTCATTTGGGAGGGAATCCAACATGATATATCTCAACATATGGAGAAATGCATAGCCTAGATGATGATAGAGAGGATGTTGCAACCACTTCCCTACTCTTTGGAGGTGAGGGAGAATTTCCAATTGAGCCATTTCAGCTCAAGGTCCCAAGTACATGGTGGAGAATGTATAATTCCACATTATGTTTTGTACTTCTTTACTTTATATGATCATCATCTTGTACCAAGGAGGATTATCCCTTCTTGCATATTGTATGATGATGTACTTGAACCCATTTATAGCATTGAGATTAACTATCTTATTGGTGGTTTGTGGGGGAAGCCACGTGATTTTTGGTGTGCAAAATTGACACCACTTTGTACATTCATGTTTCTATATGATAGAATGATTTTGGCAGAAAAAAAGTGGTTGTAAAATAACTTTTTATTATTTTATTTGATTTAAGCAAAGGATGCACTACGTTGGTTCCATGTGTGGGACCTTGATCCACTTTCCGGTTGTCATATTAAAAATTGTTTCTACTGGTTTTTGCTTCCATGGATTGTTGATATTTTTATGTTCATGGGGAGATTTTTTTGGAGAGTGGGATATGAGTTGGAGATTCCCATTGGGAGTATGATTCTCCCTACTTTTCATGATGCACATTTCAAGAGAAGCAATGGGCAGCCCATGATTTCCAAACTACATCTCTTTTCTTCATGTGGGAGGAGCGATTTGAAGAACTTGAGTTTTTGGAGGAGGCACTTCATGGCTTATTTGTTTAGTGGGGTATCTTGGGACACTCTTGGAGGTCATAAAATTTCGGCCCAATATCAGCAGTAGCCCCATACTTACAATAAATGGAGATAGAAACCTCTTGGATGGGAGGATCCAATCTCTTCATGCAGACCCAACACATTGTATGAACCCGGGGTTGAGGATATTTTTGAGCTACCTATGTTGGCTCGTTTAATTTGGATGATAACATGGGTGTGGGAGTCACTCATTGGGAATAATATTTCCCATGTTTTTAATCACTCCTACCATGAGGAGGCCATTGGCTACCAAGGAGTTTTCCACTTACACCTTCCAAATTTCTATGATGTGAGCCATATGAGGAAGCTTTGGAGGGAAAATTTGTAGCAGATCATTTTGAGCAGTAGTGGGGACTTTTGATAAGGAGGCCACAAGAGGAGAATGGGAGGAATTTTTCTCTCCTTATACAGTTTATTAAGGACAAGAAACATTTTGGAGGGGAGGACTGTAATATTCCAAAAATTTAGCCTTCAAGCTAAATAGAATATTAGAGTTGTTTTATCACTAGGCAGGTGCATAAATGGGTAGGGAGTTCCATTAACCTATTTAGAAGGATCAATAACACTCCTAATGTGAAATGAGGAAGAATAAGAAGCTAATTTGAACACATGTGTGTGTGAACAAATATGGGATCATGTTGATTCAGTCAAATTTGACCAAGTCAACAAAGCTCTCTAGATACATTGAATCTCCTTGATGAACAATGCAGTTTTGGTGGAGGACAACTTGCATGGGCTTAGTGGAACATATGGATGCGACCCAATGTGAAGAGGTTCACTTGCTATATATGGAGAGGATGGGAGCATTTTTTATTCATGCTTTGATATCATCATTTGATATTGGTCTGTTTAGACTTGGCTTCCTCTTGTTGTTTAGTAGGGTTGTAGTGCTGTTTAGAATCGGGTGTTCCTGAGTGGGAATCCCACCTCTTCCCTTGAGAGGCCTCTTGGGAGAGATTTTTACTGAAGTGCTCCACATCCAGGCTTAAGGCCAAGCACTAGTCTCTATCTTCAGTGTTATTTTTATAGAAGAATAATGTTGTGTTGCAGGGTGTTCCAGTGGAGGTTTGATAACACCGCTTCCGAGTTTGTTTCTCAATAGAGGGAGCCTTATTTCTCTTGAGAGATCATCTAGGAAGATTTCTGAACACCTTTCACATCTTGGCAGTTGGACAGACAATTCCTCATCTCCTACAGTGCAGTCCCTTACAGGAACTACGTCATTTTGCATATATTTTCCACAGTAGGGTTTAAGCCCTTGTTTTTGAGCTAGTTTCCTAGGGAAAGGGCCAACTGTAATATTCCTATTTTAATAGGAATATTCAATTCCATTTTTTTTCTTTGCTCAAAGAATAATTATGTAAAATGGGGTCAAAAAGTCCTAATAAAAATAATAAATACATACCCAATGTGAACATGTGTAAATCTGGGCCACTTTAATAAACACAATTGAGTGTGAAAAGAACAAATCCACTTGAATGGGTCAATCTTGACCAAATATACAACATTGTCCAGATGCAATGTACCAATATAAATAGTGCAGATCTAGCTGGAGGTTCCAAATGTGAAAGGAGTTAAACCTTTGATATGGTTTACGGTTTTTGCAAGCTCTCATCTTATAAAAGGAAGGGGAAGGCAACATAGGGAGGTTGTTCATGATTTGATTTATGAATTGTTGTATGTTTAGACAAACAGCTTCCTTGTCTGCTTAGCCTAGATTTCATTGGGATTTCCTGTTTAGGAGATCCATCTCTTTGAATTGAGGAGCTCTTGGGAGAGCTTGTATTTCTTTTCCACTATCAGGTTGAAGACCAAGCTTATACTTCCAACTACAACGCAGATCCAGTGAGGGTTTTCTTGCTTTTGTAAGCTGCAGCAAGTAGAGAACTAGATCTGTTCAGATCTAGCTTGTATTGGAGGCTCTTCTTAGTGAGTGTGGATTTTAACCTCCTAGAAGAGTGCATCCATAGTTTGAGCTTTAGTTTTTTATCTTCGCATCAGGCCAATGCAGTTAATCGAGATGCAACACAGTCTCCCTTGAGGGATTGCATTATTTTCATGGTTATCAAATCTCTTCAGATGTAAGTCATTTCAGTGCTCTCTGTCAGTGGAGGAGGCCTCTACTCTATTGGAGGAAGTGTATTGGAGTGCATGAGGCTTATTTTATGATCTTGGCATGTGGCCATCAACTAGCTAAACCCTACAGTGTATTTTCTACTCTAGATCTGCGTTATTCTTGTAGGATGTGTTGCAGGGAGTTGGGTGCATCATTTGGTGAGCTGGTTTCTGAGTGTTGGGGATCTACCCTTTACTTTGAATACCTATTGGAGGAGACATACGCATTGCAATTTTTAGATCTGATCTGCATAATCAGGATGCTTCAAAAATCTTGAATTTTTTTGTAGATCTACTTTCTTAGATCTCAGATCTACTGCTTATGCTTGGTGCAAACCCCAACATTTGAAGGGGATCTGAAAGACGAGCTCTTCTAGTGCATGGATATGATATAGATCTGAATTTTTATGGATATTTCTACTGTATATCTAACATGTAACATAAAACAGTGCAGATTAATAATAATAATGTTATCAAGGTAGCTTTCTGTAAAACATATGGTTGCAACCATCTTTTGAGGAGATTTCTTCTGTCTTTTCCTTGTATTTTCAGCCATGTATTTGATGCACTTAATTGCAAGACTTATTTGCTGCTATAAATACTATTGAGATATATTTTATGAGCCTCCTATCACTTATTTGTATAAACTGCATTATTTCCTAAGAAGAATCATTTTTATTGCTGCAACCTCTCTTTGAGGCATTTATGAAGACAAGTAGGTGTGGGAGATCTATTTAACCCACCTAGGAAGATTTATTTTTGATGCCCTCTTGGATTTAGGACTTAGAGACTGATATCTAAGGGATCCAAGTGCTAGTTTCTATTTCTGTAGCATCCATTACTGGAAAATGTGTTTTCCAATCATGCCTTGCTAGCTGTTCTAGATTTTGAATATTACAGTGGTATCAAAGCAATATCTTTGGCTTAGCCTGTGGGATTCAAGCCAAAGTGATATAAATAAAATTATCATAGAACAAAATTATGGAGAGGATGATATTTCTCTCATCAATTTTTAGATCTAAGAAAAAAGAAGAAGAAGAAAGCAATGAAACTCCTAGAGGGTTTCAAGAGGAAGAAAGCTGCAGTGAGACCTCTAGAAGGTTTGAAGAGAAAGAAGAAGATCCATGCACTTCCTGCTCTCATAGGGGAAGTGGAGGGCAATAATACCACTTAGAACATGAGATCCTGAGTGAGTATTTGGCAGAATACAAGTGCCAACCTAGGGCTTTCAAAGAGACCCTATATTTTCCTCAGTTTGTTCAACTGAGAGAAGAAAGAAGACCATGCAGTGAGAGAATGATAAGAGGAAACACATTTCTATTGTCTACATTTGATGGATCAATTAAGTGTGCAGCAGAGACTTGGGTGATGAAAATATAAGCCTTTTTCTTACTACATCCAGTAGTGGAAAAAGAGGCTGTGGAGATCTCAGTGCTGCACTTGGAGGGCAAGGCAAGCTCTTGGTGGTTAATCCATGGAAGTCATGTAAGAGTACCTACTTTTTCTGATTTCACTCATTAGATAGTCAGGATATTTGGCTGTAGAAGATCAGAGGAGGAGTAGGAGTCCTCTTCTCCATTTGAGGAGCCTTGTACCAGTGCTGTCACATTCATGGAGGGGTAGCCAATTCATTCCTCTACACCTTATTTTAGTTGCATGAAGCATGAGGATAGGGTGCAAGATGGTGGGAGGCATGGTGAGTTTTTTTCCACTTTCTATTGGTGTGTGGCCTTTAGTACACTTGGATTCTTTTGAATCCAAGAGGATCATTGATGAAGAGTCTTCTTCTCAAAAAGAAAACCTGAAGACTCCTCTTTCAGAGGTAGACCAAGGTCTAAGGTCTCCTATTGAGGATGATGAATTTCCTACCTTTGAAGAAAATTCTAGGGGTGACAACACAGTTATGATAGAGGCATCTCTAGCATTTCACTAGAAGAAGAAGGAGCAGCTGCTCCAAGAAGAGAAGCTCTTGCATTCTTGCAAGGAGTTTCAAAGAGTCTCACATATAGAGGTTATGGCACCATCCATGAGCAGCATGTGCCATCATTATCAGATGGTGAGATCGTATATATTGCAGAAAATGAAGAGGAGGGAAAGCTTCATTGGGACATAAACATTTACCCCTCTTTATTTCAAAATAGTTATGTACTAAGAAGGCATGGAGATCTATGCAAGACAAGCCAGGACACATCAGTCCATACATCTTTCTATTATGATCTATGCCTTGATGTTTCCTTACTTGGAAGAAGCCCTCTAGGGAAACTCCTTGATGAAAAGAGCAAACTGTTCTCTCAACCTTGCACAGTGATGATACATTTATCAAAGGGAGACACTATTACAACACTGGAGAATTTGGGTAAGAAGCATTCTTATTCCAATCACACTCTATTTTATGATTGCATGCATTCTTTTACTTTTCATGTGCAGGCCATGAATCCTAAGAGGAGTGTCCTACCTTATAAAATTCATGGCCAATTATGGGCCAGAACTATTCTCAAGAATGACCACTCCCTTGTTGGGCTAAGGGAGGTCTTGCAGCATGATGGGTGCTTCCCTAAAGCACCAAATATACATTTCACCTTTAGCCTTGGTGGGATGATGAGGGAAGCAAGTAAGTGGCATGTAAACCACTTACCACATCCAAATCTAAAGCACGGAGGAGATGACCTGCGCTGGTTTCTATTGGATGAGTGTAGGTACCACCCAAGGTTTTTGATCTTCTTGTCTCATGCCTTGTATCTCAAGGAAAGAATGCATAAGAAGGAGGCATGGTTTCTTGGGTTGACAAGAAGCAAGTATGGACACCCCATGATGAATTCCATGTCCATAAATTTACTTATTTCTATGATGTATGTACATGTACCTTTGTTTAGATTGAATATCATAATCATGTATGTACTTTGGGTTGGGAGAAATTGTGACATTCTTATGAGGTGGCATGAGGGAGATTCTTTATATCATGATCTTAGTAATGCTCCAATATTTGTTATGAACATGAGAGGATGAATGACACATTGTGTGGATGTGTCCAATGGGAATTAAATCTCCCATATTTACTTGCACTTCAAGAGGAGGATAGAACGTTGTGTGGCTGCTAAATTGTATCATTTTTTTTCTCATACTAGAAGCCATATGTTGGGCTTATGTCATTGGAAGAAGTCTCTCACTTGGGAGAATTTGCAGCAAGACATGTGTTGCTTGAATCACATTCAGCCAACACCTATTATCCCCTACTATTTCCAAGATTTGAAGAATATTTTTGCAGGAAGAAGGTGGTGGGATGGCCACTTATTGTACTATGATTTGAGGCAGAAAGATGAAGGAAAACGCTAGCTACAAGGGAGGGACTATTGCCACCATCCAATATGTCATATGACACTCAGTCCATGTTTCTTTTAGAGCACATATGGTGAAGATCCTTTATTCACTACATGCATGGAAGATTGGGCAAGGAGGCTCACTAGAATCCATGAAGGGAATCATGAAGTTCCAAGTCCCTTTTGGATTAATGAGGACTATATTACTATAGCCCAGGATCATCAGCTCCATATTTTTCATAAATGGAGGGAGAGACAGTGTGAATTGAGAATTCTTATCTCTCATTTCTCGCTATGGATCCCCTACACATTGCATATGGTGGGGATTGGAGACTATTTCTTTGAGCTATGAAGGATGGCTCACATTGTTTGGTTGATAGCATGTGGATTGAAGCTTCTCATGGGTGTTGAAATGCCCGATACTTACCATCTCTCAAACCTTGAAGAGACCAATGGATAGCATATGATTATTTTTTGTATCTCCCACTACTTCATGATGACAGCTATTAGGTTCATCCACCAAAATAAGACTTGAATTCTTTGGAGGAGATAGCTCCATTGGAGGTCTTGTAAAGTCCTTACGAGTTGCTTGAGGACAAAAAACATTTTGGAGGGGAGGACTGTAATATTCCTATTTTAATAGGAATATTCAATTTCATTTTGTTTTCTTTGCTCAAAGAATAATTATGTAAAGGAGCATCAAAAAATCCTAATAAAAAGAATAAATACATGCCCAATGTGAAAAAGGGTAAATCTAGGCCACTTTAATAAACACACTTGAGTGTAGAAAGAACAAATCCACTTGACTAGGTCAACCTTGACCAAATCTACAGCACTGTCCAAATGCAATGTACCAAGATAAACAATGCAGATCTAGTTGGAGGTTCCAAATGTGAAAGGAGATAAACATTTGAGGTGGTTTAGGGTTTTGGAAAGCTCTCATATTATAAAAGGAATGGGAAGGCAACATAGGGAGGTTGTTCATGATTTTATTTTTGAATTGCTGTCTGTTTAGACAAACAGCTTCTTGGCCGCTTAGCCTAGATTGCATTGGGATTTCCTGTTTAGGAGATCCATATATTCCCACTGAGGAGCTCTTGGGAGAGCTTGTATTTATTTTCCACTATCAGGTTGAATACCAAGCTTCTACTTCCAACTGCAACGCAAATCCAGTGAGGGTTTGCTTACTTTTGTAATTTGTAGCAAGTGGAGAACTAGATCTGTTCAGATCTAGCTTGTATTGGAGGCTCTTCTCAGTGAGTGTATATTTTAACCTCTTGGAAGAGTGAATCCATTGTTTGAGCTTCATTTTTTCATATTTTCATCAAGCCAACACAATTAATCAAGCTACAGCATAGTCTCCCTTGAGGGACTATGCTATTTTCATGGGGATCAAATCTCTTCATATCTAAGTCATTTTAGTACTCTTTGTCAGTGGAGGAGGACTATCCTCTATTGGAGGAAGTGTATTGGAATGCATGAGCCTCAGTTTCTGATATTGGCATGTGGCCATCAGCTTTCTAAGCCCTAAAACGTAGTTTCTACTCTAGATCTGCATTATTCCTGTAGGAGGTGTTGCAGGGAGTTGGGTGCATCATTTGATGAGCTGGTTTCTGAGTGTTGTGGATCTACCCTTCACTTTGAAGACCTATTGGAGGAGACCTACACATCGTAATTTTCAAATATGATCTACATAATGTAGATGCTTCAGCAATCCTGAATATTTCTATAGATTTTCTTTGTTAGATCTCAGATCTACTGCTTATGCTTGGTGCAAACCCCGAAATTCGAAGGGGATCTGAAAGAGGAGCTCTTATAGTGCATGGATCTGATATAGATATGAATTTTTATGGACATATCTGCTCTATATTTGACATGTAACATACAACAGTGCAGCTTAATAATAATAATGCTATCAAGGTATCTTTCTGTAAAACATATGGTTGCAACCCTCTTTTGAGGAGATTTCTTCTGTATTTGCCTTGTATTTTCAGCCATGTATTTGATGACCTTAATTGCAAGAATTATTTACTACTGTAAATACTATTGAGATATATTTTATGAGCCTCCTATCACTTCTTTGCAGAAACTATGTTATTTCCTAAGAAGAATCATTGTTATTACTGCAGCCTCTCTTCGAGGCATTTATGAAGACAACTAGGTGTGGGAGACATGTTTAACCCACCTAGGAGGATTTAATTTTGATGCTCTATTGGATTTAGGAATTATATACTCAGATATAAGGGATCCAAGTTTTGGTTTCCATTTCTATAGCATCCATTACTGGAAAATGCATTTTCTAGTCATGTCTTGCTAGCTGTTCTAGATTTGGAATATTACACCAACCCTTCTCCTGGAAAGCTAAAGGAAGGGATTCTCATCCCTCTTTTGTATTATTCAGCTATATTTATGTAATTTTGTAGTAATACTACATTTTTAAGAGCTAAATATTCAGACCTACTCTTTTTGTACTCATGCTTTCAAGAAACCCTTGCTGGGTTACCTTTATAATGCATTAAGGAGGGTTGATCTTCATTTTCTTAGAATATTGTTCTATAAAGCTCCAGATCTATAATTTTATATCATTATTTTGTATAAACCCTTAGAAAATAATTCTTTCATGTGCTTCAGAAATTATGCATAACTTAAGTCATGGGGTTTGGCTATTTTTAAGCTGATTTGAGGCTGAGAGGTCTGTTTAACTTATCAAAATAGATTTTTTCTAGTTCCTCTTTTGTATTTAAGGGCCTAAGTCTATATTATAAAGGAAATAAGTATTATTTATCCCAATTAAAATGTATATTTATGGAAATAACGTTTTTAGGGTCAAATTGCTGCATTTTCCCCACTTGGGAGGATGTAGAAGTGCTTATTTTTTATGTTGTTTCATTAATTTGGTGTAAATTTGTTTCTTAACATATTTTATGACTTAATTTCACCCTGATATTCTACTATTGTGCTTATGCACTACTGCATTCCCATTTTGGGATGTTACAAAGTGCATAAAGAAACATCTTACCCTCAAATTGGCATCAACCAAATATGAAACATGTGTTTCTATTTGATTTATATTACCATATGTTTTAGTCATATTCAAAAAAATAAATGCCTATTTCTTCTGCAATTGATAGGTGGCAGATTAGGAGAAGTTTTACCTTATGGGTGTGGCCTGTATTCACCTCTGGAATCTTGTATGAAATATAGACTCCTTCTCGAGCTATAACTCTCATCAAATTCAAATCTCAACAACTAAAACTTCAAATGACCTTCTCCTGATTTTTAGGTGGTTTTAAAACCAACACTTTTTCCATCACCCCATGCAAATCATCCTCCATCATTGAAAATATTCTTTATCATGATGTGCACCATGTGACACACCATCACCATCCACAGTTGGCTGTGTTTTCCATATGACAGCTCCATATCTCTTATGGAAAGTGTGTTTATGACTTACAATCACCTCTACAGTCCTAGATGTTGATTGGATAGAATTTCCAGTAACACTATTGTGCAGCCAACCAAACGGTTATGGAGTGTGGTGTAATCACCACGATCTCTTACATTCAGAAAAACATGGACCAAAATACATGAATGACTGACTTGGCATAGACATGAATTTCGAGTAAAGCTTTAGTCAATAACTATGGATGACACATGTGGCTCAATGTATACAACGACTTGAACTTAGCTAACTGAATGTAATCTGATACCTATCATGGGATCTAAAAAGATTAAAAAAAAATCGATGCGTATTAACCCTATGACACATGGTATAATTAAAGGGGATGCACATTTTCATTTTATTTTAAAGGTAGAGTAAGCTTTTGGAAATTCCGGTAGCATCGGAAAATAAAAATAAAAATACAAAAATGAGAAATTAGCAAACTGTCCGAAAGGATATAAACTAGTGCTTTCGAAAATTCCAGTAGCACCAATTTTTATTTTTATTTTTTATTTTTTTAAATTTGAACTTTAATCCTAAAAGCAAGTCTATGGAATGGACTCATGACTTAGAAAAATAACTGTGCTAACATTATGAACCCAAAAACTTCCGCAAAATCTAGAACCCTTTCTTTCTGTCTAAATTTCCTACATATAGAGTTTCTTCTACAGATTATTGGATGGATATTATTTCTTGATAGGCCCATACGTACATCCTAATCAATAATGGTATGATCAAAATCTAGAGCGTGCCATGAGAAACACTCCTATAATAGAAAATAACAACAATAGAGGAGAAATTGTAATTTCATTGACTAGGCATCCTAACTAAAAAGTAAATGAAACAAAACATTTGTAGGCCACGTGGGCCGGATCTTGAAATATTCATTTAGGACATTGCAGTGTAGCAAAAGTTCTCAAAGTACATGGCTGCATCGGAGTGGAAGATGAACCAGAGTGATGGGATGGAATAGGCACCCTCGGTTATGAAGTGGATTCCACTGGTGGATGTGCATGGTCATAACACCTATGCCACATGATGAGTTAATTCAAATGGTGAAGAGTTCGAACAATTACTGAAGATGAGTTAATTCAAAATAATCTAGGTAGGCCAACAAAAATTGTTTAACCTTGGCTAGTAATAGAAATTCATTATGGAGAGATGCCACTAAGGTCTCGGCCTTAAGTTATGATGTCTTCTCTTGAGCTAAGTTAGCTCTGCACTTTATCTCAACCATTATCTGTGCATATTTTTCCCAGGAGAGGGGCATGACTAATGGGTGGCAACGGGCTGGAAATATTGGCTCCATGACTTTATTCCATTCGCTATCAAATGATTCCAATCCTCTAGAAACTATCCCCAGACGACTGGTTGCCTTTGCTCAAGCATCCTCCTTATGTATCATTCTCATGATTTCCATCACCATCCCAAATTGGTCGACCACTGCACATTCCCAATTCCTTAGTAGGGATTTTGTTGATGAACT
Organism: Pinus albicaulis; assembly: GCA_034641835.2. Taxonomy (NCBI): domain Eukaryota; kingdom Viridiplantae; phylum Streptophyta; class Pinopsida; order Pinales; family Pinaceae; genus Pinus; species Pinus albicaulis. The sequence continues at coordinate 864,146,845 of CM076580.1, forward strand.
GAATGTATCCCTGCATGATCATCATGTTCTCATTCCCCTATGTGCGGCTTGCATCTAATTGTTCCTTTAAATCCCAGACAATACACTTCTTATCATTAGCCAAGGTGATGTATTTCCACTGATTTTTCACCTCCTTGATTATTTCACTCTTGATCATCTACTTGGCCTCCACCAAGGACATATTACCTTTAAGTTTGGCCTTCAATTCTTTGACTAATTTATTTAGATCTTGGGACTCTTTGCAAGCAGTGTCTATCTACTTATGCAAAGATGAGATCAAATGTTATTTCTCAGCTAGGGCAGCCTTTGCTTCCTCTAAATATTTGTGCACTATACGAGCTTCTTCTTCCGAGAAATTTAGCTCTGCTACCACCTTTTTCAATTTATCTAATGAGTTATGTGTATCCTTGGGTATCAACATCGGACAAACATGACTTTCCTGAGCCTATTGAAACTTGGCCACTCTCTTGTCAAGTTCTATTATCTCATTACCCTTCTGGAGGAGTATCTTAGAGAGGGATTCTTTCTCTTTTTCAACCTAAGCCAGTTTGGTTGTTTGAATATGCTCTGAGCTAAGAATATTAAGCTTACGCTGCAACTTTTACATCCAATCCCTTCCCCTTTATCATTTCCTTATATTTAGTTATCTTCTTGGAAAGGGCTTTATAGTTCTTCCTTTCCCTTTTCAGGGTAGCCACCATCTTATCTAGTGGATTATGGGCTTTTTCCAAAGCAAGAGTGTGTTTTAATATTTCATTGTGTGACATTTCTCCAATTTCTTTGTGGAGATTTAACTTTTCGGGTAATGGAATGGAAGCTAGACCGAGTATCATTTCCAAAGCCTTGTACTTAGAACCCAGAGGCAGGGGATGAGAATTTGAGTGTTGCACTGTGACCACCAGTTGTTCATTTTATACATCGAGAGCCACCTAAATCCTGGTACAGTTTTTATCCAGATATTGAGCTAGCTCCACCTTCAACCTTTCTCTGGCTGACTGATTATTTTCTTCAATCTTTTCCCTTAGAGGTCAGTCCATTCCTGATCTAATTTCTCTTTTCGAAAGACCCTCCCTGGGGGTAACTATCTATGAATACACTATAGGCTCCTATGAATAAATTGTGTCTAAAGCAACCCAGAACCTCAGTTTATATTTAACTTGGTCTATATACTTAGGGATGACATCGTCAGGCTATTTCGTGACCTATCCTTTAGGTCCTTTAGTCATTTTATTTTTGTTTACATGGCCATCCTCTTCCACTTCCATTAGATCATGTACCATTTTTCATCTTTCCTAGTCCTAAGCCTCATCCTCATTCTGTGCACTATATCCTCTAGATCTTCCTTCGACAGTTAGGTAGTCGGGCTTCATCTCTGTATCCAAAGTCCATGTATCAGAGTTATATTTCCATTCAAATTGAGGTCTAGGCTCATGTTCATATGTAAAAGACTTAATATTCTTCCTTATTTGTGCAATGACTCCCTTAGGGTCATATTTCCATAAATATCCTCGTAATAATTTCATCTTACGAATCATCCCCTACGGTAGAGGAAGTGCATGCATTGAGTTGATGGTAAACGACCCTACTACACTTGGGAGATTTAATATATAGCTTTTCTTCGTGGGAAAAAAATGAGTTTGGTCTATGGTCAGGAGTTTCCTGATGAACTGGAGGGACAAAATTATCATTGGCATGGAGGTTGGTAGATGGAAAGGAGGAATCTCAGAAACATAAACCTTGATTGTAATATCCCAAAAGGGAGAATGTAGTAGTACTTAAACAAAATATAATAACGACAACAAGATAAACAATAAATATTAAAACAACGTCATAATTTATGGAGATGCTGAGACATTTTATTATATTGGAGAAGATTCAGTTACACCATGTACAAAATAAGAGTAGATCTATATAAAAAGATGGTCTAGAGTCACCTAGAAAACATGCTACAATAGGTACAACATAACTAGAAGGCCACTGAAGAAAATACTACATTGTCCCTTCAGTAGAATATGAACATATGATTTTAGGCTGAAAAATAAAATGCATATCTACTCAAATCTAGAGCTCATATGACGCCAAGATTCAAGATCTGGCCAATGTGATGGATTCCCAAGATAAGCTAGAAAGGATTTTCTAAATCTACAACTTGGAAAAATCACCTCCCTAGAATTCGATCCTTGATTTGCTGGGAAATACAAATTTGAAGCTAGATCTATCAAATAGATGGCTGAAATATGTTGCAAGGTTAGATATAATCTTGAAGGGTTGATACCTTCTTCAAATATACAAGCTAGAAGGTCTAGATCTAGCTTCTCAATCCTCCAATAATGATTACAGTTGTTGCAACATAACTACCAATAGAAACTGTGTTGTGAGGGAAAGAGAGGCCTTATTCCTAATGAAAAATTATACAATAAACTCCAGGCTAATGGTAAGTGATGCAGGAGCATTAGCTCGGAAAAATTCCTTGTATTTTTATTAAACCTAGGGGTCTCATGTTTTTGAGAATTTATTAAATATTAATATTATTTTTGAGTGATTAATTATATTTTTAATTAATTATTTGTGAGAATTTGTAAATGTTTCCAACCAACTGGAAAACATGAGAGAAATTATATGAGAGATATCTAAGAGATAATTAGGAAGCCTAAGATAGATTTAGTTGCAAGGTTTTAGGGATAAAAATCTATCTTTTAGGGGTGTTGAGATATTTGGGGATTGTTGAGAAGTTGAAGGGATTGAGCATTAAATTAGATCATTTTAAAATTTGTATAAATTATCAAGCCTCAAAGGGCATTGAGATCAGTGAGAGTGTGAGTAGAGAGCAGGGGTTCTACTTGGAAGCCTTCGGGCAATTGTAAAGGGCCATTGATTGGAAATCAGGTGAAGGAAGAAGATTTTATGTAAGTAGTGTGTGTATAAATACAATGATTGATTTTCTGAAGCTTATACTATTATTGAAGTTATGTATTCAATATATGAAGAACTAATTCAATATGCTTAAGTCCACATCGATTTTGTGTGAAAACCGATATGCATAATGATTGAATACAAAAGGCGTTAATCTCTATGTAATTGGTTTTATCCAAATACATTTAAATCTGTGGTTTTGTGTTGAACCCATCATATAAGAATGTTTCTTTGAATTTCGTTTTGCTATGAATATAAATCTCTATCAAGAATCACTGTGTGAGAGCGGAGGAGATTCAATTGTCAATATTGATTTTTATTACAAAACCAATTCATAATTGTTGAGATGAATGTTGAATGTATTGTTATCATGTGCAAAGGTTTAAAAATGTTTTAATAAAGTTGGGTCTTTCGATGGAGACTGTACATAAATTGTAATTGAGGAATTGGCAAATCGATCACAATGGATCGATTTCATGGAAGAATAATTTTTGTTGGTCAATCACTAGTTAAAACAGGGTGCTGTTCTTTTTAAAATTATATATATTATAGAGTTTTGTTTTGAATGCCTTTACTTGCCTATGAAAATCCTGAACACTGCCATTACTATGTATGATCTTCATAATTCGGGATTCGAAGAGCAAGAAATGTAGTCGCCATGCTGGAATAGCTGTAACTGTATTTCTGCGTCCCTGCAAGTCAACTGAGGTATGGTTGAACTGAATTCTATTATTAAATTGTGGAAGATCGATTTGCATCCGATCTATGCTATTTAATTGTTGAAGAAGTGATTCAATTTGGAAAAATCGATATCGATTTTGTGCTACAGTCTCAGCACGTGGAATCGATGAAATTTCAGTATTTTTAATAAAGATCCCAAGCGATTTCAATGTTTGATTATTCAATATGGTCAAATGTGTATTAATTCTGTTATCTGGAATCGATATCAGCAAAGATTGATGCCCAGAGTTTGCAGGAGCGGGTTAAATGCAAAAACGATGGGAGTTCTGAGCTAAATAAAATTCTGTAAATCAACTTGCACAGAGAGAAGAATGAATGAACTTTAAGATGGTGTAAGGGTTTTTAAATCCACTGGAATATTGATTGCAGAGCATAGCATAATCAAATGATAACGTAGAGAAATCGTGGGGCTGATTCAAAGCGTGGAACTGTAAGGGTTCGATTGGCGTAGTTGAAGCCGATTGTAAAAGCAGAATGGATGCACTTGAACGGATTTATTTGATTCTGGTTCAAATCGAATTAGAGGTTTATTGGAACCAACGTCAAGGTGTTCAGAAATTATGGTTTTGTGAAACGCTATATTTGCGGATTGGTAAAGTTTGAACACAATTGGATGGCCAGATCTAATTGGCAGCACAAAAATCAAAGGTGAGATAGAGTAGAATTTAATTGGAGATTGAAGTTTGAATGATGAAAGATGCAAAGGTATGAAAGTTGCTATGTGTTGGCAATTTGGAAGTTTAATTAAAGTCAAACTGTGATTATAGACTCAATGTTAAATCATGATAATATTTGAAATTTCTCCAAAAGTCTAATATGAAATAGTAAGCTGTGGGAGAAATAAATGATGAGTTTGTAACTCCATGATGAAAGGGAATCTTGTATTGGAATGTGTTTGAAATTCAATGTCAAAGAAAAAAAATCATATGGTGGGATATTCAAATAGTTCTATAGTCATGGTTGTTTAGTTTTATAACCATAGCTTCTTCATGAGTGAAATTTCCAGTGAGTGGATTGATTGGAAAGAAATTATAAATTGCATTTTTACATGCATAGTGGAGTATGATTCTGGGTATAACAGGGGCTGCCCTGCATCATTTTGGTATCAGAGCAGGAAGATGTTTATTTATTTTTTTAATGAGTGTAGGAAGGTTCTGTTGAGAACTGAAGAGTGTTTTATTTGAATGTATTATAAATCTGATATGCAAGCTACACGATTGTAGTGAACAGGATTGCAGAAATGAATGGAGGACAAGATCATGTAGGATCTTAAATGTGAGATAATTTTCTGATTTGAAATTTGTGATTAAAGTTTATGGTTGCAGACAAGATGATGGCAGTGAACCTGACATTCAGCTAAAGGTTGGATAGGGAGGACAATTTCAGTGTCCTGAAGAGAAAGTGAGTTGAAGAGATAGCCTAGAAAGAGCAGAGGAGAGTGCTCAAGAGGTTCCAGAGGTAGTGAACTAGTACTTACCAAAAGACCAGGTCCAGTGAAGTGGATTGGTGAGGTAAGGGGCAGCAGGAGAGCTTGTTGTTGCAGAGGCTTGTGCAACTCATGGTGAGTGAGAAACTCATGGAGAAGATGATCATGGAGGATTAGAGAATAGGTTCAGAGGAATGCCATAGAGGTAAGATGACTGATGAAGTCAGAGAAAGAGAAATTGCAGTAATGAAGGTACAATTGCAGGTACTACAAGAATGGCTGCAAGAGTAGGAAAACTAGAAAGGAGGATGGATCTTTCCACTGAAGGGAGAGAGAGTGATTTGACAACCATTGCAGATGAAGTTGAGGCAAAGTGTGATTGCCTTATTGAAGGAGGAACTTATAGTTCTTGAGCCAGAGATGGAATTTGAAGATTCCACACGCATATCTGTTCAAAGGGAAGTGTTGGAGGAAGCAGTCAAGACTGGAAATTCTTGTGGTTTTAAAACTAATAAGTTGTGTATGTTTGCAAGTACAACATAGGGAGATGAGCAAGCTTTAGAGTTTGTTCAAGAAGAGTTGAATCTGAAGCCTGTTCAGATCAATGCTGAGATAGCAAGATCTCAGGAGGAAATGAAGACAAAGGAGTCTAATCAGAATGTTGGTGTAGAGAGAGAAGGACCAGCTGATGATGGGTCAAGAATTGGTGAAGGTATGGAAAATTGCGTGAAGTTTCCAAGTTCTACTCCTAATGAAATTGTTGAATTGTATAGGAAACTAGATCTTCAGAGAAGATAATTGGAGAGACAGAGGACTTATGTGCAGGATAATTTGCTGAAGAAGCCAAATAAGAGAGTTTTCATGAATGACAGTTATGAAGCAGATGATGGTAAGAAGGAGAGACTAGATGATAGTCTCATGGTGAATGCAAATCATCATACTGATGTGCTGACAAAGAAGTTGGAAAGGAACTCAGAGCAGCATACTGAAGTGTTGCCAGAGGAAGCTGAGGAGAAAGCTAGTGGATATTTTCTGAGTCCTGAAGAAGACTTGGAATTGCAGAGAGAAAACTTGGTGACTGAATCAACAAGTGAGACCATTGGGTCTTGTGATTTTGAAGCTGACAATTTGATTGTGTTTACAGGTGATGTAGAAGATAGTCCATCACTTGTAATTGTCTTGGAAGAAGAATAATTGTTGCAGAAAGAAGATGATACAATCATGTCTCATATGCACAGGCTTGTTACCATGAGTGACAAGAAATATTTGGCTTGTCTGTGTAGCCAAGAGAGGACTGTGAGGCAAAATTTTGGAACTGCTATAGTGATAGAGGATGAGGCTACAATTTTTGAAGAACTTGATTTGATTACCAGAATCAATCAAGGTGATGATGGACAATTACTGATGATTTTCAAAGAGGAAGATGAAGGTTATGCTGGAGTTAATTTGCATGTTGATGAAGTGCTTGAGAAGAAATGGCTGAAATTTTTGCTGGAGACAGAATTTGAAGATAAATTTGGAGGTGATGAGAAAAATAATGTTGCAGAGGGACAGGAATTTTGGGAGGCAGCAACATCTATGGTGGCAACTGAAGCAACATGTGAGGTGATATCTGCAGGAGTAAAACCAATATTATCAACAATCGAGGAGATGACAGCTGAGACAACATTAGCGGTAGCAACAGGAAGCGAAAGCAGCAACAGTAGATTGGACATAGAGATTGAAAGCATCAGAAAACTGATGATGAAGGTCTCTCAGAAGCAGCATACAACAACAATAAAGAAGAATAATTTAAGCAAGGGAAAGACAAAAGCAGAGTATGAAAGTGTATCTGGAGGTAGGATGCAGAACAATATATGGAAACCTGGAGAAAATCAGCAATCGACAGCAAATGATGACTTGCAGAACAAAGTGTGGGATCTAGGTGGATAAAGATTTAAAATGCATGATCAGGAGATCATGATCATTTTCAACCTTGGGAGACTGATGCAGGAGCATTAGCTTGGAAAAATGCCTTGTATTTTTATTAAACCTAGGGGTCTCATGTTTTTGAGAATTTATTAAATATTAATATTATTTTTGAGTGATTAATTATTTTTTTAATTAATTATTTGTGAGAATTTGTAAATGTTTCCAACCAACTGGAAAACATGAGAGAAATTAGATAAGAGCTATCTAAGAGATAATTAGGAAGCCTAAGATAGATTTAGTTGCAAGGTTTTAGGGATAAAAAACTATCTTTTAGGGTTGTTGAGATATTTGGGGATTGTTGAGAAGTTGAAGGGATTGAGCATTAAATTAGATCATTTTAAAATTTGTATAAATTATCAAGCCTCAAAGGGCATTGAGATCAGTGAGAGTGTGAGTGGAGACCAGGGGTTCTACTTGGAAGCCTTCGGGAAATTGTAAAGGGCCATTGATTGGAAATCAGGCCAAGGAAGAAGATTTTATGTAAGTAGTGTGTGTATAAATACAGCGTTTGATTTTTTGAAGCTTATACTATTATTGAAGTTATGTATTCAATATATGAAGAACTGATTCAATATGCTTGAGTCCACATCGATTTTGTGTGAAAACCGCTATGCATAATCATTGAATACAGAAGGCGTTAATCTCTGTGTAATTGGTTTTATCCCAATACATTTGAATCTGTGGTTTTGTGTTGAATCCATCGTATAAGAATGTTTCTTTGAATTTCATTTTGCTATCAATATAAATCTCTATCAAGAATCACTGTGTGAGAGCAGAGGAGATTCAATTGTCAATATCGATTTTTATTACAAAACTGATTCAGAATTGTTGAGATGAATGTTGAATGTACTGTTATCATGTGCAAAGGTTTAAAAAGGTTTTAATAAAGTTGGTTCTTTCGATGGAGACTGTGCATAAATTATAATTGAGGAATTGGTAAATCGATCACAATGGATCGATTTCATGGAAGAAGAATTCTTGTTGGTCAATCACTGGTTAAAAGAGGGTGTTTTTATTTTTAAAATTATATATGTTATAGAGTTCTATTTTGAATGCCTTTAATTTCCTACGAAAATCCTGAACGCTGCCATTACTGTGTATGATCTTCATAATTCTGGATTCGAAGAGAAAGAAATGTAGTCGCCATGCTGGAATAGTTGTAATTGTATTTCTGTTTCCCTGCAAGTCAACTGAGGTATGGTTGAACATAATTCCATTATTAAACTGTGGAAGATTGATTTGCATCCGATCTATGCTATTTAATTGTTGAAGAAGTGATTCAATTTGGAAAAATCGATATCAATTTTGTGCTACAGTCTCAACACGTGGAATCGATGAACCTTCAGTATTTTTAATAAAGATCCCAAGCGATTTCAATGTTTGATTATTCAATATGGTCAAATGTGTGTTAATTATGCTATCTAGAATCGATATCAGCAAAGATCGATGCCCAGAGTTTGCAGGAGCGGGTTAAATGAAAAAATGATGGGAGTTTTGAGCTGAATAAAATTCTGTAAATTGACTTGCACAGAGAGAAGAATGAACGAACTTTGAGATGGTGTAACAGTTTTAAAATCCACTCGAATATTGATTTCAGATCATAACATAATCAAATGATAATGCAGAGAAATCATGGGGCTGATTCAAATCGTGGAACTGTGAGGGTTCGATTGGCATAGTTGAAGTCGATTGTAAAAGCAGAATGGACGCACTTGAACAGATTGATTTGATTCTGGTTAAAATCGAATTAGAGGTTTATTGGAACCAGCGTCAAGGCGTTCAAAAATTATGGTTTTGTGAAATTCTATATTTACGGATTGCCAAAGTTTGAACACGATTGGATGGACAGATCTAATTGGCAGCACATAAATCAAAGGTGAGATAGCGCAGAAGTTAATTGGAGACTGAATTTTGAATGATGAAAGATGAAAAGGTATGAAAGTTGTTGTGTGTTGGAAATTTGGAAGTTTAATTAAAGTCGAACTGTGATTATAGACTCAATGTTAAATCATTATAATATTTGAAATTTCTCCAAAAGTCTAATATGGAATAGTAAGCTGTGGGCGAAATAAATGATGAGTTTGTAACTCTATGATGAAAGGGAAGCTTGTATTGGAATTTTTTTGAAATTCAATGTCAAAGAAAAAAAAAATATGGTGGGATATTCAAATAGTTCTATAATCATGGTTGTTTATTTTTATAACCATAGCTTCCACATGAGTGAAATTGCTAGTGAGTGGATTGATTGGAAAGAAATTATAAATTGCATTTTTACATGCACAGTGGAGTATGATTCTGGGTATAGCAGGGGCTGCCCTGCATCAGTAAGACTGATGGAAACATGAGGGGATGATCCCTCACATGATTACTAGCTAAAATGCCAGTAACTTCCTTCCTCCTTTTGGATCTACAAATTGGACAGTGTAATTCCTGAAGGAAATATTGTTGCTAGGAGGTTAATAACTTTTTGCCTGATGCTAGATCTACAATGAAGCTCTGGGAATGCTTATATATAATCCCAAGGTGATAGGAATAAACCCTCACTAGTTCTCCAGCTAAATTACTGAAGACAACTTCCACTCTCCAAACTGATCTTCAAAAATCTAAAAATTTTTAATATGAATGTTCTGCAAAAATTAGGAAAAGAGATGTGTTACCAATGCATGATTTATAATGAAGTACAATACTCTTTCTAGAGCTACTCTAATAAATAGGTTGGATTACCAACCAGGAACAACCTATGCTAAACAACACTTGCAATATCTGCTAAACATCCCAAGAAAGAAATGGAATTTCCCATGACAATTCCAGATCTGAAAATATCTTTACATCAAGAATAACCAGAATTCCTCCATCCTTGCCTTCATATTATTTATATAATGTTTGAGAATTCCCATGCCTTGGCCCTCATCTAGACTGTGTTGTGCATGTGGACAAGATCCTCCAAGTTTGATTGTGTTGTTTGACCAAACCAACCATCATGCCTAGGTGCAATGTACACCCTCTCCATCATGTGTGCTTTGATTACACAACATCCTCCACCACTTTATCATGAATGTTTCATGATCTTCTTTCTTGAAATCTTCAAGATATTAGTTGACTGTGTCAACCTCCATGATCCATCTCAATTAATGAGACATAATATCCAATTCCATTCACATTAGTAGTTGCTCAACTACCTCATCATGTATATCTAGACTTAATTAATCCACATTCACACACAAAAAGTGGATATTTATTCATATTGATGATTATGGGACCCTCCACCCTTTTATTTACTTAATTCATTAATAAATTTGATAACTGTAATATTCCAAATATCAGGTGAAAATTTTGGAATATTACAGTGCTCCCCAGCCAAATGTTTCTTTTCCTCTAGCAACTCAAAAGGTAGATGCAAAGCCATCTATTCCCGTCCAAATGACATACACATAATGAAGGCTTCCTCCATTTGCTGCAATGTGCTATGTATGTTTGGTTCCAAAGTTGTCTTTCAAAAACAATATAGAATGACTTCTAACTGTATGGTTAGATGCCCTCCCTCCATCATGAAGTACCAAGTGACAACCATATGAGTTCCAAATTCATCATTAAGACATGAGATACACAAAATAAATTGGTTCTTTCCACAAAGGAAAAGCTCCATCTCACAATACATCTCTTCATCCCATGCTTTATGAATTTGATTGGGCATTGATATGCTCTCATCCTTAGCCCTGTTGGCCTTTTTGGATCCAAGAATCATTCCAAAGTTATGCAAAAGAATAAGGGAAAGAGTTATATGGGTAGAAAAAGTTGTCAAACCATATTCTCCTAATAATAACCACACGAGTAAGGCCCTTTGCTGCCATCCTCCATCTCCTCCATGTAAGATGGAAAAGCCAAACTCCCCCAAAAGCAACCAAAGCAAAAAAATATCTTGCTGATTTCTCTCCTCATGTGCATCACGAAGCAAAAACATACTAATGGACATATGGAATGTCACATCAGCCCAATACAAAGAAACATCATCAATGCACATAGATATAGGAGATGTCATGTGCTGGCCAATCTCTCTCATGTGAAACCAAAATGAACATACCTTCTTTTACTACATTATAACATTGATACAAAAATAATGAATTAGAAAATTATGAGATATTGGGTGGTAACCATACTCACCCAAGAGCAGCCAGATCGGCCATGCCTCCTTCTTCATTTCATAAGTGTTCCTCAAGGCATGGATCAAAGAAATATGAGCCTTTGGGTAGTGACAAGAATATCTCGAGGGTAACCAAATTAACCAAGCTTGCTAAACCATGTCATAAATCTGCAAGTGGTCATGCAACCCCTGCTTATCATCGTCACCCACTCACCCCAATATGGATGTTGAGTGATGTGCTACATAATCATGGTATCCTCCCTTTTTAGAATACCATCTTCCAAAAACTAATGAAGAACTTTGCACTTCATGAAATGTTGAAGTGCACATTCAATGAGACCTCTTAATGAGACCTTCTTCTCATCCATGGCCTTCCAAAACCAATGAGGTTTTGGATCTGATGTAGGTAGAAGTCTCTATTTGAGCTATGAGATTCTCATTGAGAAAGGGTTATCTAGAAAGGAGAAAATATTTCCCATATCTAGATGTCTACCATTCATAATATTTTCCTCCATTGATTCATGAGTGAAGCTACCTTCAGAATGCTCCAAGAATGATGATGCCCCATTATTATCACTGCTACTAAGTGACATCATTGTAGATATGCAAGGTAATACAACTATTGTCTCAAAACAAGGTACAACACTGATTTCATAACCAGTCATTGTACGTAGGATAATTCTCATCCCTTCTTTTGAAAATCTACATTTCAACTCAAGAGGTTGAATTTAGTCCATCCATGAAAAACTGGGATATATTTCCATCTCCTCCTTGATTAGATCAAGGGTCCTCTGTGCTGTGATAGTTTTCTACTTCAAATTAGCATTTGGATCTAACCCTTAGTCATGCATTGGCCCTGATGGCATGTCCCCACATGTTTCAATAAGATCTACTGAAACAATAGGTGATGAATGTGTATGCATACCTTGGATCAACTGATATGTGGGAACCTCTTGACAGAACACAAGAGCTCCTCCAACTGGGACAATAGTGCCTCCAACTATTGGTAAGAGTGATGCCTGCTCTTCTCCAAGTGTACCAGCACTGGAATCTTCCTCCTTTCCCTCATGCACCTCCTGAATCATGCATGGGAATCTATATGTCAAGAGCTCAAGACTATCTTGCAAAGATGCAAGTGTCTTTTCTTCGGATGCAAGTACTTCTGTAGCTGGTGGTGAATGTAGTGACTCCTTGTCTAGAGCGATAATATTGACATCCTCCTTTGTTTCCTTGGGGAATGTCACTTTGTGACACATATATGGTTTTCTCACATCAAATTCCTTCCTCTACTTGTGAAATAAATATGAATATTTAGTCACCTTTTCATGCTCCATGTGCCTAAACCACCAATCATTGGCTTCATCTAAAAGATGAAGTGTTGCAATCTCAACAGCCTCTCCTCCAGCTATAGGATGTAGCTTGAAAAATGCATATAACTCTCTCCTCCAAGCTTTATCAGTGCTCGAGGAAGATCCATCAAATGTAGGCAAATACAATCTATTATGCCTCTTCCTTCTATTGTTTCTATATGATTCTCTTTCTTCTTTGACTTTGAAGAATTTTTGGAGAGTTAGCTTCTCCTTGAATGATCTAGACTCTGCTTTGTACTCTTCAAGATATAGAATGAGAGTCTCATGTGTCTCAGGTTCATTCCTTTCTTCATTTCTGCACCTTTCACATTCTCCAAAGAAAGTGGGCATAGTGGATCTATGAGGAGATCTAGGATTCTCTTGTTTTCTTCTTTGCTGATAGGAAGTTCTTTGACCTTCCTCATCAAATCTTCTTCTTGGATCTTCTTCCTCTTCTTCCTTCTTCATTTTATTGACCTCCTTGGAGAGATATTGCATGGATATAAAGAAAGGAGTGGCAGAATCTCCATCCTCCATGATAGATCTCATCTACATTTTTCTTCTTTTGATGTAAAAGATGAAATTTCCACAAGCTGAGCCAAAGATCATGCTCTGATACCACTGTAATATCCCAAAAGGTAGAATACAGTAAATATACTTAAAAAAAATATAAGAACTGTAGCAAAATAAACAATAAATCTTAAAAAAACATCAGAATTGATAGAGAAGCTGAGCCATTTTATTATATTGGAGAAGATTCAGTTACACCATGTACAAAATAAGAGTATATCTAGCAAAAAAGATGGTCTAAAGTCACCCAGAAAAGATGCTACAATAGTTACAACATAACTAGAAAGCCACTGAAGAAAATACTACATTGTTCCTTCAGCAGAATATGAACATATGATTGTAGGCTGAAAATGAAAATGTAGATCTACTCAAATCTGGAGCTCAGATGATGCCAAGGTTTAAGATCTGGCCGATGTGATGGATTCCCAAGATAACCCAGAAAGGATTTTCCGGATCTACAACTTTGGAAAATCACCTCCCTAGGACTTGATCTTTGATCTACTGGGAAATAAATATCTGAAGCTAGATTTTTCAAATAGGTGGCTGAAATATGCAAGATCAGATCTAATATTGAAGGGCTGATCCCTTCTTCAGATCTACAAGATAGAAGCTCTAGATCTAGCTTCTCAATCCTCTAATAATGATTACAGCTGCTGCAACATAACTGCTAATAGAAACTACAATGTGAGGGAAAGAGAGGCCTTCTTCCTACTGAAAAATGCTACAATAAACTCCAAGTTGATTGAAATACTAATGGAAATGTGAGGGGATGATACTTAACAGGATTACTAGCTGAAATTCCAATAACTTCCTTCCTCCTCTTGGATCTACAAATTGGACAATGTAATTCCTAAAGGAAATACTACTACTAGGAGGTTAATATCTTTTGGCCTGATTCCAGATCTACAATGAAGCTCTGGGAATGTTGATCTATAAGCCCAAGGTTATAGGAATAAACCCTCACCAGTTCTCCAGCTGAAGTACTAAAGACAACTTCCACTCTCCAAACTAACCTTCAGAAATCTGCAATTTCTGAATATGAATGTTTTTTAGAAAGTAGGAAAAGAGATGTGACACCGATGCCTAATGTAGAATGAAGTAAAATAATCTTTCTAGAGCTACTCTATGAAATAGGCGGGATTCCTGAATAGGAACACACTGTGCTAAACAACACTTGCAATCTCTGCTAAATAGACCAAGAAAGCAATGGAATGTCAAATGACAGTTCCAGATCTGGAAAGATATTTACATCAAGAATAACCAACATTCCTCCATCCTTGCCTTCATCTTCTTTATAAAATTTTTGAGCCTTCCCATGCCTTGGCCCTCATCTAGACTATGTTGTGCATGTCGACAAGATCCTCCAAGTTTGACTGCATTGTTTGACCAAATCAACCATCATGTCTAGGTGCAATGTACACCCTCTCCATCATGTGTGCTTTGATTGCACAACATCCTCCATCACTTTATCATGAATGTTCCATGATCTTCTTGTTTGACATATTGAAGATATTATTTGACTGTGTTAACTTCCATGATCTATCTCAATTAATGAGACATAATCTTCAATTCCATTCACATTAGTAGTTGCTCAACTACCTCATCATGTATATATCAACTTAATTAATCCACATTCACACAAAAAAAGTGGATATTTATTCATATTGAGGATTATGGGTCCCTCCACCCTTTTATTTACTTAATTCATTAAGAAAGTTAAGAACTCTAATATTCCAAATATCAGGTGAAAATTTGGGAATATTACATTGATTTCAGTGTGATTCTCAAAAAAATACCTATCCCCTAGATAGTCTCTCCCACTAAACGGAGCATCTCTTTCTGTTCAGGAAAAATCATGGGCGGAGTGTTACCTTGTGTAATTTAATAGGCCTTGGACATGAAATCCCTCATGAATTTTGTGTATCTCCTGCCTCTAGGGTTTTTTCAAGATAAAAGGCTCCACTAGAATATATATTTTCACTCTTCCACTTGCTTAGAGAACTTGTCCAGGCCTAAGGCTTTTAACTTTTCTGAATGTGCGAAAAGGAACAAATAGAACACCAAAGAATAGTACCTGAAATGACTTGAAGTCGATAGGTCTTGGAAATGAGCCTAAATGAATGAGGTCAGAAAATTAGGAATTTAAAGAAGAACACCAGGCTGCATCATGAGGTCAAGGAATCCTAGAAAAGTGTTAGTTACCAAAATACCATTGTCTACCCCCAACATACTCGAAATTATTTCTAGGATAGGTTGGATGGTCTCGAGGAAGAGATTAAGAGGGAATTTCTTGGTTGGTGGGAGAACAAACACATAAGACATGGTAATTAGCTCTAGGAGGGACCTATTTTTTTCAAGAGGAAGCTTTGATAAATGACACATGAGGATTACCTTAGTGAAATTGATGCAACTGTGGGAAGGAGGATAACACAAGGCTTTCCTAATCATTTGAGGGGTGATTTCGAGTATCTTAGTTCCTTGTTCGGAGAGAAAGAAACCCTTCTGCTTGATATAAGCCTTGGAAAGCCAAGCTAGAAACTCAGGAAAGTGATGAAATGATGGGTAAATTTGGTAATAAAGCCCTGAGTCCACCACCCTAAATAGGCCCTCACCCAACCATTTGTAGCCCATGATCTCAGATGGCATGTTGGCCAAATTGAAAGGGTAAATGGGGTCGCATAAATGGCCTTGGGAGTCCATTAGTGGGTCAAAACCAAAGGTGCTCCTAGCCTCTTGAGATTGTGGGGTCTCGGGAGCAGTATTCTTCCTTTTTTCAACCATAAATAGAAAAACACAGTAAAATAAAATAACAACGGACCGACCAAATACCTGAGGCGACATGAGGAAAGACCTGCATAGGCTATGATTTTTACCATAGTGCTCAGTTTGATAAAAATATGGAAAATAAGAAAAAAACAGTCAGGCGTAAAACACTAAAGGAAATGGTAATTTTAGATCGAGGAAGGAGACAACCATTATAGGGATGACGTTAGGAGGGTGTCGACAGGAGGATACATGACGCAGGGAGATTAACTAAAGGCAATTAGGTATGTGATAATTCATGTGCTCGATGCGTCATACCATCTTCGTACCCTGAATTTTACCTTACCTCATTTACCTTCATGTTGTGCTGTGAAATGGGTGGTCCTGACTCACTTTTTGGTGGATTGACGAGCCAAAGGAATATTAGAATTTCAGCCCCCGAATTCCTTTTGATTGGCCAGGTCACTGGTTAACGTCATGGATTTTGGTGGGTTGGATCCTCCCTCTCCTTTCAGATTAACTCCTGATGGAACTCTTTTTGCATGGTCAACTGAGCTGCTCCACCGCCTTTCCAGCTACATGGTTAGTGTGTGGTGCTTTGTCATGTGTTGCTCTGTTAGCGGCCTACCTCCCTGACTACATGTAACTCCCCTTACTCCTTTTCTTCTCCTATGGCTTGCACTATGATCTATGTGCAATGATACCTATATTTGTGTATTCACAGGCCAAACTTGGATCTACTTGGGGACAACGTGCTTCCTCTAGTTCGTTGAGAACTTGTAGATGAGGTGCCTGTGTTAACTTAGGAAAATGGAGTCATTATTGTATATTTCAAAAATACTTTTAAGATATAATAAAAAGATAAAGAAAGAAAAAAGATAAATATGGAACTTTTACAGTGGAAGGATATGTACAATGGGGTAAAGATGCCCATGTCACTGCTGGAAATAGAACATGATAAACTGTCCAATGACAAGCATCTCAAGTATATCTCCCTCTAGATTCTCTAGCAAGAAGGTGTTGTTTCCTTTTGCCTTAGAAACTTTGAATGGTCCAAACTAGAGTGGATCAAACTTCTCATGTTTTCCTTTGTCATATATTCTGACGTCCCATCTCAGCACTAGGTCCCCCGCTTGAAATCCTCAGTTCTTAGCCTTTCAGTCAAACTAACTCTTCGTTTTTCTCGATAGTTAGCCATCCTAAGATTCACTTTCTCCCTATTTTCATTGAGATCAACTAGCTGGTTCATTATAATTGTGATGGGATTTAGCTCCTCCTCATTGTCGTGCACAAATCGAGCTACTGGTAGTGCAAGTTGTGTGGGGATCACGACTACCTTGACATATACCAGCTCATAGGGAGATTTTCCTGTGGACCTTTTGGTCGTAATCTTGCTTACCCAAAACGCGAATTTTAGTTGGAAATCCCAATTATTCTGATTCTCACTGATTTTCTTCTTCAAAATCCTTACCAGGGTTTTGTCAGTTGACTTTGTGAATCCATTCCCCTGGGGATAACATGTTGTGGAATTCCTGAGAAGGATGTTGTATCTTTGAAAACAAATTATGAACTTCAAGGACTTGAAGGCCTGAGCATTGTCAGTGATTATCTTCATTGGGAACCTGAATTTTTCCACTATATTTTCTTCAATAAATTTGATCACCACTTTGTGAGTATCGTTTCTCGCTGCTGCCACCTTTACCCACTTAGTACAGTAATCTGTGGTACTAAGAATCCATTGGTGTTGGTTGTTGGATGGTGGGTGAATTTTTGCAATGAATTCACTCCCCCCGTTTCTTAAAGGGTTCCTCGACATGCACAAGGATGTGTGGGAAAGGTTCTAGCTTCTATTTCTCGGAAAACACTTGGCACTTCTCATAGGCTCTGACATAAGCTTGAATGTTGCCAAAAAATTTAGGCCAAAAGAAACCAACATTTAGTATCTTATGAGCCATTGTGCGCCAAATGTAATGCCTATTGCATATGCCACCATGAAACTCCTTTATCACCTCCTCAGTTTCCTTCTCTATCAAGAATAACAAAAATATTTCCAATGGGTCTCTCCAATATAATCGACCATTTTCTACTATGAACTTTTGAGACCTCAGTGACAGGGTGAACTACTTCATTTTATCAAAATCAGGCAGGCATCTTAACTTAAAGAGGTATTCCACTATATATTTGTACCAGGGGGAAAGAAGGTACTTGACACGTGTCTTCTGTGTGGAGGCTTCTATTCCAGACTACACGCATGTATCTCCTTTCACTTCATTACTTGACATTGACATATTTATCCCTAGGGCTTGAACATTTTACTGTGATAGGATCTTTGCAAGGCTGTGGCCTTTGATCAGTTTAGTTGGCTTGATATACATTTAGTACTCTTGTATATTTTCTATCCACTTACCTCTTTTCCCTTCACTGTCACCCTGTACCAAAATATCTTTCACGACGGGAGTGGGTACATAAGAAATGATGGTGGATGGTAAAATATACACCCAAAAATATTTCAAGGCTTTTACCAAGGCATATTCTATTTTCTCCAATATGTTGTATTTCAACTCCATGTCTTTTAGCACTTGAATGAAGAAATAAATAGGTTTCTCATGCCCATCACAGTTTTTTTGCAACAACACTACGGCTATTATGTGAAGCGATGTGAAAGAAAAAATCAATAAAGGCTTTAGATAGTCTGGGCCAGCCAAGACTGGGGCCTTTACAAAGGCTTGTTTGATTCTAACAAAGGATTCCCTGGATTGGACAGTCCATCTTACTTAACTATCCTTCTTTAGCATCTTTGTAATGTTCCTGACAATATCCACATAATTGGGTATAAACCGTCTTAAGAAATTTATCCTACCCAAAAATACTTGCACCTTGTTCTTATTTCTTAGTAGCGGAATGCCATTTATCACTTCCACTCATTGAGGATTGATCTTCACCCCTTATTTGGTTACTTTCTCTCGCAATAATTTCCCTTCTTCAAGAGAAAATAGATATTTATGAGGGTTTATATATATACCATACCTATGGCACTGATCGGAAGTCCGTTTCAGGTGCTCGATATGTTCAATGTCTGTCTTGGAGAAGAAAATGATATCTTCCAAGTATATAACCATGAAATCTTCCTAGTTCGCAGTGAAAGTGATATCCATGGTGCGATTAAAGGTAGCACTGACGTCTATGAGGCTGAAGGGCATCCAGGAATACATAAAATTTCCCCAGGGTGTGGTGAATGTCATTTATTCATTATACTTTGGGAGCACTGCAACTTGGTAATATATAGAGAATTCGTACATCATGGAAATACGAGAGGATCCCATGACCTTTTGTACGATGTGATACATTTTTTGGAGGGGATGTTTATCTTTGAGTGAAGCCTTGCTCAAATTTTGAAAATCCACACAAATCTTGATCTCACCATTTTTCTTTCTTACGGGTAGCAATTTTACTACCCACTCTAAATACCTTAGGGTCACAATAATCTTTGCTTGTAGCAACTTCTTGAATTCTTTCTCAATGGCAGGCAAAAGGAGTGGATTTATCTGCCATAATTTTTTTTTGTGTCGCTTAACATCTTCCTTGAGGGGGATTTTATACTGTATAACGTCCACATCAAAAGTCTTCAAATCTTGATATGACTAGGCAAAGATGTATTTGAAGGACATGAACAATTTCAGTTGTTGTCTTTGATATTCTTCAGGGACCCCTTTTGATAGTTTTATAAGATTCGGGTCTTGATCTATACCAATATTTAAATGTCTCACTTGCTTGTCAAGCACTAGCTTAACAGTTTCACCGGGATGTAGTTCTTGTCAAAGAGCCTCTCTAGGGGTGATAGACCCCTCGGGATAATTTTTTCCTTCATATGAAGGACTATGTGTCCAGCAAAATTTTCATCCCATATTGTATTTGGTTCTTCGGCTTCTGCACCATATCCTCGGTCTACTACTCAACTGGATAATTCTCCACCCATCTCCATGAAGCATTTGATCTTCCCTTCATATTTGAATACTTTCCAGTATTTAACATTATCAGGAATGGAGGGATGGTACCACACCTCTATTTCATATCTGAGCAATGGATTCTAGGGGAAAAAAACTTACTAGCTACCACAGTTATTGAATTTTCCATCTGGTTTTGTGTCCCCATGCATGAATTGGATATTGAATTCCAGGAAAACGTTTTAGACCAAATTCCACACCTTGTTCCTATAGGCCTTGAGCCGAGGATGCTTTTCTTAGCATTGATTTCTCACTTGCTTCACCACCAACTCTTAATCCCCGAACACTTTGAGGCCTTGAATGTTCATATTATTTGCTACTTGAAATCCTAACAGTCGTGCCTCATATTCCAGTACATAATTTGTGGCTTGAAATTGTATCTTGAAAGAAATGGGAATGAAGTATTTTCGTGTGGTATTAGTAGAACACCTACCCCGTCAAACCGTAAGGTCCAAATCTCATTTCCTTTTTCCTTCATGACATCAACCCATTTCGGAGGGCAAGCCTTTGTTTCCTGAAGGTTAATCTCATCTTCCTCAAAAATTAGGCAAGAGAATTAAAAATATTTTCTATATATCATGGAGTTAGTCGAACCATCAGCTTAGGTAACCATTTTCATGAACCTTGATAGTTTGTACAACCTCTACTCTTCCCCATTGAAAACACGGATAGTAGCATAGGTTCATTCAAGCTTTATTGATCCTCCGATCTTGGATCCTCGAGACATAGATATCAACATACCAAATCTTCCTGGTATATCTGCCACTATTATATCCATCACCAAACTTTTAGTAGGAATTTGTGCCAATTTTACTACCAAATCCTTTATCATCCCAAAAAATTTGACTCTATTAGAGTCGAACAAATACAAGTATTTATATGGCCTTGTAATCTACAACCCAATATGATCCATGACAGATAGTGGCAGGAAGTTGTGTGGTGCCCCTGAGTCTAGCATACAATTGTGAAACAATAATTCATGTATTACCAGGGCCACATAAAAAGGAGGTGTGGATGACTCCTGCTCTTCTACATGGGGTCAAAAAACAACCATGGGTGATTCTTCTTGATATGGAAAGGGATTACCAATGGGAGGATGCATGAATTAGGAAACTTGGGCTTTGCATGATGGGTGCTTCAATAGTTCACTAAGAGGGACCGATATTTTGACCTTTTCTAATTCTTTTTAGAGGTTAAATATGACTAGTCCTTTTTGAACCTGAGTTGTTGCAGTATGTTCCCTCGGTTGGTTGGATGAATTCAAACGTGGAATGGGAGGATTCTTAACTTTTGGAGGGTTGGGCTCTTGGCCCACAGATGTATATGTAGTAGCCTTTTGGTGAATTGTTTCTTCCAGTGGTTTCTTTCCCTTATCTAGAGAAAGAGGAGGATTTTATCTCTTTGACACTAACTCATCATTCTAGATTTTCACCTGGGTTATTTTGCGGGAGGACCTAAGGTCATATTTCTTGTGGAGCTGAGCTTGCATAAAATATAAAAACTCCCTGTAATAACTGTGAATGTATTTCTCTTCTAGGGGAACCTCGCACTCCTCCCCATATTCTTGCAGAGTAATTTCACCTCGCTCTTCGTCGGAATAAGAAAAAAATTGGTTATCCTGAGTTTCTATAATTTCTTACATCTTCCCTTCTACTTCTCCTTCCAAGTATAGAGGGGATTGAATGTGATCTTGTTGCTCCTTTATATCATACTGTAAAACATGTAGAGGAGGCTTTCGATACTCAGGATTGAAACCCCATTTAGGAACCATTTGATTTGATTAAGGAAAAGAGCTCTTGGCTTCTAACTCGAGATTTACTAGCTTATTAGAGATATTTTTGATTAACTT
This sequence comes from Pinus albicaulis, assembly GCA_034641835.2. Lineage (NCBI taxonomy): Eukaryota > Viridiplantae > Streptophyta > Pinopsida > Pinales > Pinaceae > Pinus > Pinus albicaulis. The sequence goes on from CM076580.1 coordinate 864,168,572, forward strand.
GTTCATTTATTATATTCTATAGTCTTGCGACTCTATCTTTTGATTCAAGGTCGTGGCTTCATCCTTATACTTCCTTATTGATTCTTGATCTAATTTTCCCTTTAATTTTCCGATAGAGGAAAATTTTTCTTCTACCTTCAAAGAATTTGTTTGAATTTTATCGAGAGACACAAAATTTCTTTCTCTAAGGGTTAATCCAAATTCTGGTTCAAAGACTCCAACAAAAACTACCATAGCAGGAGCTAGAGGGGGTTTTATATCTACATAGAGATTATTATATAAATTTTTGAACCTTTTAATAAACTCGTTGACATCCTCATTATGTCTCTTCCTCAATGCATTAAAATCTGTGGGGGCATAACCATGGTCCCTCTTCTCTCCTCACTTCTGAGTGAAGAGATTATCCATTTCTTCCCAAGTGTGGAATTGGTTAATTATTTAAAACACTTTTGTTCCTCTCCATCCAAGGATTCGACGAAGAGCCTCAATACTAAATTGATATGTTCCACATTCATGCTCTTAGAAAAGGCACAAAAATTCCCAATGTGTCTCTATGGTGGGGTGCTATCTTCCCCCATGAATCAAGGTAGAAGCTTCAGATAATATTGTGGCATGTCATTTATTAGCTGAGGAAGGGCCAATGGAGCATACTTGTTTAGGAGGAAACAAGGCACAACCTGCTGAGATTGTCACAGTTGTAGATTATTGATTTGAGTTTGATGCTGGAAGGCATTAGGCATGATGATTATTTATTGATAGGATTAGTTATTGATATGTATGTTATTATGGGAGTTTGGGACTTCTTTTACCTCTTAAGCCTTAAGAGTAGGATGGAAGGAAAGGACGGAAGAGTTAGTCGACTATGATTCATCTTTTATGAATGGATTGGATAGGAAAGACGCATCTAACAGGTACTCTAGTACTCAGGTTGTGGATTCTTGACCATAGATATCATCTCTTTTATAGGAGGAGGGTGAATATTTGAGGGATAATGATGGTAGGTCATTATTTCTAGGTTTTATATCTTTCCAGACTCTTTTGAAGATGATTTTCTCAAGATCAGATACAGAGGGGGTTTTTAGCTGGGTGGTATTTTCTCGGGCATATGATATAGTGAAAGCCAATATTACTGATGATTTGAAATTCATTGCAATGGAGTTGCCAAGATGAGGGTTATGCAACTCCCAACCCTTCCTTCTCACGTGACTAAAGGGTGGAACTTATTTCATATTCTAGGGAAAAGATATTTCTAATTTTATACATGGAAAGATCGCCAAAAGATGTTATAACTCCTAGATACATCCCTGATTTTCTAAATACCAATGCCTAGGACATCTTAAAATCATACGATTTAAATAATTTCACTTAAGGACTCCTTTTAAGGTATCTTCACCAAGAATTTATGAGACTATGGTTTAGGAATGATGTGGACTATTGGTACTTATCTCATGCAAGAAAATCTACACTCGAAATGGACTTGGGAGGCTGTATACATCTATGATGATTAAAATGGGCCAAGTAAGAAACCAATGAATAGATATTTGAATATAATGTGGTGATGAATAGAGTAATTAGGTAGAGAGATTCCTGATAGATCTGCTTAATTATGGTAGGAATCCAACCCTCTAATAATTTGGAGGGAAAGGTGAAAAATAAGAGATAAGTGATTACAAAGTCTCAGAGAGTGAAATATTAAGGCTATATACTATCTTAACGTATGAGTGTCATCCTTCCTCAATGAGAACATACACAAATTCATGAGTTAAAAAATTTACATCCAGTGCCTTTCACACATGAGTCACTGAAATAGAAAACAATGAAACAATAATTCTAAATAAACAAAACATAAATACATGCATACTTCTCATTAATTCAATTGGAATCTAGTTGTATACAAAGTCATATTATATTAGTCTTAAAAAACATCTCTCCATAATATCCATTTCAAAGCTCAAAAATATCTTGTACATGAGAGGCTACTCTGTATGAACCCAAAAAATTCCACAAAATCTAGAACCCTTTATTTCTCTCTGAATTGCCTATATATATAGTTTCTTCTATGGGATTTTGGCCGGATATTATTTCTTGATACGCCCGTATATACATCGTGATAAAAAATGGCATGATAAAAAGCTAGAGTGTGCCATGAGCAGCAATCCTATAACATAAAATAAGAACAACAGAGGTAAAATTGTAATTTACCCCACTAGGCATCCTAAATAAAAATCAAATGAAAAAAAAATATGTGTAGGCCACGTTGTCCGGATCTTAGTACATTCATATGGGACATTTCAGGGTAGTAGAAGGTCCTGAAGTACGTGTCCGCATCAAAGTGAAAGATGAACTGGAGTGACGGGATGACGTAGGCACCCTTTGCTATGAATTGGAATCCACTAATGGATGCGCATGCTCGTAACACCTTTTCCACATGATATCTGAGGGAAATGAAGTAGGGATGAAGAGTTTGAACAATTCCAAAAGCTGAATTAATGCAGTGGATGAGAAAATATGCTTAACATTGGATACTAACATAAATTTGTTACAGAGAGATGCCACCAAGGTCTCAGCCTTAAGTTGGGATGTATTTTCTTGAGCTGAGTTAGCTTTACAGTTGAACTCAACCATTATTTTCTCATACATTTCGCAGGGGAGGAGCACACCTAACAGATCCAAACAGGCTGGAAATCCTATCTCCACAACTTAATTCCATTAATTTTCAAACACTACCACTGCTCTGGAAACTATCCCCAGACAACTTGTTATCACTCCACCAGATTCCCGAGGCTGAGGAATGAATCCTAAAAGAGGTAACCACAAACTAGAATTTTGACTTGATATATAGCCCTATCAAGCTAGAGAGGACTCTCTCCAAAAGGGTCATAGCCAAGAGGGTTGGAGAAATTAGGGTTTTAGGAAAGATAATGAGTGCAAGGCATTTTTCTGATTTGGTTTGCTTGGGTAAATAAGCGAATAAAGGAATTAGCTCAAGGAGATCTAGGTCAGGGAAATGGAGTTAGGGTTACAGGGATCAATGGAGAAAGGTAGGTACAATTCAAATCACTTTAAGGAAATGGTTGTGAAATGTTTTTTTTTTTAATTTAAGAAGGCTAAGAAAATCATAAAGGATGTATTTCTCTTAGACAAGAGATAATGAACAAAATATGATCAGTTACCCAAAACAGAGCATGTGCAAGCATGTATTCTAAAGTTCAAAATTTTATAAAGATCATATAATAGACATAAAATTGACATGAAAAATACATACAAACATATAAAATACATTCAATACCATAGCTATCCCTTAAATATAGTTGTAACTCCTCTTTATTAGCTTGTCCAGAACTGAGTACAAGTTCCCTTGATCAACTAGAAAAATCAAACTAATTCAAAATTCCAACCTCTAAAAATGACTCAAAAACAACATGATATAGGCCTAAAACAACCTCTCCCAACTTAGGGGTAGAATTCATGAGAGGAGGAGCTAATCCACTAAAGTTTGAACTGAAACCTAGAGTGTAGGGTGGTCAAAGTGACTCAACCCTATCTTTTTGCAAACTGATTCATTACACCTCATCATGAGTTTTAACCTAATGCATTTACCCTATGTAATAGTAAAAACATGATAATTACATTTACATCATCAATTAAATGAGGTAAAAACATGATTTCATATGGTAAAATTAAAAATTGTAGTAAAACTCAGAAAAAATCAGTCACTTGTTAAACACGCAACACCATTTTACCCCAACCTGCATGTTGTTTTTGACTGGGTTAAATGTGTCCCAATTGGATCCAAGATAGATTTTTGGAAAGTCTAGTTTCCATAACTACCCTTATTTTTCAAAATGAAGGTCATTTTCCCTGTGAAAATTCATTTATCCCAAGTCTGGTCAAAAAGTGCAGAATGGCGGTGTAGAAATGCCAAGTGCTATTGTAGGAAACTTTTGTAAGCCTTCCTCAACACCGAATTGAGCTCATGATATCTCATTGGAAATATATCTTTTTTTTATTATCATTTCACTCGTCAAGAAATTCATTTGGACATTCGAGATAGGATAAAAATTTATTTTCCCAAGGTCACTCTAGAAGTGGAGCAACTCTCCTATGGCACCTGTATTTTTTACATTTCTCCAAAAGCATGAAAACTATGTAAAAAATGAAGGATTTTTTTCTTCCTTGACCTATGATGGAAAAACAAATCTCTCAATTTTTTAAATGCATCTCTGTTTGGTCAGAAACATATTTTGAAGTAAAACTGACCATATGAGTGGAAAATGACTTGACCCTTAGAATCATTTCTTAAAAAATGATGGAGACATGATATTATGAGTTGGAATGGCCTCATAGATACTGATATGACCTACCTTATGCTGCCTCTACTCAAAGTTATCATTTCCATAGCAAAACCTAGCTCAGTGGGAGAGGAAATGAGGGTTTGGTATAGGAAAAATAAGGGATTTAGGACTCTCTTGTAGAGGGAGGGAAATGAAGGGGTTAGGGGATGTATAAATTTTTGGGGATATTTTGGGGGATAGGTGTTAGTATGAATATTTCGTCATAAAATACCACTTTAGCTACGCATAACAAATAGTCCTAACATCGATTATGGCTACCAAATATATTTAAATCTGCAATTAGGTGATCCAAATAATGCTGCACAAATCTAGATCTAAGCATAAAAGAGATTAAGCAGATAAAGTAAAATGTGGCGCCATGCATCCAATAAACAAGACAAGAACAATGTATTTGAAATAATTTTTATATTATATTAAAAAGGGGGCGCCTGAGAGAAAAACAAGAAAGGTGTTTTCTGTTTCTCCTAAATGGGATGGGTTCTTGAAAGTCCTCAGCATTTCAGATCTAAAATTCCTCTCTCTTGTTGTTGTAGAAAACCCAGAAAAACATAGAACTCAATGGGAGCTCATAAGGAAAAAATGGAGAATGTGACCTAGTATAGATCTAGAGTGATCTAATGTAATGGAGGTGACTAATGAATGGGGAAAACCCTTCTATTTATAACAAAATATCAGGGCGGTCTAGAACTCGGTGCATGAATGAAATATTATTAATCGAATTCTAGAACCACCCTTTAGGAATATTTTATTATGTTTGTTGGAGGGAAAAGGATTTTTGACTTGGGTCAATTCCTTTATTTATCATTTTAGGGAAATGATGGGAATATAATTAAATAAATAATGGTTTATTTAATTATTTATGGATGATTTAGTCAACTTTAACTAAGAATATTATTTAAATAATGATTTAAATAACTTATTCTTAGGAAATAATTAAATAAATAAGGATTTATTTAATTAATTTCCTTGTTTTGGGTTAAATATGACCGGGAAATATAAACAAATAAGTTATTTCACATGGTGAAAGCAATTTTACTTAGGGTAAAATTGGTCTTACATGGTGTACTTGGGTTCATCTAATAATAATAGGTTAGATGACCAAAAAAATGGTGTAACAGATTGCCCCCCAACGTACGAGTGTTAGGAGCAACTCGTATGACCGAAGTATGCTGTAAGAACTCAATCACTAGATATCAAGAGGGAAGTGAGAGAGAGAAATGTAAGGTAGTATAATGTGCTAAAGGACTAGACCCCGAGGATACGAGTCTTACAGGTGCAACAAGTCTCTAGTTTATGAAGTGTTACTTGTGCAAAAGGCGGCAGGGGAGGCATACCTATGCCCACCGAGACAAAGTACAAAGAATAGGAAGTCCAGTAAACAAGGAACGAAACCATGAAGAATATGATGGCTTAAATAGGAGCCAGAAAAATAGAATGATGGATCCCACATACATGCTATGCCTGGAATAACCGTCATGACTTGTACAATAAGATTTTGGTACATGAGATACAAATATACCCAAATGCCCCCTACACACGGGGAAGGGCTAGAAAAATCTTACTGATACACGCAAATCGAAGAGGCGCTGCAAGAGGCTGAGGCTGATATCATCAAATGGGAAGAGCTGCATCAAGGGATGAAATGAAGAAGTCATCTGGGCATGTGGGGGGCTACCTGCAAGGCCACTCCCTCATGAGGGTTGAGACATCTCACACACACCCGGGAATCACCAATAGCTGCTACTGCATCACTGGACTATCAAGTGTATAGATCACAATCATGCTGAAAAGAGCTCGAACAAAGGTACACTGCCCCCTAGACCTCGCTTCTGGAGTAAATGAGATGATGTCGATAGAAGTAGGTCCACCATAGGTGAGGTAATAAGGGAATCTCAACTAAGGCATGGGAGAAAATAGTAGAGTGACTCACAAATGGACACTGATGATGATAATGAAATGAGGGATACTGAGTAGCGGATGGATGACTTCCCTTGTTAGAGCATAAGGGGAATGAATGGCTTGGCAACAACTAACATAATGTCAGGGAGGATAGGTGACAATGGTACGGAAGGCCATAATGTGCAACACGAGAGAGGGACCAAGTGATGAAGGATGGAGGACTATAGTGGGAGATAAAGGGGCTCGAGATAGATTCCATGATGGATGATGACTCAAATCAGATGCTCTAAATAGGGCCGACTTGATGGTGGTGCCACACAGAAAAGGTCCAATGGAGGACCATAAAAACATGAGTACATTAGGGTATCTCATGACAAAAATCTACACGAACAAAGCCAAGTAAAGAGGTAAAGTGGTGCCTCAAGTACAAGCCTTGTAAGTGAAGAATCTCGATTGGGAGGAGAGATGAAGGGACCCTTTGTGGACAAAATGTGTCCTGGTGGAGTATCCAAACATGAAACACTAACAGATACCCATTTGAGTGATCGGTGAGAGCTTTCTAACAGTGCAGACGGTGTGTCAAACGGGGCTACGGTTTGGTCGCAGCGGGCGGAAGCAAAAACAGGGGTTTTTCTTCTAATAAGGCATTTTCCCTCCAAAATCATTCATTTTCTTGTGTAGCTATGATGAATGTGGAGAGGAGAGAAGGCCCTAAATCTTGCGGCAATCCTAGCGGACAAACCGACCATTGGAATCGGGATCCGTCAATTGTAGGTAAGAGGCCTAAACCTACTCTTTGTTTTTGATGGATTCAAAGTTCAGATTAGGGTTTGAAATCTTAATAATTGTGCCTAATTCATCATTACGGTTGGGTCACACTTTTTGGGGCAAAAACTATGACTTGGGACGTAGGTTTTGGCCTGAAAAGTGCGACCTGGCCCAGGGTTTGGCCAAAAAGTGCGACCTATTAGATGGGGGTGGTTTCAGTGTTGTTAAGGGCTGAGATTCAGGTTTGGTGTAAGTAAATGTAGTTTTGTTTATCTGTAGACTGAAAAAGATGATGGTTTTGTGCAGATATGATAGATATATGGATCAAGTGGAGAGAGAGAGGGCTAGGTACCTTACGGATGGAGATCCAAGTGGATCAAGGTGTCTGTCATGCATTGGCTAGGTTTGGGGTTCTGAAATTTGTGGAAAACCCTTTAATGAGGGCTGGTGAGTCCTTGTTGGCCCGGATTATCAGTTATTGGGATCCAGATCATGAGGTGTTTATAGTGCAGGGGCACATGATTGAGCTGATAGTCTAGGATATGTATTTCTTGAATGGTCTCCCGCCACTAGTGATGGTGGGGAATACACAGCCAGTGTTACCACGAGGGTGTAACATCATGGAGTTTTTTGAGCAACATTGTCAACCAGGTGTCCGAGTCAAAGGGACTCGGATATAGATTAGGGATCTAGAGAGGTTGGAGACCCAGGCAGTGGCAGCAGCAGTGTTGCGGATCTTGGGCAGCCAGGCGTTCCATCACATCACTGGAGGGCATATGATGATTGTAGAGAGTGTGTTTGGTGGGACCAATTATGGGTGGGCTCAGATGATGTTGGTGTCGGTGAAACGATAGTTGTCGCTATGTAAGCAGAAAGTGAATCATGATTGTGCCTATGGGACGGTATTGTGCTCTTTCTTCTTTGAGAAGATCCCAACCTTGCGACCTTGTATACAGTTACCTGATGGGGGTCTAAGAGAGCCCCAGATGCGTCGGTGGGGACGACTACTGTGTAGAAGAGGGGGAGGGGCAGTCAGGCGGGTGTTTTGACCAAAGTTCTTTGCCCATTGGGATCAGATGCCATTGTACATAGACGACTATCCCTATAGTGGGATGAGTTATTGGGGAGATCTGAACTTGCTGCTTCCACTTGGTCGAGTATGGGGGCCTGATGGTAAGTGACAAGCAACTAATATTTTAGGTGCATTTTAGAGTTTGTGACTAGTATTCATGGTACTAATCCTTATACTTTGTGGAATGCAGATATAGCTCCGGTAAAACTGGCCAGATATATGGGATGACCTGCAGCAGTAGGAGCTATAGGTGCAAGTGGATCAAGAATGGCATAGCACGAGGATATGGCTGCTCTATTAGAGGACATCCATCGTAGATGTGAGGGGCTACTGACCGGTGTGTCGGAGCATGGTTCGCAGGATTTAGATGACCAGTACATAGAGTTATGTATTGGGCTACCCTCGGAATGGCAAGGTATCATGCGACACATGGCAATGGCCAATCAGACTGTGCGTGATCTACGAGCTGCGAGAGTAGAGCTGTTGGCTCAGGATCCTCCAGAGAGTGATTATATGTAGGGCAGGTGGTGTCCCCCAGTGTTTATGTAGGGGCAAGTGGTGCCCCCCATTTTTGTAGTTTTGTTTTTTGTAACATGCTATGGGCATGTCATATGTTTCAGAGTAGATGGACTCTAAAAACACATGTTATATGATATATATGATTTATTTGCATTTTTTTTAAATGTTATTGTCTTGTGTGTGATAAATTCCAGTCTAGAACATGATTTGCAATTTGATCTACGTAGTGATTTTGACTTCTATGTATATGGTTGAAATTAATGAATATAAATTCATGTATCAAAAGTTTCACTCGTAAATATTGTCTAAACAAGATAGGGTTATGCACACGATAGACACAATTAAGTTGTAAGACAAGAAGCGGGAAATCTAAAGGAACGTGCAGATGGAGGATGTGATGAGGGAGGGCATCAGCTAAGAGACCACGTACTGCATCATATTTCGCCTGATTATTGGTGGCATTACCAATGCATACCCCATTTGCAATAACGAGGGTATGTGTTTGGTCAATTTAGTGTGTCCTAAATTGCTACATTAATTTGTCAATCCAGGATTCGTAAGCTAACGAAGTGTGGTGCACTATATGTGCAAGATAACCTATCTCTTACTTTTTGTCGTTTTTGGGTTTTTTATTTATCTTGGGGGTTTTTATCTTGGTTGGTTTCCTAATGTGAGATGGAAATTATAAAAGAAAAGTATGGATATAAATGTTCAAGGCAATGATGTCCTTTATAATGATTTCCCAAAATTCAAACTTCAAAAGGGTTTTAAAACATGCAATGACAAAATTAATTCCTAAAAGAAAATGAAAATGTGCCACTATACTAGTCAAACAAAAAGTGAACTATTGATCATGAAACCCATTACCCTTGCTGCTGTCTAAATACAAAAGAAACTGTGCTCAAAGAAATCCAAGAATTGCAAGCAAAGTAAAGCTAAAATCAAATTACATAAACTCATATTCTGACCCCTCACCATTAGTCTCGCTATGGCTTTCGGAAGTAATCATAAACAACTTGAGCAGTCTAATATCTAATTTGCAGAAAAATAAACTAATATCAAATTACACACTCATACTTCAATCCCTCACCATTAGTCTCACTATGGTTTTCGGAGGTAACTGATAATGACATGAGTAATTTAATATCTAATCTAACTAATAAAGAAAATGTACAAAACTGAAATAAATGAAACAGTGCTGGAATTAAAAGCTAAGAAAAATAAATCAATAGAAGGACAAGACTGATTCCATGTCATTAGTCATTGTAAAACTATGTGCAAATGCCCGGGCTGCCTACTGTAATCTGGAACAAAGACACTGATCAGTTAACAACAGTATAAAGCATGAAAAATTATGTACATAAATAAAACGTGAATACCATAAGAGATGTAATATATACATGTGAATAACTATGGCATAATGAACGTAAGGAAATAAAGCATGAAACTATATAGCAATAAAAAAAACCTCGGCATGTGCAGGGGCCCTCTGCACAATCCTCGGGAAACAACTATCAACCACGAATTATGCTTATGAACAGAGTCTTCTCATGTATTCAAAACATAGTCATAACAAGGAAATAATGTCACGGCACAGTGGGCTTTATTTTCAGCAAAATTACATTACAGAAGCTAACTACTATGCGTATGAGAACGCATTATTTATAACAGAGGATGACATAACTACTTTCCTACAATCTGTGGTGATAAAAGACACGTGAACAACCACGTCCAGAAATCTAGCATTATGGCTACCGTGAAGATTAAATCTATGGAGGGTGTCATCTTGCCCACATTTTCTATGTATTGACACATGTCCCCTGAGATTTAGGAATGGCTACTAAGTCTTCACATGGTGAAATGAAGAGCTCTGTCATCAGAGACTCTGAAGGACCACCACTTGACTACCTTTGACCACGAAGCCTTTAAGAACTTAATAAGCCAATAGGACTCTGTCCATATCCATGTTGCTCTAACTTGCCCATGTGGCTTGATTTTCTCAAGACAACTGAACATAGAATTCTCCCAACTAGAAGTGTTCTCGGGAACCAACCTGAAAGTGACAAGATTCTCACTAATGAGAAAATCTAATTCAAAAAGAAGACACAAAACATAGTTAAAAACCACTTTAAATGCTCTTTTATGATTAATATGCAATGATGTTGATGACTTAGGAGGTCCAGGTAAATGAAAAAAGTCTAGAAAGGTGTATAGGAAAGATGTAAGTTTGGGACTCAACATACCCCCACTGTGAAGGTGTTGCATGTCCCCATGCAACCAAAACTTTGATCATCCTCCTTCAATTCATATGCCCTGATACCTCTGCCAGTACATCCAGTCCTCTTCTCCTCTTGCTTGGTGCTGATAACATCCTGGGCTTCTTCATCAAGCATCTGAATTTGAGATTAATCAATGCTCTACTTATCTTCTTGCATTTCTTCTTCAATTTCCTGTTCTTTTTGTGCCACAGTCCCAGATGTAGCATAGTGTTGTCATGAATGATCTTTTCCAATCTGCTTTGCTCCTTTAATGCTTCATTTTCATTTTTAATATGTCTATTTAAAACCTCCAAATCAAAGACTTCTTGTTTCAACGATTGGACTAGAGCTTCTTGTGCTGTGTGAGGCTGAGTGGATGAAGTGCTGGGACTCGTGGCTATTATTTATAAGGATTTTATGTAATCATACACCTCTTGCTGCTTTGGATCTATTTCGGGTGTCGTTTTCCTTGGGCTGTCCCCAAAATGTTGTGGAGGAGAATTGACTTCAAAATCTAGCCGAAAAGGACTCATGTCAACATCTTAAGGACTAGTTTCAACGTTTGGCTGAGAATGAGGTGGACTACGGCCAGCTGGAGTTTGTTTAGGTGTTCCTCCTCCCAAATCAATAAAATGGGGTCCTTTTGTTTGTGCTTTCCTCCACTTTCCTTTAAGCCTGGTGCTTCTTCTTACATGCTGTGGACTACTGTCTTTTTCCTTCTATTTTTCTTTTCCTTTCCTTTTGGCCATAGCTGACTGTTCCTGAAGGTGAACTAGTCTTTCAGACAATACTTGATGGTCTTCTTCTGAGGAAGGGGTTTGATGCACAGCCTCAATGCTTATTTTCTCTTTTGATTTTGTTGGCTTTTTACCCTCAGTCTTTTCCTTCCTCCTTTTAGACAGTCTTTCTTCTCTACTATTTCTTTCAATTGTGTTAGTAGGAGTGCTTTGAGTTTTATCACCTATTCTCTTTCTTCTACTTCTTTTTGATGTACTGCCTTCAGGGGTTTATTGGGGTTCTTCAAAGAAATTTCTAATTAAAAACTGCTCCCAGGTGTCCTTTTTCTCTTGTAATTGTTTTTCCATCAATATTTTCACGAGACCATGGTGATACAAATGTGGTTCTACATCCCCCAGATGCTTTTGGACGGTTACATACATCTTTTTCAAACTTTTTAGTAAAAATTATGGCAGATTGAGGGTCTGGTTGTCTAGGAAATTCATCAACAGTCGGGTACGATACATGTACATTGATCCAAAACGTCCCTCACAGGTGATAAACTTTTGAATAACCAATAGTAAACTGGCCCACTCTTCTTTCAAAGCATGGACATGAATTCCCTTTTTGAAAATGGTGACATCCATACCTGGGTTACGTAGGATCACTCTCCAGGCTTCCTCGCCAATGCTCTTGTTCTTGAACCTTCTTGAGGGAGTTCTGTAGCAGCTTCTATGGATGCCTCAGTCACTGTAAATTTGAGGTCCCCAATTTCTACCTCCAGACCATTGAAAGACCTCGCAAAAGATTTTTTTACCTCCTTATTGTAGCCTTTAAACTTTTGAATAAACCGAAGCCATTTTGCCTTTTTCAATATGTCTTTGACTTGCGGGTATCCTTCCATAAATTTGGGTCCCTCTGGTTTTGTCCTCAACAACCGACCCATCCTTCCTTCTGTTCTTTAAAACTCGTCTGCGTGAGGAGGGTTTAGCGGAGGTAAGACGACTGAATTAGTAGAAATGAACAAGGTTTATGAAGGAGACTAGTGACTGTAAGCGGATATCAGAGAATAGGTACACGGAATGAAGCAGAACAGAGAAAAAAATGGGGTGAAGGCTTATGTGAGCACGGTGGAAATGCAGTCGTGATGTCAATAGAACAGTAGGGGGAGTAAAGTGAATCCGGAAATATTTAAAATTGGGTGGCTGCAGAGTAGACACAAGCACGTTTATGAAACGACTGTGGATTTTGTGCGGCTGAGAGAAGCCGTAGTCAAATCAACCACGTTCCATAATTACAGGTGGAGTATCAAAGTATAGCCGAACACGAGTGACGACCGGAGGCTTGATTATGAGGCCGTTTAAAAATGAATGCAAGGATTGTGGGGGAATCGTATAGAGATTGTGGAATGGTTATGGAGTTATCAATGCAATAATTGCATATAATGGAGCTATGGTTTATAACTATGTAAAAATGTGCTTGAATGCAATTTGAAATAAATTTCTACTCATACCTTGGAATTCTTGCCATTTTTCATTAGTCTTCAATTAGTTTCTCCTCGTTGATGCTTTTGAATGCCTCATGTCTTCATAATATGTCCTCATACCTGCATTTGATTTCATGATTGTTGAACTAACATCTGACTGTAAATTTTTGAAAAACAGAGTGGTGGCTGCAGAAACTGCTTCTGGCTGCGGAAACTGACACAAAAATTATTTGGGTGAATGGAGATGGATAGATGATAACTGACTGAATGAAAATGGTCATGAAAGAAAATTTTTATTGGTGAAATGAAATGAAATAGATGAAATGGAGTGAAATGAAATGAAGTGGAGTGGAATGAAGTGGAATGAAGTGGAGTGGGTTGTCATAAAACTTGTGAAATGAGAGAGAGAGGGAATTTTTTGGAAAATATAGGGTGTCAGGTGTTCTTGATTTTCACCCTACATTTTCTGTATAAGACTGCCAATCAGTGATTGGTTTTCAGGCTTATACAATTTTTTTTTTTTTTTGAAACTGAAAAGAACAAAGGCTAGGCTGGTGGAGAAGAAGGATTCTTCTTCACCAGCCTTATTGCAGAATTATCTTGAAACATTTTGACAAATTCCTATTTTGAGAGTGGCTTATGATAGATCTTTAATCTGTGGCCATTCACAATAAGAGGAGTTTGAGATTCATCAATGGTCTTGATTCTTACCGCTCCATTTCTAAAGATCTTGTCAATCTCATATGGCCCAAGCCAATGAGTCTGAAATTTTCCTTTAAAATATTTAAACTTGGAATCAAATAGCAATGCCCAATCTCCTTCTTGAAACTTCTTCTCTTTGATGTATTTTTCATGCCATTTAGCTCTTTGATATTGAACTAGATCATTTCTTAGAATTGCCTCTTGTCTGATCTCATCTAGCTCATTCAACTGCTCCATTCTATGCTTTTGGGCTTCTGATAGATCCATCCCCAACTGAACTACCATCTTGAAGGTTTTGACTTGGAACTCAATGGGGAGCAGGACTTCTTTCCCATAAACAAGTTCATAGGGAGAATGTCTTGTTGTATTTCTCCATGTAGTTCTGTAGGCCCACAAGGCTTCAGGAAGCCTTTCTGCCCAATCTCTTCTGTGTAGATGAATAGTTTTGGTGATGATACTTTCGAGAACTTTGTTTTTAGACTCCACTTGACCATTTTCTTGCAGATGTTAAGGAGTAGATCTTCTGTTCTTGATTTTGTATTCTTCCATCAGCTTCTCCACCAGGTTGGATGTGAATTGGCTTCCCTGATCTGTCACAATTTCTCTTGGAACACCAAAGCGAGTAAAAATATCCTCATAAAGAAAATTAACAACTGAATTTTCAGTAGCAGACACTAATGCTTTGGCTTCTACCCATTTAGTAACATAATCAATACAAACCAATATATACTTCTTTTGCTTAGATGGTGGATTAATAGGTCCAATGAAATCTAAAGCCCATTTTTCAAAGGGTTCAATGAGTACCTGTGTTTGCAATGGCATTTCATTTGAAAGGGTATGTTTCCCTACTCTTTGGCAGCTGTCACACCTTTTGACATATTGTTTTGCATCTTTGAAGAGGGAAGGCCAATAATATCCTAAAGAGAGGATTTTATAGGCTTTCTTTTTGTCTGCAAAGTGTCCGCCGCATGGTTCATCATGACATGCCTTAAGAATATCAGGCATTTCATCTTCCCTGACACATCTTCTGATCACAAGATCTGGCCCTGTTTTAAACAATTCGTTAGAAATCCATGAATATTTTGAACTCTCCCGAATAATCTTTCGTTTTTCTCTTGGAAATAAATGTGAAGGTAGTTTCCCTGTAACCAAATAGTTAGCAATATCTGCATACCAAGGGGTCTTAATAGTTACTGCAAACAAATATTCATCAGGAAACTTATCTTCTACAGGAGAATCTTCTTTAGTATTCTCAATCCTAGACAAGAAATCAGCTACTGTATTCTGTTTTCCTGGTCTATCCAACACAGTAATATTGAATTCTTGCAAAAGTAAAAGCCATCTTGTCACTCTGCCATTAGTAACAGGTTTGTTCATTAAATATCTAATTGCAGAATGGTCAGTATGAATAAAAGTTTCATATCCTGTTATATAATGTCTAAACTTATTGATTGCATGAACAACAACTAAAAACTCTTTTTCAGTCATAGTATAGTTTAACTCTGTGGGAGTCAAATTTTTACTGGTATAATAAATGGCATAAGGAACTAAATCTTTTTGACCCAACACAGCTCCTAGAGCTGTATCTGAAGCATCCGTAGAAATATGGAAAGGGAGTTTCCAATTTGGTCCTCTCAATATAGGTGCTTCAGATATTCTTGTTTTCAAAGTTTCAAAAGATGATTGACAATCAGGATCCCATTTAAATTCACAGTCTTTTGTAAGCAATTTGAAGAGTGGAGATGTTATTTTAGTGAAGTTTTCTATAAATCTTCTATAGTAACCAGTAAATCCTAGAAAACTTCTAACATCTCTTTGACAATTTGGAATAGGCAACTTTGAGATGACTTCAACTTTTGATCTATCAACCTTAATCCCATCTCCTGAAATATGATGTCCTAAAACAATCCCTTCAGTAAACATCATAAAGCATTTTTCATGGCTTAATGAAAGGTTTGTTTCTTTACATCTTATAAGGACTTTTTCCAAATTTTCTAATGCCTCTTCAAATGAATTACCATAAACTGTAGAATCATCCATATAAACCTCTACACAATAATGGATTAGATCAGAAAAAATTCCTAGTACTGCTCTTTGGAATGTTGTGGGTGCATTACATAGCCAAAAAGGAAGCACTCAATAGGAAAAATTCCCCCATGGACAGGTAAATGTGGTCTTATCTTGGTCTTCGGGTGCTACCTGAATTTGATTATAGCCACTAAAACCATCCTAAAATGAAAAGTACTTTTTGCCTGCTAATGTATCTAATACCTGATCGATAAAGGGCAAAGGAAAGTGATCCTTCAAAGTTGCTTTGATCAATTCCTGTAATCAATGCATACCCTCCATTTACCATTCTTTTTAGGTACTATAACCAAAGGAGAAACCCATTGGCTATCTGAAATTGGATAAATGAAGTTTACATTGAGTAGTTTTTGGAGCTCTTCTTTCACTATCTCCCTAAGGTTTGGATTCATCCTTCTCTGAGGTTGTCTGATTGGTCTATTGTTTTCCTCAATATAGATATGATGGATGCAAGTCTTAGGATCAATACCTTTCATATCAGTATACTCCCATGCAAATGCAGTAGAATGTTTTTGCAAGATTTTGGTTAGTTCTTCCTGTTGTGACTTTTCCAAAAAAAATTTGATATTCAATGTTTTTCCTGGAAAAATCTCAATGGTAGAACTACCAAACTCTTCCATAGAGTAAAGAGACATTTTTCTTGATGATAAATATTCAATGTCAGATTCCAACTGAAATTGTGTGGGTTAATATTCTGAAGATGTATCAAAATTTTCTAATGTGTTCAAAATTTTACTATCCTCACTGATTTCAGAAATGGTAAAGACAAGTTGTATAGTGTCCTCATCATCAACCCATTCATTGTCTCCTACTTCTGTGATTTCTTTTGCTGGAGGATACAAATTGAATTTCTTTGTCGAATTACCATTAGAAATGTACATATCCCCAGATCTACAACTAATGAAAGCATCAGCTGTGGCTAGCCAAGGTCTTCCTAAGATAAGTGGGTGCCCTCCTAGATTAATCTTGGGAGTAAAAATCATAAAATCTACTGGATATTCCCAAGAATCTAAGGAGATTGAAATATCTTCTAATACACCATCTGGTTTGATAATTGATCGATCTGCAAGTTGCAGTAAAGTAGGTGTAAAAAGAAGATTAGGAAGTTTTAGCTGTTCCATAGTTTGTCTACTCATAATGTTGATAGCAGCCCCTAAGTCAATCAATGTGTTTGGAATTTCTATCCCATTTATATGTGTCTTGACAATTGGACTACCTGGATCTACATACTTATGCATGGTAAGTTTTCCCATCATGATATCTGCAATTTTTCCTACCAGGTGGATTCTTCTTGTATCTCTTAGTTTCCTTCCTGGTCTTTTGAGACTCAACTCCTTTATTGTTTTTGCTAGAATAGGAATCTCTCTAATGGCTTGTAGCAAGGGAATCTTGATACAAACATTCTTTAATTCATCTAGAAAATCATATTTAGGCAACAAGATTTGTTTTTCCACCCCTTTATGAATTTGTAATCTTTCAGGGAAAGGAGGTGTGGATGAAGATGCAGGTTGCTCAACTATAGGAGTTGTGGGGGTTAAACTTTCTTTCTCTTTTTGAATGTTTGAGTTTTGAAGAGATGCTTCTTCAGAACCCTTATTAACTTTAAGAGAGTCCTCCTTAGAGGTATCTTGCTCTTGGACATCTATAGAAGGTTTTTCTAAAACTCTACTAGACCTGAGTTGTACATCATTGAGAGGAACAATCATATAGGTAGGAAATTGTTGTCCTTCTATCAGGTAAGTATTCTGAGGATTTTTATTGTTAGGATTTGGCAATGGCTAAGCTGGAAGTTGATTTGTCTTTTGTTGGAATGGAAGCATGAGTTCAGGATTTGGATTTTTTTGAGAAGGTTGTTGTTGTGGAAATGGCAATGAAAGTTGTAGATTTGGGTTTGGAAGTTGTGGAGCTTGTTGATTTTGAAAAGATGGAGGATATTGATAAAATTGAGCAAATCTCCCATAAGGATTTTGCATACCTTGTACCCATGATTGATATGGATTTTGAGGTTGGGGCCAAGGTTGTTGCCAAGGATTCCAATTTGGTGGGGGTTGAAAATTCATAGGGTTGTTAAACCCTTGAGTTTTTTGCCCCTGCCAAGGTCTTCTTGCAACAAAACAGAGAGATTCTACTGAATTTGGATCTTCTTGAAAGACAGCTTTGATTCCAGGAATTGAAGGACAATCCTTGGTCTCATGCTTCTCTGAGCAAATCATACATGTTTCAACAACTTTTGCATCCAAGGGAAATTCCCTTAAAGCATGTTTCTTCCTACATTTCAGACAAAAGATGGCTAGAGAATCAGTTTCTGCTTTCTACTTGTTTTGAATTTTAAGGGTGTCTAGCTGTTCACTAAGGCTCCCTAAGATATCAGTTTTGAATTCATCAAGCATATTGCCAATATCTGCCCTACTTACTGATCCAGTTGCAGATTTTTTTTCCCTGATAAGAGAAGGATATCTAGGCCCTTTTTCTTGTTTTAGATTTTCCCCTTGAGAGATGGACACATAGTTCTGTTATGTCACGAAGTGGAAGTTGAGAAATATCTCCTTTCCCCATCATGTTTAAAATATCTATCCATTCATCTCTGATGGATTTTAATAGAAGGGCTTTCAAAGTTTCCTCATCTAAGTTGCTCATCTTTTCTTTTTTTAAGTTGTATTGAAATCTTTCAAGTAAATCCTCCAAATTTTCATCTTCTTTTTGCACCATTTTGAATACCTCATCCTTGCGATTGGTGGGCATGCAATAGTCCAGGTATCTATCCAAAAATGTTTGTTTCATATCATTCCAAGTCCTAATAGATTGGGTGACTAATCCCATGAACCATTTCAAAGCAGCTCCCTTCAATGTTGAAGGAAACAGTTTGAGTTTTTGAGAGTCTTCCATATAGTCATAGGTTCGGCACACGACTTCAAACTCAAACATAAATGTTTCAGGATCCTCACTTCGCAATCCATAAAAGTTGGGGAGGATAGATGGTGAGATGTTTTTCATTGTTGTATGAGTTTCCTCATCAACTATAGGGAATCCAAACGAGTTGTCTCCTTCCCTATTTCTTCCATTATTACCTCCACCTCCACCATTGTTGCCTCCATTATTTCCTCCTCCTCTACCTCTACCTCTACCTCCGAATCCATCTACTACTTCCTCTGTCATGATAGTTTCTTCAGAGTCCTCAGATTCCTCTAGTTCTTCTATCAAGGGAGGATGAGAGGGAGTTTCTTCCTTTTCTTCTTCAGGTGATTCTACTTCTTTAATTACAATATGCTCTCCTGTAGAAGTAAAGAAAGGGTCTTCTTATAAATGAGATTTGGTAGATGGTGTAGGAGAATCCTCTAATTCAGCTGCTCCTTGAATTCCGGGAATATTAAGGCTAGGGGTAGATGGTGGTGAATCTTTTCTATGCCTTTAAGAAGATGGAGTTGTGAAAATTGAACTCTTGGCTCTAGCTATAAACCTTCCCCTAGAATCTCTTGCTCTATGCATGTCATTTTTTATTTTTTTTTAAGTTGGGCTAATAATTCTCTTTCTGATCTTCCAGGTCACACTAGGTGCAAGAAGAGAGCATACTTAAGAAATTATTGAACCAATAACTCTCTTTTCTGATCCTCCAGATCACACTAGGTGCAAGAGGAGAGCATACTTCAAGAAGTTATCAATTTTTCCCTTCTTTTTATTGTTTTTTTTTTAAAAGAAATTGGCTACCTAGTTACACTTCCCCGGCAACGGAGCCAAAATTTTTGGTCAATTTAGTGTGTCCTAAATTTCTACATTAATTTGTCAATCTGGGATTTGTAAGCTGACGAAGTGTGGCGCACTATATGTGCAAGATAACCTATCTCTTACTTTTTGTCGTTTTTGGGTTTTTTATTTATCTTGGAGGTTTTTATCTTGGTTGGTCTCCTAATGTGAGATGGAAATTATAAAAGACAAGTATGGATATAAATTTTCAAGGCAATGATGTCATTTATAATGATTTCCCAAACTTCAAACTTCAAAAGGGTTTTAAAACATGTAATGACAAAATTAATTCCTAAAAGAAAATGAAAATGTGCCACTATACTAGTCAAACAAACAGTGAACTATTGATCATGTAACCCATTACCCTTGTTGCTGTCTAAATACAAAAGAAAATGTGCTCAAAGAAATCCAAGAATTTCAAGCAAGTAAAGCTAAAATCAAATTACATCAACTCATATTCTGACCCCTCACCATTAGTCTCGCTATGGCTTTCGAAGGTAATCATAAACAACTTGAGCAATATGATATCTAATTTGCAGAAAAATAAACTAATATCAAATCACACACTCATACTTCAATCCCTCACCATTAGTCTCGCTATGGTTTTCGGAGGTAGCTGATAATGACATGAGTAATTTAATATCTAATCTAACTAATAAAGCAAATGTACAAAACTAAAATAAATGAAACAGTGCTGGAATTAAAAGCTAAGAAAAATAAACCAGCAGAAGGACAAGACTGATTCCATGTCATTAGTCATTGTAAAACTATGTGCAAATGCCGAGGCTGCCTACTGTAATTTGGAACAAAGACACTGATCAGTTAACATCAGTATAAAGCATGAAAAATTATGGACAGAAATAAAACATTAATACCATAACAGATGTAATATATACACGTGAATAACTATGGCATAATGAACATAAGGAAATAAATCATGAAACTATACAGAAATAAACAAAACCTCGGCGTGTGCAGGGCCCCTCTGCACAATCCTCGGGCAACAGATATCAACCACGAATTATGCTTATGAACAGAGTCTTCTCATGTATTCAAAACGCAGTCATAACAAGGAAATAATGTCACAGCACAGTGGGCTTTCTTTTCAGCAAAATTACATTACAGAAGCTAACTACTATGCGTATGAGAACACATTATTTATAAAAGAGGATGACATAACTACTTTCCTACAATCTGCGCTGATAAAAGACACGTGAACAACCACGTCCAAAAATCTAGCATTATGGCTGCCATGAAGATTAAATCTATGGAGGGTGGCCGTTGGATTCGGCTTATGGAGAAGTTCACAGGTTTTGATATGTCCCCTGAGATTTAGGAACAACCACGCAAGTACTCACGTGGTGAAAAACAAAGTTCTGTCACCGTAGGACTCTTAGGTTGACCACCGCTTAACTACCTTTGACCACGGCCTTCTTTGGTGAATTCGACTGAGCCAATGGGACTCGGTCCATATCCATGTCATTTCCAACTTGCCCATTTGGCTTGATTTTCCTGAAGACACCTGCAATATAGACTTTAACAAAATGGCTGCAGAAAGTTGAAGCAGATCCAGAAAGTGACAAGATTCCACAGTTTAATGGGAAAAAATCTAATTCAAACAGTAGACACAAAACATAGTTAAAAACCACTTTAAATGTTCTTTTATGATTAATATGCAATGATGTTTATGACTTAGGAGGTCCAAGTAAATTGAAAAAGTATAGAAACATGTATAGGAAAGATGCAAGTTTGGGACTCAACAGTATGCCAGGGGGTAAAGATGGCCCACGCGGCCGAGGCGAGATTCCAGGAATAGCGACTTGCCCCATCGGCATAGCCAATATAATGTGTGGACGAGAGGGCCAGTGGAATAGTGTCACAAGACAAGAAATGGGAGGAAGGAGAATAATTATGGCAGCGTGAGTATAGGATAGACATCCAATGACAATGATGGGAGGGAGTAGTCGGGGTAGGAAGTCTAGGACTCATAGATCGACTAGAGGGAGATGAATGAGAACTATGGGAGGAAGAGAGGGAACTCATGCTGCGAAGGACATCATAGATACGGATGGTATCATCGTGATTATGGGAAAAAAGGGAAAGGTCAAGAAAACCACATGACGCTGCCAAGCTACCTAAATCATCAGTATGGGAAGAGAGACGCACATATGGGTCATCAGGGGGAATGACAGAAGAACAAGTAAAAATATGGTCAAAGAAGGAAGAGCCCAAGGATGTTGCTGAAGGGGAATCAAGAAAAACAGATGGAGTGGATTCAGAGGGAATGTACTCTTGGTGTCGTGCGGATGATGATAGGTATAGGAGGGGGGTATAAGATTCCAACATCTCAACATCAAGGGGAGGAATGTCAATGGTAGCAGGGGGATCCTTAAGTAAATCTGACGCATACTGAGCAAGGATGGGAGAGGCAGATTGATTTTTTTTAACTTCGGACTTGTGAATGACCTCTAAAGAGGCCCGATAATGTGTGAGGTGAGGACAATGGTGAGAATAATGGCCATGGACACCACACAGAGCATAGGGTTTGTTGGTGCGAAGAGTATTTGGGTTCTTAGCTATGGATGAGGAAGAAGCAGAGGTTTCAGGGGTAGTAGATTCAGGGAACATGACTCTAACCATGGGTTGGATACGAGGCAACTCAGGACAAGTATGGGTGGCATGACCGATACCATCACATAAGGCACAAGGCTTGGCGGGTGGAGGGGGTGTAGGGTCAGGTGCAGTGGCTTTGTCTTTGGATGCCCCCTTGTGATTTTTTCTTTTCTTGCCCGTAGCTGTCGCGGCATGAGGATGGTCTGGCAGAGGGGCTAGGGGAATTGTAGTGGTAGAAGGAGCAAAGGGAATCGGTTTCACGGGTGTCACAGCAATGTATGGTTTGGGGTGGCCCGGTGGGGTCTCGGCTAGAGGAGTAATATACCATAATAGTATTCCTAAGTTTAAATTAGGGAGGTAAAGGGTGGCCATGACAGGAACTGAATAGACTCCGAGGGGGGGGGGGGCGCCAAGGAAAGGTATCTGACTGGAAGGGTAATGCCCAGGAGGGACGGCTCCCATATGGTGGAGACCTGAAGGAACCAACTCAGGATGGTGGGGAGGTTCCTGAGTGTGAGGGGGATGGAAAGGTCCAGGTGGGAGAGGGTCAGTTGGCTGAGGTGAAGGGCTAGGAGCATGGTGCAGTGGACGAGGTTGAGGTTGCTGACTAGCCGAAGCAGGCTGTGGAAGGGCAGCCTGAGAGGATTGCATCATGCAAACATTCGCTAAGCTGGGATCAAAGATAGGAGGAGGGGGAGGACCTGGGAAAGTTCCAAGCAAGGAGGAGTCTTTGTAGACACTGGGGGAAACACTAGTCAAAGAATCAACAATTTTCTTATTGGTGACAGTAGAAATGGTGGACTCAGAGGAGGTCTGAGATTTTGGTTCATGATACGTCAATTGGTCAATGGTGACAATTTTTCCATTATGAGGGAAAAACATCTTGTGGTGGACTGCGGAGGGGACAGTAGACATGGCATAGGTGTAACTACGCCCCAAAATAATGTTGTAGTCAAGAGGAGCGTCGATAACTTCAACGTCGACAAAAACAGTCTTGCCTGCAAGGGTGATAGGACACTTATGGAATAGGCCAATGGGTTGGGAGGCATGGCCATCCCACGCATGAAGGGTGATAGTGGAAGGGGCCAACTCATGAGATCTGAGTTGTTTCCAAACCGAAGCTAACATCACTCAGGTAGATGCCACCTCATTAATAATACACCGAGTGACATTGGCATTTCGGATTTTGACTGGGATTTGGAAACCAACAGAAGCAGGAAGGGGGGGATGGTCTGACTGACGGGCATTGAAAATAATTAGTTGGTCATCAGTAGGATATACAACACCCATGACAGATAGTAGAGACTTATTTTGAGAAGGACATGACTGGAGGAGTTCCTGTGTTGAAATGGAAGCAGGTGATTGTGCCAGATCATCTACTATGCTATATGAATGGGCAACCCAACCAAAGGTAGCATTTTGGCATAATGGACACTTAGGAATTTTTGTATGAACCTCAGCTTTAGGTGGAGGGATTTGTGAGGGACCATTGGGTGTTGACAGAGGCTCTGTAGGACTTGAAGATGGGGACTCGGAGACAGACGGAACGAGAGGTGTGGAGTATTGACGAGACCAATTTTGGAGGTTAAGGTTGACGGTGAGAGGTTGGTCAGAGGCCATCATGAGAATCTGGTAATCAGAGGAACCAAAAGGGGAAGGTTGAGTGGTTACCGGGGCATGAGGTGGTTGAGTAGCCATGAATCCTTGTTGAGGGAAAGTATTGGTAAACACAACTATCAGTATGATTCTTTCTTCGTAAAAGATCACTTTAGCTACGCATAACAAATAGCCCTAACATCGATTATGGCAGAAAATTATCTTTAAGTCTACTGAAAAAATTCAGATCTAAGCACAAAAGACATTAAGCAGATAAAATATAATACGACTGCATGCATCAAATAGACAAGACAAGAAAAAAATGTTTAAAAGAATGATTTGTATTATATTAAAGAATGGGGCACCTGAGAGGAAAATAAGAAATGTGTTTTCCGGTTCTCCTCAGTGGGATGGGTTCTTGAAAGTCCTCAGTGTTTCAGATCTAACATTCCTCTCTCTTATTGGTGTAGAAAAACAAACATAGAACTCAATGGGAGTTCATAAAGCAAAATGGAAAATGGTGACCAGGTAGATCTGGGTAAGTCTAATGCAATGAAGGTGACCATGAATGGGGAAAACCCTCCTATTTATAACAAAATACAGGGCGACCTAGAGGAACTTCCGGTGCATGAATAAAATATTATTAATCGAATTCTAGAAGCACCCTTTAGGAATATTTTACTATATTTGTTGGAGGGAAAAGGATTCTTGACTTGGGTCAATTCCTTTATTTATAAATAATAAATAAATAAATGATTTATTTATCATTTTAGGGAATTGGTGGTAATATAATTAAATAAATAATGATTTATTTAATTATTTACAAATGATTTAGTCAAATTTAAATAGGAATATTATTAAATAATGATTTGAATAACTTATTCCTAGGAAATAATTAAATAAATAATTATTTATTTAATCAATTTCCTTGTTTTGGGTTAAATATGACGAGGAAATATGGAAAAATGTTATTTTATATGATGAAATCAATTTTACTTAGGGTAAAATTGGTCTTACATGGTGTACTTGGGTTCATCTAATGATAATGGGTTAGATGACCAAAAAAATTGTGTGACAGATTGCCTTGCAACGTATGAGTGTTAGAAGAAAATCGTATGACCGAAGTACGTTGTAAGAACTCAATCACTAGGCATTAAAAGGGTAGTGAGAGAGAGGAATGTAAGGTAGTCAAATGTGCTAAAGGACTAAACCCGGAGGAGAAGAGAATTACAGGTGCAACAAGTCTCTAGGTGATGAAGTAGTACCAGTGTTAAAGGCGGAGGCGGAGGCATTTCTATGCCCGCCGATACAATAGTATAAAGAATAAGGCACCCGGAAAACCACGAAACGCAATAATGAAGCATGTGCTGGCCTAAACATGAGCTAGATAAAAATGATGAATCTCACATACATGTGATGCCTGGAATAACCTTCAGGACTTATACAAGAATATTTTAGTACAGGAGATACAAATATACCCAAATGCCCCCTACACATGGGGAAGGGCTCACAAAATCTGACTGATATATGAAAATCGAAGAGGCACTGCAAGCGGTTGAGGCCGATATCATCAAATGAGACGAGCTGCATCAAGGGCGGAAATGAAGAAGTCATCCGGGCATGTGGGGGACTACCTGCAGGGCCACCCCCTCAGGATAATTGAGACATCTCACACACGCCCGAGAATCACCAATAGCTATTGCTACATCACTGGACCATCAAGTGTATAGATCACGATCAGGCTGAGAAGAGCTCGAACCAAATTACACTACCCCCTAGACCTGGCTTCTGGAGTAAATGAGCTGATGTCGATATAAGTAGATCCGCCATAGGTGAGGCAATAAGGAATCCCCAACTGAGGCACGAGGGAAAAGAGTAGAGCGACGAACAGTGAGAGACTAACGATGATGATGGAATGAGGGATGATCCAAAGGGGATCGTAAATAACATGAGTACAAAATGGTATCTCATGATGGAAATTGACACAAACCGGAATGAGTGTGGAGGCAAGGTGGTGCCCCCAATGACATGTGTAGTAAGTGAGAAAATTAGATTTTGAGGGAAGGTGAAGTAATGCTACGTGGAAAATAGGTTTCCTAGTGAAGTAAAAAAATGTAAAACAAACATATGCGGGCTATCTAGAAGAGAAGAAAACCTGCATTTCACAGGGGAAATGCTAGGGGTAATATCTCTTAAGATAGAGTGCATTGTGAGGATTAGGAAGGAGATGGCCTTCAAAGTACTCTAAAAGATATGCCCCCTTACCAAGGTCTTTACTGATGATGAAAGGACCTAGCCATAATGAGTCGAACTTCCCATGACAAAGGGTATCGTGGGCCTGGTCATATACTAGAATGAGGTCACCTTCGTGAAAGGTATGAGGGTGGAATTTTCGGTCATACTAAGCTTTGGTGCGCTTTTTGGTCGCTTCAAGAGTTTGCAATGCAACACAACGGTCTTCAGAGGCATGCTCGAGCATGATAAGTCATTGTTCTAGAGGTTCAGTATCAGGGAGAAGTTCAACGGCCAAGTGAAGGGAAGGGATTTCACACTCGATTGGTAAGAATGCCTCCTCACCAAAGACAAGGTGGAAAGGAGTGAAACCGGTGGAAGTTTTAACAAAAGTACGATAAGCCCACAAAGCAGGGAAGAGCATGAGATGCCAATTGGTTTTGTGCTTATTCACCGTTCATTGAAGCATGGTCTTAAGAATTTGTTGACCGCTTCAACTTGGCCATTACCTTGGGGGTAATAAGAAGATGAATATTGGTGCTCGAAACCCAATAGGGAGGATAGCTCCTACCAAATCTGATCTTCAAAATGTCAGCCATGGTCCGAGACTAACTCTTTTGGAACTCCGAATCAAGTAATGACACGGTTAAAGAAAAATAGGGCTGCAGTGGCTACCATATTATTAAACATTGGCATATCTTCTGCCTATTTAGTGAAATAGTCAACCGCCATGATGATATATTTGTGGTTACCAGTAGATGGAGGTCGACATTCCATGAAGTCGATGGTCGATTTACAAAAAAGACCTGCGGTGACGACAGGATGGAGAGGAGCGGGAGGAGCTTGCGCCTTTGGGGTGAAATGTTGGCCATTGGAATAGTGTTTGACTGCTTCAATGAAATCACTGAAGAGAGAAGGCCAAAAATACCCAGCATGCATGATTTTTTTGGCGGTGCCGAGGTCGGAGAGGTGGCCACCACAAGTGCCACTATGACAGGCATTGAGGACTTGCTCGGCTTTAGCATGTGTGAGGCAAGGACGAAGGAAAGTATCTACTCCACAACGATAAAGGTCATCGCCGATTAGAAGGTAGCAAGAGGCTTGGTGTTGGATACATCGTTGATAATCTCGATCGAGATGAAGGGCGAACTTTTGGGTTCGCAAGTAAGGATGTCACCATACCAAGGATCGTCGGTGGTGATGGAAAACAAATGTTCATCGGGAAGAGCATCATTAATTGGAGTATCTTGCATTCTAGTATGCAGATCAGAAATGAGTTCAGTGAGGACTAAACCTTTCTTACTTTTTGGGGTGAAAAATTCAAGGTTGAATTCTTGGAGGATAACGACCCAACGGGTGTACTTCCCATTGAGGATGCGGCGAGTCAATAGGAAAGACATGGGGCTGGAATCAGTCACAACCTTGGTGGAATGCATGAGGATATAATGACACAGTTTTTGGACCAAGAACACGACATCTAGTGCTAATTTTTCTTCATGCAAGTAGGACATAGTTGGACCAGCAAGGTTCTTACTGACATAATAGATTACATGTTCGATATCGTTATCATCCTCTTGGATAAGGACACCAGCAACCGAATAGGTGGAAGCGGAGATGTATAGGATGAAATTTCGGTCAAAGTTAGGGGGACGGATCAAGGGAGCAGATGTGAGAGCATGCTTGAGGGCATCAAAAGACTCTTGAGCATATGTATCCCAGAAAAAAGGGGTGTGAGATCGAAGAAGTCTAAGAAAACCATGTGTGGTAGTGCTGTAGTCAGGAATGAATTGGTGAAAAAAATTGGCTTTGCCTTGGAGACTTTGTAGCTGGCGTAAGGTATGCAACATAGGAAGTTCAAGAATGGCTTGAACTTTCAAAGGGTCAAGAGTTATCCCATCTTTTGACATGATGAAGCTAAGGAGACAATCGGCGGGAACATAGAAGACACATTTCAATGGGTTAAGGCGAATGTTATACTTACAGCATCGGAGAAAAATGGTACGTAGGTCGTGAAGGTGTTGTGCCCGATGTTTAGAACGAGAAGTAAGGTTGTCTAAATAGGCAAGGATAATATGGGCTAAGTCATGGAAACAGTAAGACATGGCTCGTTGAAAGGTAGTGCCTGCGTTTTTAAGGCTAAATGGCATGACGCGGTATGCGAAAGTGCCCCATGGACTAATGAACGCAGTTTTAAGTTGATCAACATGACAGATAACAATTTGGTTGTATCCAAAGAAGCCATCCATAAAGAAGAGAATCTCATGCCCCGCACACTCATCTATGATCTGGTCAATAAATGGTGTGGGGAAGTTGTCTTTGGGACAAAATTTGTTCAGATCACGAAAGTCGGTGAAAACACGAATGGTGCATTGTTTTTTGAGGATGGGAACTGGGTTAGACACCCAAGTGGTATATTCGATGGGGTAAATGAAACTAGCCTGCTGGAGCTTATCGATTTCAGCTTTGATGGCTTCGTGTCTAGAAGGATGAATGGGTCTCAACTTTTGACGGACCGGAATGGCATCAGGCCATGTGTCGATGTGATGTTCAACAATGGCAGGATCGAGTCCAGGCATTTTTGAGTAGGACCAAGAAAAAATATCATGGAATTATTTGAAGAGTTTGGTGTAGGCTTCAATTTCTTCTGGAGTGCAGTGGGCACCCATGGTGATATGTTCTTCAATACCGGGTTTGACAGAAATGTCTATTTTAATGGTAGGAGAGATATTAGCCATATTGCCTTCTTCAAAAGTGTCAAGTGCAAGGATGGGGTTTTTGAACCAATCAACTTTATCGGGAATGAAGTCTTTAGATTCAAGGGCATATTGGTCATGGGACTGGTGTGGTAGGAAGTATGCATGATGGTGCATATCGTCCCACGGAAAATCAGGTGCGATCATAGCTTCCATGATGTCTTCATCGGTCTGAAAGATGGGAAGGGTGGGAGGAAGAGGAGTATCAGAGGAGGTAGAGATATGAGACACCTGATTTGGAGGAGGGAGGCTCACATGCATGTTGGTATGAGGGGTGTCATCGGAGTGAACATATGCGTGATTGAGCGAACCGGCAGTGGAAGGCACTAAGGGGTCGGGTGCCGGGAGACGCGAGGATGAGGAAAGGTAGAGAATAGTGGCTGAAGTTTCAGTCATTTCAGTATCAGGAGGAGGAATGCTAATCGGGGGAGACATGGGGTCAGGTGGTAGGGAATAAGGATGGCGGGCAAGCACGGCTTCGAATTGGCGGTATGCAGCTAAAGAAGCGCGATCCTCGTCAAGGCGGGGGAAAATATGGGTGTAATGAGCATGGAAATCGCATAAAGAACAAGGGTGATTAGTGCGCAAGTGTTTAAGTTTAGGAAGAGAATCAGGAATGGTGACAAAGACTTCAGGGAGAGCATATTCAGAAAATGTCTCATTGACCATGGTTTTGAGATGCGGTAATTCAAGACAAGTATGGGTAGCAGGTCCGACAATATCACACAAAGCACACTGGATGGGATGCTTTGGAGGTTGAGGATGGGAAAAAGTTGTCGGGGTGGCTTTGTCTTTGGATGCCCCCCTGCAAGCTTGGATAGTGGCACCTGGCATGGTTTCCATAGAGAGTGGTTCCTAATGAGGGGATTGAGGTACAGGTGCAGCGGGAGAAGCCATGGGTATCGGTTGAACCGAGGTCAAAGAAAGATAAGGTTTGGGTTGGCCAGGCAGAGTAGGGGCTGGGTGGTCTAGGTACCAAATGGGTATGCCCAAGGTCAAGTTGGGGAGGGAAAGGGTAGCCAAGATAGGGACGGAATGAGTGCCAGGAGGGGGAGAAAGGAAAGGAATCTGACCTGCAGGGAAATGGCCAGGAGGAGCGTTCGGGGAAGGAGATTCCGAAGGAAGAAGGTCGGCTAGTGGGGGCGAAGGGCTAGGAGCTGGTGGAGTTGGGTGAGGGTGTGTTGGCTTACTAGCCAGGATGGGATGGGCAAGGTCAGCCCATGAAGATTGCATCATGCAAACATTTGCCATGCTAGGATCAGGTATAGGAGGAATGTCTAAAAAGGTTCCAAGCAAGGAGGAGTCTTTATAGACGCCAGGGGAAACACTGGTCAAAGAATCAACAGTTGGTTTATTGGTGACAGTAGAGATGGTGGACTCAGGAGAGGTCTGAGATTTTGGTTCATGGTATGTCAACTGGTCAATGGTGACAATCTTGCCAATATGAGGGAAGAACATTTTGCGGTAGACTGCGGATGGGACGACAGACATGGCATAATTGTACCTACGCCCCAAAATAACGTTGTAGTCAAGAGGGGAGTTGATAACTTCAACTTCGACATAAAAAGTCTTGTCGGCAAGGGTGATACGATAGTTACAGAATAGGCCAATGGGCTGGGAGGCATGGCCATCCCACGCACGAAGGGTGATGGTGGAAGGGGCTAGTTCAGAGGATCTGAGTTGTTTCCAAACCGAAGAGGAAATTACACAGGTAGATGCCCCCTCATCAATAATACACTGAGAAACATTGGCATTTCGGATTTTGACTGGGGTTTGGAAAGCAATCGAAAGAGGTAGAGGGGGGTGGTCTAACTGACAGGTGTCGAAAACAATCAATTGGTCATCAGCAGGATCTACAACGCCCACGGTAGATAGTAGAGCCCTCTTTTAAGAAGGAGACGACTGGAGGAGTTCCAGTGTTGAAATGGCAGTAGGAGATTGGGCCAGATCATCGACTATGTTATAGGAATGGGCAGCCCAACCAGAGGCAGCATTTCGGCGTAATGGTCCCTTAGGAGGCTTGAGATGAACCTCGACTTTGGGCAGAGGGAGTTGCAAGGAACCATTGGGTGTCGATAGAGGCTTTGTAGGACCTGACGATGGAAACTCGGAGACAGATGGAATGGGATGTGTGGAATACTGACGGGACCAAGTTTGAAGGTTGAGGTCGACGGTGAGAGGTGGGTTAGAGGCCATCATGAGAATCTGGTAATTAGAGGAACCAGAAGGGGAAGGTTGAGTGGTTACCGGAGCATGAGGGGGTTGAGTGGCCACAAATCCTTGTTGAGGGAAACGATCGGTAAACACAACGGGTTGAGAAGTAGCTGGGGTGGGAGGGACAGTAGGGGAGGAGTGTTGTCCCCGCACGGTGGCCTAAGAATCCCACATCTACCAAATTTTTGATAATAAGGGACAATCATGAGTGTAATGACCATAATCACCGCAACAGGAATAGGGCTTATTGGTGCGAAGTGGCCTGTTCGGCTTGGGCTGAGAATCTTTTGGCTGGTTAGCAGTGTGAGGATCAATACTCGAAGGATTGGGTCCATTATTACTAGGGGTAGATTGATTTCCTTTCCTCTTTCTTTGAGAAGGAAGAGAATGGGTTGCGTCCTACTGCGCAAATAAGTGCCCTAGGGGGGGTAGTAAGTGCTGTGATGGGGGTGGAGAAGGAAAAGGGGTGAGAGGTCCAAATGCTGGAGGAGCTGGGAGACCAGGCTGTGGGTAAGGATAAGGGTTAGGATGGGTAGTAGTGAGGTAAGTAGGAGTAGGGGAAAAAGGGGGAGGTATGCCATATCATGGATACATGCTACCTAGAGGGGGAAAGGTGCTAGAGGTGCTGGCCCCTCCTGGAGGGAAACCATAGCCCATAGTAGGTTGGGCAGCGGTATGGGAAAGAGTTCCAACGATACCGTCGGCGAAGTGAGATGCCCCCGGGGCGTTAGTGCTACCGGGCTTGGGGAGGTCAGGAAGGATGGTATAAACATAACCATATTGAGCATAAATAAGATCATATTTCAAAACTATTTGGAGGGCGGCTTCTTCGGTGTGAGGGAAATGAGAGGTGACATCTTTGCCAATGGGAGGTAAGAGAGAGCGAAGGAACCAGTCCATATAAACCCGATCTTTTAAGGGAGGATCTCGACATAAGCTTCTTCTTTGCCGCCATTCCTGGAAAGGAGCGGAAAGGTGGGTGGAAGAAGATTGACGGAAGGAGGTTAAAAGCTTGGTACCAGTGTCATATCGGAGAGGGAGCTAGAAATAGGATAAAAAGGCTTGGGCAATGGTCGCGAAAGTGGTATGGGAGGAGGTGGCATGTTCAACATACCATTTAGAAGCTTCGCCTGTAAGCGTGTGTTGGAACAAACGAAGACGGATGGAGTCATTGGGGATGGAATTGGAGGAACACCACATGTGAAAAGATTGAATATGGTTGGAGGGATCTTCGCTAGCAAGGCCATCGAACTTGGGAATGTCAGAGGGAAGCTTGGTCGGCATAGCAGGCCAACTAACATCGTGGCGAACAGGGTCATTAATGAGCTGATTGAAGTCGGCGAGACTGAGGCCGACCATATAAGGGAGCAATGGGGTAGTCGAGGTAGGTCCAGTAGTGGTTCCACTGGAAACAGACCCAGCGGTAGAACTGGGGTTAGGGCTAGGTCCTGAACTAGACATGGTGAAGGTAAGAGAGGGAGAACCGTAAGTAGGGGGAGAACCCGAACAATCAGATGAAGAGTCAGAGTGCAAAATTGGGGGATGAATTTCTCGATGACGATGGGAAGGATGAAGTCGACCAAGCAGAAACTAAGGGTGAAGGCCAAGAAGTATCCGAGAGAGGCGCCTTGGAGGCACACGGGAAGAAGAAAAACTAACAAGGGAAGGTAGGGAAAAAATCAAGTGAGGTCAAGGGCAGAGAGGTGCAGTGATAATTGATTTTAAAGTCTTTTCCAGGTGGTGCTAACTAGGCGCTTCTTCACTTAGGGATAGTGTGTGGAGTGCGTTAATTTTAATTGTTTAAACCCAGACGTTTTGAGAGTAAAATAAAAGGTGTGCTGCGTAACTGAAAATAAATCTGCAGTAAATAAAACGAAAAGAACAGAAAATTAACAGCTACTAATGCATCAATTTAACCCAAGAAGGCGGGTCTCTCAAAACTAGGCTATAAGAGGAAAAAACTAAGCCATGCACGCAAAAATGAGGCCAATAGATCTAATGTCAGGAGGGACTGGGATCTAAAGGAGAAATATGCTGAAAAGTGGTGCAAAGAACATCAAATAGGTAGAGGCAAGGTTGCTGCTAAAAAGGAGGAGATCAACTAAAAATAGAAGAGACAAGGTGGTGGCCATGGAAAGGAACTCAAACAAAATGATATGAGGTGATTTGAGATGGAGAAGAGCTGATCTAAAGGGATCTGAAAAGGAGGTATCATATCTGAGACAAATAAGGCTAAAACTCTAAAAATTCAGACTTCTGAAATAGCAAAGACTCTCCCACAAAAAGTGGAGGGTACTAGAGCCCTAAGAGGGAAGATTCCCTCTTATTTGAGTAAATAAGATTAGAAACAGGTCTAAATGAGCGGAGACGGAGGCTGGAAAACCCTGATAGAAGCTTCAGACAAACCCAGAAAAAGTGCTAAAAAATTTGCAGAAAAAGTGTAGGTCGCAGGTTCTGACCTGTTTTCAGTCCAGGTCGCAGGTTTGGGGCAGAAAAGTGCATCCTCAAGTCCAGGTCGCACTTTTTGGGCCGATAAGTGCGACATGCAGATCCAGCTATCTCAGCGGAAAATTTCAGAAAAATTTGTCGTCTCAGTTGCGACTGATGTATGTCACCTGCGCAATAAGGCCAGAAACACACATAATGTAAAAATTTGACTGTTTGAGGGTTTTAGAGGTGGAAAGCACCATAAAATTAGGAAAAATAGAAAATGGAAGAGAAACCCTAGGGTCTGAGACAACTGGATATGCAGGAATATATAAAAAACAGTGGTCGCAAAAGAAAACCCGTGTGGAGTCGCCAATTGTTAGTATGATTCTTTCATCATAAAAGATCACTTTAGCTATGCATAAGAAATAACCCTAACATCGATTATGGCTGAAAAATATCTTTAAATCTGCTGCACAAATTCAAATCTAAGCACAAAAGACATTAAGTAGATAAAATATAATACGGCTCCATGCATCCAATAGACAAGACAAGAACAAAATGTTTAAAAGAATGATTTGTATTATATTAAAGAATGGGGCACCTAAGAGGAAAACAAGAAAGGCGTTTTCCAGTTCTCCTCAGTGGGATGGGTTCTTGAAAGTCCTCAGTGTTTCAGATCTAACATTCCTCTCTCTTATTGGTGTAGAAAAACAAACATAGAACTCAATGGGAGTTCATAAAGCAAAATGGAAAATGGTGACCAAGAGTAGATCCAGAGTGATCTAATCCAATGAAGGTGACTAATGAATGGGGAAAACCCTCCTATTTATAACAAAATATTGGGGTTGCCTAGAACTCAGTGCGTGAATAAAATATTATTAATCGAATTCTATAAGCACCCTTTAGGAATATTTTACTATATTTGTTGGAGGGAAAAGGATTTTTGACTTGGGTCAATTCCTTTATTTATAAATAATAAATAAATAAATGATTTATTTATCATTTTAGGGAAATTATGGTAATATAATTAAATAAATAATGATTTATTTAATTATTTACAAATGATTTAGTCAAATTTACCTAGGAATATTATTAAATAATGATTTGAATAACTTATTCCTAGGAAATAATTAATTAAATAATGATTTATTTAATCAATTTCCTTGTTTTGGGTTAAATATGACAAGGAAATATGGACAAATGTTATTTTATATGGTGAAATCAATTTTACTTCGGGTAAAATTGGTCTTACATGGTGTACTTGGGTTCATCTAATAATAATGGGTTAGATGAACAAAAAAATGGTGTAACAACAGCGGGCCAACTGACATCATGGTGAATAGGATCATTGATTAGATGTTTTAAATCGGGGAGACTGAGACCGACCATATAAGGGAGTAATGGGGCAGTTGAGGTAGGTCTCGTAGTGGCTCCACTGGAAACGGACCCAATAGTAGCACTAGGGTTGCCGCTAGCACTAGGCCCTGAACTAGACATGGTGAAGGTAACATGGGGAGAACCAGGAGTAGGGGGAGAACCCGAACGATCAGAGGAAGAGTCAGAGTGCAGAATCGGGGGAGGACTTACTCAATGACGATGGGAAGGAGGAAGTCGACCAACCGGAAACTAAGGGTGAAGGCCAAGAAGTCTCCGGGACAAATGCCTTGGAGGCGCAATGATGACGGGATGAAGAAAACCGACAGGGGCAGGGAGGGAAAAAATCAAGTGAGGTCAATGTCAAACCAAGGGAGGAGAGGTGCAGTGTCAATTGATTTTAAAGGCTTTTCTAGGCGATGTTAACCAGGCTCTTCTTCACTTAGGGTTAGTGTGTGGCGTGCATTAATTTTAATTGTTTAAACCCAAACGTTTTGAGAGTAAAATAAAAAGTGTGTTGCATAACTGAAAATAAATTTGTAGTAAATAATACTGAAGGAACAGAAAATTAACAACTAACAATGCATCAATCTAACCCAAGAAGGCGGGTCTCTCAAAACTAGTCTATAAGAGGGAAAGAACTAAGAAAAGCATGCGAAAAAGAGGCCAATAGATCTAAGGTTGGGAGGGACGGGGATCTAAAGGAGAAATCTGCTGAAAAGAGGTGCAGAGAACAGCAAAGAGGCAGAGGCAAGGTTGCTACTAAAAAGGAGGATATCAACTAAAAATAGGAGGGACAAGGAGGCGGCCCTAGAAATCAACCCAAACAAAACTATATGAGGTGATTTGAAAGGGATAAGAGCTGATATAAAGGGATCTGAAAAGGAGGTATTAGATCTGAGACAAATAAGGCTAAAACTCTGAAAATTCAGACTTTTGAAACAACAAAGACTCTCCCACAAAAATTGGAGGGTACTAGAGCCCTAAGGGGCAATATTCCCTCTTATTTGAGTAAAGAAGATCAGAAACAGGTCTAAATGGGCAGAGACAGAGGCTGGAAAACCTTGACAGAAGCTTCAGACTAACCCAGAAAAAGTGCTGAAAATTTTGCAGAAAAAGTGTAGGTCACAAGTTCTGACCTGTTTTCAGTGCAGGTCACAAGTTTGGGGCAGAAAAGTGCGTTCTCAAGTCCAGGTCACACTTTTTGGGCCGATAAGTATGACCTACAGATCCAGCTATCTCAGCGGCATATTTCAAAAAAAAATTGGCGTCTCAGCTACTGCTGATGTCTGTCACCTGTGTAATAAGGCCAGAAACACACAAAAGCTAAAAATTTTACTGTTTGAGGGTTTTAGAGGTGGAAAGCACCATAAAAATAGGAAAAAAAGAAAATGGAAGAGAAACCCTAGGGTCTGAAATAGCTGGATCTGCAGGAATATATAAAACGACAGTGGTCGCAAAAGAAAACCCGTGTGGAGTCGCCAATTGTTAGTATGACTCTTTCGTTGTAAAAGATCACTTTAGCTATGCATAACAAATAGCCCTAATATCGATTATGGCTGCAAAATATCTTTAACTTTGTTGCACAAATTTAGATATAAGCACAAAAGACATTAAGCAGATAAAATATAATACGGCTCCATGCATCCAATAGATAAGATAAGAAAAAAATGTTTAAAAGAATGATTTGTATTATATTAAAGAATGGGGCACCTAAGAGGAAAATAAGAAAGGTTTTTTCTGGTTCTCATTAGTGGGATGGGTTCTTGAAAGTCCTCGGTGTTTCAGATCTAACATTCCTCTCTCTTATTGGTGTAGAAAAACAAACATAGAACTCAATGGGAGTTCATAAAGAAAAATAGAAAATGGTGACCAAGAGTAGATCCAGAGTTATCTAATGCAATGAAGGTGACTAATGAATGGGGAAAACCCTCCTATTTATAACAAAATATTGGGGTGGCCTAGAACTCGGTGCGTGAATAAAATATTATTAATCAAATTCTAGAAGCACCCTTTAGGAATATTTTACTATAGTTGTTGGAGGGAAAAGGATTCTTGACTTGGGTCAATTCCTTTATCTATAAATAATAAATAAATAAATGATTTATTTATCATTTTAGGGAAATGATGGTAATATAATTAAATATATAATGATTTATTTAATTATTTACAAATGATTTAGTCAAATTTAACTAGGAATATTATTAAATAATGATTTGAATAACTTATTCCTAGGAAATAATGAGATAAATAATGATTTATTTAATCAATTTCCTTGTTTTGGGTTAAATATGACTAGGAAATATGGACAAATGTTATTTTATATGGTGAAAGCAATTTTACTTAGGGTAAAATTGGTCTTACATGGTGTACTTGGGTTCATATAATGATAATGGGTTAGATGACCAAAAAAATGGTGTAACAACAGCGGGCCAGCTGACATCATGGTGAATAGAATCATTGATTAGATGATTTAAATCGGGGAGACTGAGACCAGCCATATAAGGGAGCAATGGGGTAGTCGAGGTAGGTCCTGTAGTGGTTCCACTAGAAACAGACCCAACAGTAGCACTGGGGTTTCCGCTAGCACTAGGCCCTGAACTAGACATGGTCAAGGTAACAGGGAGAGAACTAGGAGTAGGGGGAGAACCCGAACGATCAGAGGAAGAGTCGGAGTACAGACTCGGGGGAGGACTTACTCGATGAAAATGGGAAGGAGGAAGTCAACCAACCGGAAACTAAGGGTGAAGGCCAAGAAGTGTCCGGGACAAATGCCTTGGAGGCGCAATGATGATGGGAAGAAGAAAATCGACAGGGGCAGGGAGGGGAAAAATCAAGTGAGGTCAATGTCGAAACAAGGGAAGAGAGGTGCAGTGTTAATTGATTTTAAAGGCTTTTCCAGGCGATGTTAACCAGGCTCTTCTTCACTTAGGGTCAGTGTGTGGCGTGCATTAATTTTAATTGTTTAAACTCAGACGTTTTGAGAGTAAAAGAAAAAGTGTGTTGCGTAACTGAAAATAAATCTGTAGTAAATAAGACTGAAGGAACAGAAAATTAATAGCTAACAATGCATCAATTTAACCCAAGAAGGCGGGTCTCTCAAAACTAGTCTATAAGAGGGTAAAAAATAAGCAAATCATGCGAAAAAGAGGCCAATAGATCTAAGGTTGGGAGGGACGGGGATCTAAAGGAGAAATCTGCTGAAAAGAGGTGGAGAGAACAACAAAGAGGCAGATGCAAGGTTGTTGCTAAAAAGGAGGATATAAGCTAAAAATAGGAGGGACAAGGAGGTGGCCCTAGAAATGAATCCAAACAAAACTATATGAGGTGATTTGAAAGGGATAAGAGCTGATCTAAAGGGATCTGAAAATGAGGTATCAAATCTGAATGAAATAAGGCTGAAACTCTGGAAATTCAGACTTTTGGAACAGAAAAAACTCTCACACAAAAAGTGGAGGGTACTAGAGCCATAAGAGGCAAGATTCCCAATTATTTGAGTGAAACAAATCAGAAACATGTCTAAACGAGCGGAGACAGAGGCTGGAAAACCCTGACAGAAGCTTTAGAAAAACCCAGAAAAAGTGCTGAAAAATTGCAAAAAAAGGTGTAGGTCGCAGGTTCTGACTTGTTTTCAGTCCAGGTCACAGATTTGTGGCAGAAAAGTGCGACCTCACGGACAGGTCACAGTTTTTGGGCCGATAAGTGCGACCTACAGATTCGAGTCTCTCGGCGGTAGATTTCAGAAAAAGCTGTCGTCTCAGTTGCGGCTGATGTCTGTCACCTGCACAATAGGGCCAGCAACACACAAAAGTTAAAAATTTTAATGTTTGAGGGTTTTAGATGTGAAAAGCACCATAAAAATAGGAAAAACAGAAAATGGAAGAGAAACACTAGGGTCTGAAACAGCTAGATATGCAGGAATATATAAAACGACAGTAGTCGCAAAAGAAAACCCATGTGGAGTTGCCAATTGTTATATGAATCTTTCTTCGTAAAAGACCACTTTAGCTATGCATAAAAAATA
Source organism: Pinus albicaulis (assembly GCA_034641835.2). Classification (NCBI taxonomy): domain Eukaryota; kingdom Viridiplantae; phylum Streptophyta; class Pinopsida; order Pinales; family Pinaceae; genus Pinus; species Pinus albicaulis. Next base: position 864,207,410 of record CM076580.1, read on the forward strand.
GCCCTAACATCGATTATGGCTGCCAAATATCTTTAAATATGCAATTAGGTGATCCAAATAATGCTGCACAAATCCAGATCTAAGCATAAAACACATTAAGCAGATAAAGTAAAATGTGGCTCCATGCATCCAATAGACAAGACAAGAACAATGTATTTGAAAGAATTTTTATATTATATTAAAAAGGGGGCACCTGAGAGAAACAAGAAAGGTGTTTTCCGGTTCTCCTCAATGGGATGGGTTCTTGAAAGTTCTTAGCATTTCAGATCTAAAATTCCTCTCTCTTGTTATTGTAGAAAACCCAGACAAACATAGAACTCAATGGGAGCTCATAAGGAAAAAATGGAGAATGTGACCTAGTATAGATCCAGAGTGATATAATGCAATGGAGGTGACTAATGAATGGGGAAAACCCTTCTATTTCTAACAAAATATTAGGGCGTTCTAGAACTTGGTGCATGAATGAAATATTATTAATCGAATTCTAGAACCACCCTTTAGGAATATTTTATTCTATTTGTTGGAGGGAAAAGGATTTTTGACATGGGTCAATTCATTTATTTATAAATAATAAATAAATAAATGATTTATTTATCATTTTAGGGAAATGATGGGAATATAATTAAATAAATAATGGTTTATTTAATTATTTATGGATGATTTAGTCAAATTTAACTAAGAATATTATTTAAAAAATGATTTAAATAACTTATTCTTAGGAAATAATTAAATAAATATCGATTTATTTAATTAATTTCCTTGTTTTGGGTTAAATATGACCAGGAAATTTAAACAAATAAGTTATTTCACATGGTTAAAGCAATTTTACTTAGGGTAAAATTGGTCCTACATGGTGTACTTGGGTTCATCTAATAATAATAGGTTAGATGACCAAAAAAATGGTGTAACAATAGGGATAGATGTTAGAGTAGGGGAAAGTGGAATTTCAAGGATTGAGTGAGGGGAAGGGGTCCAAAATGGAAGAACACAAGCCTAGTCTCGAAAAGTGTTAAATTGTAGCAATATGCTAGGGCTTATGGAAAAATGATTATTTTGAGGGATATGAGTGGTGGGAAGTCTTTACGAAGGTATATTAAGGATAGGGGAAGGTGCAAGAGTAGTAGGATACAAGTCTTGTTGATGATTTAACCATGGAAGTCATGAAACCAAGAAAAATGCCCTCAAAACCCTAGGAGAGGAAAATGATCTTTCCAATCACAACTAAGAGATAAATATGGTAAACACAAAGCCACTTGTTGGGAAATAATAGTTTTATAGCCTAAAACTGTTGAAGACCTTTGACTATACTACTCCTTCAAAAGATGAATTTGATGGTGAAATTACCAATTTTCATGATTTTTTCCGTATGACCTAATGATCGCATAACATGGAAGAATGAGCTAAATGATGACCATGATGACTATGGGACGCTTAGGAATTATTTTTAAAAGATGAAGGAATTTCAATGATAATGACAGAGATGAGGTGAAAGCCGAGTAAAATAAGGTGGGATGGGTGGGATGCAAATACCAGTGCTAACATAGCCGACTACCTTTGCCCGAGAATCCTCCTTCTGTATCATTCTCATGATTTCCATCACCATCCCAAAATGGTTGACCAATTTGTGCATTTCAAATTATTGAGTGGGGAGTTCATTGATTAACTCAATGTATCCTCGCACGATCAACACATTCTCATTCCCCTCTCTATGACGTACATTTAACTATGCCTTGAAATCCTAGGCAATTCGCTTCTTATCATTTACCAAGGTGTTGTACTCCTAGTGATATTTCACATCCTTGATTATTTCACTCCAGATCATCCACCTAAACTCCACCAAGGACATATTACCTTTAATTAGGGACTTCAAGTGTTTGACCAATTTATTTAGATCATGGGACTCTATGAGATCAGTGTCAATCTCCTTCTTCAAATACAATATCATCTTTTCTTTCTTAGCTAAGGAAGCCGTCGCTTCCTCTAAATATCTCTGCACCATCTGAGCTTCGTCTCTCAAGACCTTGAGCTCTGCCAAGGAATTTTTCAGGTGGTTTGAGGGGTTCTATGGATCCTTGGGTATCAGGATCAAACAAACATGATTGTCCTGATAATGTTACAACTTGGCCACTCTCCTTTTTAGTTATGTTATCTCATCGCCCTTCTAGAAGAGTATCTCAGAGAGGGATTCTTTATATTTTTAAACCCAAGCCAGTTAGGTTGTATGAATATGCTATGAGCTGTGAATATTTATATTACTTCGGAACTCTTGCACTCTAACTCTGTTTTTCTAAGAACAGTTTGCGTGGTTGTGTCCTGGTCCAATCCCTTCCACTTTATCATTTCCTTATATTTAGCTAGCCTCTTGTAAATTTCTTTAGAGGTCACCCTTTTCCTCTTTAGGTTAGCCACCATATTATACAGTCGATTCTCATCTTTCTCCCAAGAGAGGGTGTGTTTTAATACTTCATTCTTGAGAATTTATCCAATTACTTTGTGGAGATTTAACTTGTCGGGTAATGGAATTAAAGTGAGATCGAGTTTCATTTCTAGATCCTTGTAGTTAGAACCCAGGGGTAGGGCATGAGAGGTTGAGTGCTACACTGCGACCACCAGTTGGTCATTTTCTACGCCGAGAGATTCCAAAATCTTGATATGGTGTTTATCCACATATTGAGTTAGTTTTTCCTTCAATATTTCTCTGGGCCACTGATTATTTTCATAAATAATTTCCCCTAGAGGCCATTCCATTCTTGATCCAACATCTCTTTCCGAAGGACCCTCCCTGGGGTAACTTTCTGTGAATACGCTAAAGGTGCCTATGAAGAAGTTGTGTGTAAAGAAACCCAAAACCCTATCTTACCTTTACCTTGGTATATATACTTAGGGAACACCTCGTCAGGTTCTTTCATGACCTATCCTCCAGGTCCTTTAGTCCTTTTCTTTTTGCTGACATGTCCTTCCTCTTCCATTTCCATGAAATCCTCTACCATTTTTTAGCTTTTTTGGTCTTGAGCCTCTTCCTCGTTCTGTGCACTATCTCCTCTGGATCTTCCTTCGACAGTTGGGGAGTTGGCCTCCATCTCTCTATCCAAAGGTTATGAATAAGAGTTATATTTCCATTCAACTTTAGGTCTAGGCTCCTGTTCATATGTCGAATATTTAATCTTCTTCCTTATTTGTGCAATGACTCCCTTAAGGTCCCAGTGCCATACATAGCCTTGTAGGAATTTCACGTTTTAAAGTAGCCCCTTGGCTAGAGGAAGTGCATGCCTTTATTTGATTGTAAAACATCCTAATACACTCAGGAGATTTAGGATATAACCCTTCTTTGCAGGAACATAATGAGTTTGGTCTGTGCTCAATACTTTCTTGATTTAATATTCCTTTTTCGAGAATTTCTGCAATATGGTCCTCAAGGACGTTGTATAAGGAAGGCAGTGTAAAAATAAGCTAGACTGAGACTTGGGTCCCTTTTTTTACTCTTCATAAATTACACTTCCAGAATATTAGCTCAAAGAAATGTCTCTAGATGGGTTATTCAGATCTCCCCAAACTAGATCTCTAGAAGAAGGCTCAAAGAGAGAGCCTACAACAACATATTAGCATAATCATGAAAATCTGGAAAAATGTACATATAAATATATGGAATATAATATAGCCATCATGTTTATTAATAAATCAGCTACAATATACATAAAGGTGTTGAGGGAAAAGCACTCAAACTACCAGAATGAATCTCCAATGATAAAACTATGAAATACATGAGTTGCTGCAATTGCACAAAATGTCGGAGAGTAGTGACAGCGCTGCCTATATTAGAGTAGCTACTGCTATATATGAATAAACATGAAATATGGCTGAACCATACAATAAATGCCCAAAAATAGAAGGATGTTCTCCAATATAATATTTCTAGCCAATCTAGGAGAGATTGCTAGAAATGCCGGAGAATATACAATGTGACGATTTGACTTGTCACTGCAACTGAATAAAAATACAAAATGAGGCTGTAGAAGATCATAAATAGTGATGTGCTCCTATGATAGTGTATCTAAGCAAAATTTTAATCCTTTAACTTAGAAACAACTCCTCTTGATGAGCTCAAATGACCCTCCCAGCAACTGCTAGCCAAAATAACGCAGATCAAGATGGAAACTGTACTGTGAGGGAAGCTGGATGGTTGGAATAATGCCAATGATATGAAAACAAGCCTAGGGGTCCTCCTCACTGATCCTCCAATGAATATCTAAGCTCTCCACTGAAAAAAATCCAAGGAACAACTCAAGACATCCTCTGTTGCTGCACCTAGTAGCACAAAATTATCTTGCTCTAGGAATAACGTTGTGACTGAAAGAGCTAGCTTCGGACAAATTCTATAATGAGAAAATGAAGCTATAGAAGCTCTCCTTACCTAAAAAATGAGGTAGGGATTAACGAAAGGGAACACCCTAGTGTTGTAAATCATTTCACTGTTACTAAACAACAACACGAGTGAAGTTTGAACAGACTAAGCAAAATAATAATCAAGCATGAAGAACAATGGCTCTCCTCCTCTCCTTATATAGCAAGTGCTCCTCTCCACCATGGGTCCCATCCACATGTGCCTCCCAACTCATGCATGTGATCCTCCTCTAAAACTTCACAGTCCATCAAGGAGATACATTGTATCTAGACAGTGCATGTGGACTTGGTCAAAATGTCTAGATCAAGCGCGATCCAGTCCAGTTCACACCATGTGGTGCTCAATTTAGCTGCTTTATTCTTCCTCCTTTCACATGAGGATTTTTTATTCTTCCTTCTCAAGGATTATCGGGCATTATTACCCATTTTATTTAATTAAATAAAATACTTCTAACTATAATGTTCCTTTTAGCTTGAGGCTAAAATTGGGAACATTACACTTGATGAACTCGAGGGAAAAAAATCTCATGGGCATGAAGACTAGCATATGGAGAGGAGGAATCTCAGAACCATAAAACATCATTTAGGTGTGATTCTCAAACAAATACTAGTCCCCTATATAATATCTCTCACTGAATTGGAGTAGCTCTTTCTGTTTAGGAAAAATAATGGGCAGAGGGTTACCATGTATAATTTCTTAGGCCTTGGAAATGAAATCCGTGATGAATTTCGTGTATCCCTTTCCTATGGGTTGCTTTCGAACTAAAAGGCTCCACTCAAATATAGATTTTGTCTCTTCCCCTTGCTTATAGAACTTTTCCATGCCTAAGCCCTCAAAATTTTCTGCATGTAAAAACATGAAAAAATAGAACACCGAAGAATAGTAGCTGAATAACTTGAAGTTGATAGGTCTTGGAAATGAGCCTGAATGACTCAGGCCAGAGAAGTAGGAATGTCAAGAAGCACACCAGGCTACATCATGAGGTTGAGGAATCCTAAAAAAGCGTTAGTTACCCAACTAGCATTGTCTACCCCCAACATACCTAAAATGATTGACAAGATAGGTTTGATGGTATCAAGGAAGAGAGAAAAAGGGAATTTATTGGTGGGTGGGAGAACAAACAAATGACACGTGGTAATTAGCTCTGGGATGAACCTCTGTTTCTCAAGAGGAAGGTTCAAGAAATGACACATGAGGGTAACCTCATTGAACTCCACACAGTCATGGGAAGGAGGATAACACGGGGCTTTTCTAATCAACTTAGGTGTGATTTCAAGTATCTTAGTTCCCTGTGCCAAAAGAAAGAAATCCTTATTCTTGATATAAGCCTCGACAAGCCAGGTTATAAAATTAAGAAAGTGATAAATTAATGGGGAATTTGGTAATAATTCCCTACGTACACCACCCTAAATAGGTCCTCACCCTACCATTTGTAGCCCAAGATATCAGATTGCATGTTCGCCAAATTGAAAAGGTAAATTTGGTCGCAGAGCTGGGCTTCAGAGTCCATTAGTGGGTTAGGATCAGAGGTGTTCCTAAACGCTCAGGCATGTGGGATCTCGAGAGAGGTATTATTATTTTTTCAACCATAATTATACAAAAACATTAAAATAAAACAACACGGGACTAATAAAATACCTGAGGTGACGAGAGTGATGTGGGGAAAGACCTGCACATGCTATGATTTTTACCCAGGTGCTATTTTTGGTAACAATAATAACGTTACGAAAAAAAAGGTCAAGAATAAAACATGAATGAAAATGGTCCTTTTAGAGTGAGGAAGGGGATGAAAATTGGAGGGTTGACGTGAGGAGGATTTCAGTAGGAGGACATGTGGCAGAGGGAGATTGGCTAAAGGTGACTGGGCAGGTGAGAGGCCATGCGCTCGATGCATGGTACTGGCTTTGTACCCTGAATTTTACCTTATCACATTTAACTTCACGCTACACTACAGGATAAGTTTTACCCATTATCTTTTCAGCGAGTCGATGAGCTCGAAGCAGATTAGAACTTCAACCCTCGGATCCCTTGTGATTAGCTAACCCACTGGCTGATGTCATCGATTCCAATGGGTTGGCTCTACCCTCTCCATCCGGCTTGATTTTCGATGGAACTCCTTTTGTTCTATCTATTGAGCTACACCACCACCTTGCCAGTTGCATGGTCAGTGCGTGATGATTTTTTGTGGGTAGCATGGTCAATGGCCTACCTCCCCAACTGCGTGCATCTCCCCTTACTATTTTTCTTCTCCCGTTGCTTGCACTTGGCTCTGTGTGTAATGATACCTCTATATTTTTATTCATAGGCCAAAAAATTAAGTGGAGGAAACAACATGTGTGAACTCAAGATAAAAAACCAACGATGTTGCAAGTATCTTTCATAAGAGGCACCACCCTGATAACCATAAAACTCGCTCTCCTAGAGACACACCACATTGGCCTATATTAAAATTGAACCCACCCAACCCAAACTAAAAAAAAAAACCCTATTATCAATGATCCTACTATAGGATCACCTACAATAACCTTGTTACGACTTCTCCTTCCTTTAAATGATAATGGTCGATGAACTTCTCATGACACTGACAACAGTGAACCACCATTTTCGACGCAATCTGAACACTTCACCGGATCATTCAATCGATATGAGTGATGGGCGATGTGTGCAAAGGGAAGGGACGTAGTCAACAGAAGTTGATGACACACACTTACTAGGAATTCCTCATTTAAGACCAACAATTGCAATGGTCTATCCCCATTTTATTAGTGTGTTTGGTGTAGGAATGTACCAAATCACACTTGATTAAGAGCGATGGTTTTTCCCTCTTAAATTATTGGTCACAGGAAGAAAATAGATGGAGTCAAGAAAGTTAGTGGAACATGCTAAGACATAAACATAGTAGATATAGAAATAGCATGCATATTCAAACATGAAACGTAAACTAAAACTAAAACAAATAAAACAAAAGCTCTAAATAGTGTCAAACAACTTCAATAATCCAAATTTTGGTGCTTACATCCCCCCTTATGAGTTCTAGTAGTAAATGAGGATGAAAATTTAACCCACTTCCCAAGGTATGGAACTACAAGTCCCGATGGAAGGATGTCTTTACTTCTGAGCTGCCTTGGCTCAAAGTCTCCCTCTCTCTACTATGGTGGATTGGAGTTATTGGATGGCCAACAACTGAGTCCCCTCTATCTCTGCTCCAGACCACACACTGTTGGTATTACTTGGGCCAATTTTTTCCAGCATAACAATGTGTTCTCATATTTTTCATCTCTTGGTGGCCTTTTATAGAAGAATTTAAATCCTCTTTCCCTCTCTTGGTACATTGTGGATGGTGACCCAAGATAGGAGGGCGATTCTATTGTGTGCCACATTTATTCCATTGTGTGCTTCTTTGAGGTCCTAAGGAGGCTTGGGTGGTTGTACTTAGGTGGCTTCAAGTGTGGGATCAATGTCCTGGAGGCACACTTACTGAAGAATTATGCGCACAAAGGCGCATTTAACCGGTTCCTTCTATGCACAATTTGATTTTTCCTTTCATACCTTAGATATTTTTAAATACTTCAGATTATCCAATGTCTCTCAGCCCTGTAAATCCATCTGTCTGACATTAAATAGTGTCATATTTTCTGGTCTGATTTTTCATTGATAACAGTTTCCCCCTAATGTGTGAGGTCTATGAAGAACTATATAGTTGAAATATAGTGTAGTTTCTTTTCTATGTACTCTGTGGAGAGAGAGAGAGACATGCATGTAGCTCGAAGTTGGAGACACCCTACACTAGGCTTAAGAGTGACCATGTCCTATGGGATCCCTGTAAGAAATGGTATAATACAATATATAAGAATTTTCTATGAGGTGGGCATGTCCCATGCTCATGATGCTTTGGCTAGTTAAACAATCCATTTGACAATACAGATTCTTTCTATGTTAGTATGGTAGTGACATGTTGGTTGATGACGACGACTGTTGATGCCCTCAGGGGAGTTTTTATTTGACTATATTTGGAAATTGGTACCCATATGCCTAAAATTTGTATGGCATATAAATGCACATTGTACGCATAGGCACCAGCTGGGGCCTTCCCATGTAAGAATTGCTGAAAGAGATGCTTATAAAAGAACGGGTCTTCGAAAAATTTGCTAAAAATGAAATGGTTGTAAGGTACGATACCATCATGACATGAAAGCTTTTGTTGTAGTGAAATTTCAGGAGGATCAATGAAATCTATGGGCAATGATGTCTCCCACAGTGCCACCCAAGGATTCCCTTTTTGTGGAGAGGGGTGATCTAAGGTACCATTTCCTTTTTGGAAAAGAGGTGTTGATGTCGACAAAAAGGAAGCCTCAACCGAATGAGGGGGTCACTAATATGGAGGAATAGGATCATGGATGTGATGGGTTTAACATAAGAATGATTGCAAGGGGTGACTAAAAATTGATTACGGGGCTTCAGTGGCCCAAGGTTCGAGTATAAAAGGAGGTTGGTGGCAGTCATAACTATTTCTAATGGGGAAATCCCTGGAGTTAGTAGGACTTCTAGGGTAGGTATAAACTGGTTATGAATGTCATGGTGGATTTTATGTGAGGGTGTGATACTCTAACCAAGGGTTACTAGGGACTACTCCCATGGGAGAAAAAATTAATGGGTGGGTGGCAGACATAGTGCATCATTTTCAGTCTTTTTACACTTACCAAAAGAATAAAATAATGGGGTTTGGTTTGTACAAAACACAAAGACAGGTGCCCCAAAACATGAAAGTGTTCACAACTTGATGATGTGAGGAAGGTGTTTTGTTGAGGGTGGGGGCCCCATCTATTGGTCTCATGTGTGAGGTTGATGAAGCGGATGAAAAAATGTCACAGATGAGTTATGCCAATGGAGGTATTGTATGCCAAATGCGAGGCACAGTAGTGCGCTTTCAACATTATTGCACAACCTGGTCATCCGAGAAAGGGGTTTTATTTTGATATGGTAAAACTTGACTTGATGCATGGCAAGTGAATGGGTATGAGGTGATTCTCAGACTACAGTGGTATGACCATGGCGCCACTATTGTTGTGATATGTGGTCTATTTTGGGTGAGGAGCGCCATGGAGGGGAGGCTCTACCGACCAACAAGGATGCTTATAATGTGAAAGGTGTGGTGATGATAAACATTGTTGTGTGTTTGGAACCTATGGTTAATTTGTGATGGAGAAATGATGTCAGCATATGCACATTTTTTCTAGGACTCTGTCATTTTGGGCATAAAATGATACTTGCTCTTGGAACTTTCATTGGATAGAGTTGCGAATGGTTTACATACTACCAACAAAAACAAATACCCCAAGTGAAATAATTTTCTTTATTCAAGTATTTTTTGAAAGACATGTGCTTAAAAAATAATATGGGAGAGGGCATACCTATCGGTGCTGAAAATTTTTGTTTTCAGGGGGTGTGAATATGTGGCACCTCACTTGGCCGCTATGAAGTGTTGATCCGAGTGTTATAGATTAATTCTACCTATGTGACCTAGGGCCAAAGAATCGATCAAATTGTCTATTGTAATAAACGCACATGGTAACTCAAGAGGATAAGGCAATCAGGTTCCCCTATCCCTAGTAGGTGTATGGTGGCTTAGGGGGATATACCTTCTATACTGCTTGAGGAGATTGTCACGTTTCTTTTCTAATGTATGTATCATATCAATTAGAGGAAAAACTTGTGAAATAGAATTACATTGTTGTTCGTAGTGTTTTACTTGAAATACTAGGGAAAATAAGCTAGATATGGGGTTCCCGTACTGCTCACTTGGTGGTGTGACTGGGTACCAGCGATGTAGTGATTCTAGGTCAGGGCAAGTGGCGACTAGATGAATAGGCATTTTAAATAATGCACATGTTGGTCTTCTTTATAGAGGGTGGTTGGGGGTAACTAAGGGTTCCTGATTTGTCGCTTTTCCATTGATAGAAAGAGCATGGATCTACTCATCACATCGTGTTGGATTTTCGAGTTGTTCATAGATTCCACATCTGATCCATCTTCTTGGGATAGGCAAACTATGGATTAGCGAAAACTAGCTAGCGCTAAGTGGAATCGGGGGATATAGTGGCAATATTATAAAATGTGGTTGTGGGAAAATAAAGGACATGTGAATTGCACTGCCCACAAACCAATATAATAAATGTGATACCATCTATGGATGAGCTCCAGGGCTACTCATTCCTCGATGAAGTTACCACGTTCATCACACAGTGTGCAACATATGATATGAGGGGTAAATATGAACGATAATATTTTTGGCGACTCTCGTTCCTGCTGTACGTATAAGATAGCACAAGGTTCATGTCCAGAATATTAGGTGGAGGGATCCTCCTAATAATATTGCTCGATGGAATGTAAGGCATCCTTATATCATGGGATATTTAGGCAATGATGGGTATAGTGTCCATAATTGTTGCAGATAGCACATGCATGATTGGTACGCAATGATTTTCCTCAAATTTTGGTGGCAGCTTCCTTCTTACGTGAACTTGGTGTTGCGATGTCTGCTGTAGAGCTAAGGAGCAGTTTTAATTTGTCCAGCTCTCAACAGATGTGGGTAGGGTGTCCTACGACAGAAAATATGCTGCAACGTAGTGATTCCCATTTCCTATTGGGAATATCCACCTTATTTCATCTTCTTTTGGTTTTCTTAGTCGTAATCATCATTTTTGCAATGGGTATTTCCTTCACAGGGATGTTTGTGGTAGTCTCTTAAACAATTTGGGCTAGGTTAAGATTGATGGGGATTAACCCTGTAGAGGTGATGTGCGCAAATCCCATTGGAGTGGGTGGGATTAGGTACAAAAGATGTATTGCAAATGATAAATTTGGTAGGACCACTATGGTCATGACTTTATGTGACACAAAACTTGTTGGGGGGAAGAAAAAATGAGTTTGGGAGGCAACGTAGGCTAGAGAGGCTATCATGGCGGAGGACTCAGTGTCATTACTGCTCGTCTCCGTGTCTTTACTAGCTTCGGTGTTTGATGTGGAAATCATGAACACTATAGCCCTATGAGATCAGGTGATGACTCAAGCATAATAGGGGGATCTCCTAGGAATGATCCTAGGATGGACAACATTTTTTATTGGCAGGGGTCATATTCTTGGTACCATGTAAGCGCGTCAACAGATGTGTCTACATAGGGTAGAATGGCATTGGAATTTTTAGGGGCCTCTTTTCACTATGTGTCAACTGGTCAACATTAATTATGCGGTCCTCATTGGGGAACATCATATTTTGGAATATGGATGAGGTGATGGCTGACATGGCATACATAGAACTGCTGCCAAGGAGTATATTGTAGTCCAATTTTGCATCCAAAACGTCAATGTCTTATGAGCCGTTACACGCCAACTGTAATTCCTATCGCATATGCCACCATGAAACTCCTTTATCACCTCCTCATTTTCCTTCTATGTCAAGCATAACAACAATATTCCCAATGGGTCTCTCCAATACAACTGACCATTTTCTATTTTTGATACCTCAGTCACAGGGTGAAGTACCTCATTTTATCGAAATCAGGTGAGCATCTTAACTTAAAGAATTATTCCACTATATCTTTGTACCAGGGGGAAAATAGGTACTTGACATGTGTCTTTTGTTTGGAGCATTTTATTCCAGACTGCACGCATGTATCTCCATTCACTTCATTACTTGACATTGACATATCTCTCCCTAGGTCCTGAAAATTTTACTCCGAGAGGATCTTCGGGAGCCCATGGCCTTTTATCATTTTAGTGGGCTTGATATAAATTTAGTAATCTTGTATATTTTCTATCCACTTACCTCTTTTCCCTTCACTGTCACCCTATACCAAAATATCTTTCACGACGGGAGTGGGTACAAAAGAAAATATGGTGGATGGTAAAATATACACCCGGAAAGATTTCATGGGTTTGACCAAGGCATATTATTGTTCTCCAATATTTCTTATTTCAAATCTGTGTCTCTGAGCACCGGAATGAAGAACACAACAGGTTTCTCATGCCCATCGCAGTTTTTTTGCAAGAACACTGCGGCAATTGTGTGAGGTAATGTGAAAGAAAAAATCAGGAAAGGCTTCACATAGTCTGGGCCAATCAAGACAAGGGCCTCTGTAAAGGCTTTTTTGAATATGACAAAGGATTCCCTGGATTGGATATTCCATCTTACTTCAATATCCTTCTTTAGCATGTCTATAATGTTCCTGACAATCTCCACATAATTGGGTATAAACCGTCTTAGGAAAATTATCCTTCCCAAAAATGTTTGCACCTCCTTCTTATTTCTTAGTATAAAAATTCCATTTATCACTTCCACCTGTTGAGGATCGATCTTCACCCCTTCATTGGTTACTTTATGTCGCAATAATTTCCCTTCTTCAAGACAAAATGGATATTTATGAGGGTTTATAGATATACCATACCTAGGGCACTGATCAAAAGTTCGTTTCAGGTGCTCGATGTGTTCAACATCTGCTGTGGTGAAGAAAATGATATATTACAAGTAGATAATCATGAAATTGTCCTGGTTCCTAGCGAAAGTGATATCCATGGTGCACTGAAAGGTAGAAATGATGTCTATGAGGCTGAAGGGAATCCAGGAATACATAAAATTTCCCCAGGGTGTGGTTAACTTCATATTCTTCATTATATTGTGGGAGCACTACCACTTGGCTATATATAGAGAATATTTCTATCATGGAAATATGGGAGGATCCCACACTACAAGAAAAAATCACATTGGTGAGGGTCATGCTCATGACGAACCTTTAAGGTCCGTGACCAATGTTACATATGGTGACGGTCATTAAAAAACCATCACTGTAAGTGTATATAGTGATGATCCTTTATGGTCCATCACCAAAGACATTTTCAATGGCACTTTTGGTGAGGGTCATTAAAGGCCCATCACTAATTCTCTGTTTTGTGACACTTCTAGTGATGAAATTTTAATGACCCTCACCAATGCTCTTTTTGTTACTTTTGGTGACGGTAAAAAAATGTTCGTCATCATTGATCACTAAAAATCATAACTGTAAGTGTATATAGTGATGGTACTTTATGGTCCGTCACCAAAGACATTTCACTTTTGGTGAGGGTCGTTAAAGGCCCATCATTAATTCTCTCTTTGGTGACACTTCTAGTGACAAAATTTTAATGACCCTCATCAATGCTCTTTTTGTTGCTTTTGGTGATGATAAAAAAATGTCCGTCATCATTGATCACTAAAAATTGTCACTGTAAGTGTATATAGTGATGGTCCTTTATGGTCCATCACCAAATAAATTTCACTTCTGGTGAGGGTCGTTAAAGGCCCATCACTAATTCTCACTTTGGTGACACTTCTAGTGACGAACTTTTAATGACCCTCACCAATTCTTTCTGTTACTTTTGGTGATGATCAAAAAATTTCCATCATCATTGATCATTCGAATGAGTTTTTGATGATGCTATTTTCCTGTTAATATATTTTTTGTCAAAATATAATGATTTAATACCATTATTGTGGAGAATTTTTTATAATATTTCCAACGCCATAGTGGTTAGGGTCAGTCAATTTTTTAAGAAGTAATAAGCGTTTATCATTTCCTTCAAGTAATGACTAGTCGAATAGAGATTTCCTATGATTCAACACATGATTCATATCTATTAAGTTTATTATCTAGAAAATTCCATTTAGATAAAGTTTCATTGTTGTGTGTAGGAAATATATATATTATTTAATACATAATCGAGCTTTGAAAATTATATTAATGAGAAAGACCTAACAATCCTCAACAATTTTGGCACACCTTAAATTAATGCTTTGGCACACACTAACATTTCTTAGCACCCCACATGTCTTGGAACATCTTTGTACCTAGAACATCTTATGATGACATTGACACCCAAGGACATGGTAGCATGCACCAGCACAACATGGAACTCTCCTAGCATGTGTTGGCATGCTGCATATAGTCCCTAGCATGCCCTGGAACACCTTGGTTGAATGCATTGACATACATTAACACTTGGCACACAATGCCACTTGGAATGAATTGGGACCTATTATTAGTGTGCCTAGCATGCCCCTTTTCAAAAATATAAATTCTTTACTTATTAACCCTCTTATTGGTTATTCCTTTTGTTTCCTTGACACATTCATATACCCTAGCACCTTGTGCCACATCCTTAGCACCTAGCATGTATTGGCATATATTGGCACTATTAATTGGCACATGATATAATTAGCACACCCTGGAACTCCCAAGCACACTTTTGGAATTCTTAACATGCCTTGATATTCCCTAGCATGCCTTAAAAATGCTTAGCATACCTTGTCACTCCCACCTTGGCATGACAACTAACACTGACCATCAACACTAGTCTCTGGTAGTACACATTCCTCATATTCATTAACTTCCATGAATTTTTACCTAGTTCTCCCTTAATGTTTTTTCCTAGTACTCCCTAACACTCATCAACATGTGTTATCACTCTCTAGCACACCTTAGCACTCTTCAACATTCCCTTCCACTTCATAACATGCATAACACTAGTCCCTAACACTTAATAGCGCTTGGCACATGTTGGCACTTAGAAAGTCTTAGCATGTATGGAATACGTTGAGATGCCTTCGTATGATTTAGCATGGTTTAATATTAAATTTATTTGTGATGATAAATTGTTGGAAAGTAGATGAGAAGCAGCAAAGGAATACTTGGCACTTAGAATGCACTAAGACTTTGCACTTGGCACCTATTGCTACCTAGTGTTAGTGTGCCTAGCATTCCCCTCTTGGAAAAGGTAAATTGATGATTTATTAACCCTCTTATGTGTTCATTTCCTTGTAGTTTAACTTTTTTCTCCCTTTTGTTGTCTTGAAAGTCCCTGACATGCATTGACACACCCTTGCACATCTTGGCATGCCTTATCACTTGTTACATATTAGCATGTTTGACATGTATTTCCACTATCTGGCACATCAAGGGGTGAAGAGAGATGTAGTCCTAAAGTAGGTCAAGTACGAGGGCCGAGTAAGGGTTGCTAAAGGGAGGTCATGATCATCCTCCAAGAGCAAGATCATAATGTGACGGTTCAGAATAATGTTGCATACCTTAATGGTTGGTTTGCGCTAGGAAGTAGGATGGCATATTGTTGATTCTCTTATGGCAGATCAAGCTTAAGAGAGGTTTCTCATGAGAATCTGGGCATGTTACTTCAATTGTGTCTTTGTGTGAAGGCCACATCAAATTCTGAAATGTTGAAATTCACAACAAGAAACAGTGAGATTGGAAACCAAAAAGGAAAATAAAAAATGCACCCACACTGGTGAGGAATTTTGATGCACCAGGAGTGAGGAATGTGGGGCATATAATTTATTTTTCCCTTAAATAAATTGGACAATAAATTGTAATTTCATCTCATAACAACTTGTGTCATTTAATTAAGTCATGATGACTGAGTTAGCTCAAGAAATTCGAGTTGAGGGTCTAATATGAGGCATCCAGAGGGATTCTAATATTTTTGGGGTCCAGTTGAAGTTGATGCATTAGTGGGGTTCAATTGTAATTAACTCAATTAAATGAGTTAAAATCAGTTTAACTAGTTCTAACTGAGTGATGAGCTAGTCAGAGGTCCAACGAATTAAATTACATTTAATTCACAATGAGTGATCAATCAAATAACTGATAATTCACTATTAATAGTTGCATGCATGTTAGTTTCGAGGAATACCCAGTTGAGACAGAGGTTAAAGGGAACATAACTATTAGTTTTATTTAGAGAAAGTTTCCCATGTGCAGTTATAAAGTCATTTGGATGCCATGATGGATTGCGCAATCTAGGAAAACTGATTTTCATAATTAATAATGAGTTAATTCCCTAGGAATTGCATGAGCAAGGCAGGCTGAAGTAAGGATGAGAATTGGCTAAGTGCTAGACCGAGTTTTCCTAGATCAACAGGAGACAATTGACAGAGTGCTGGAGAATCTCATGAGAGATTAAGCATTGTATTGTTTCATGATTCCTTGACTTAATACACAATAGAGATAGAGGGATTTTGATTAGTTTCTTTCCCCAAATACATAAGTTTGTTGTGCGATTGATAATTTATTTCTCTTACTTATGTATGATTGTGCGATCATGTTTTGTATTTGTAAATTGTAGGAAGGATTCAATATCTTGTTTTAGTAGATTACAAGATCAGATTGAATCTCGTTGGTTAGATATTCTACATGGTATCAGAGCAGGAATTTTTTGGGCGACGATTTTGTAGAGAATATTTGAATATTTTGGTGTAAAATTTTCAAAAACAAATAGAATATTTGGATTCCTTCTGAAAATATACCCAAATGGAAAAAAAAAATCTGTCAAATCGGAGCTTGGATGAGGGAGATATCATCGATTTAAAATCAACTCTTTTTTAGAAACTTTTTGTAACTTCGGGACAATTACACTGTGCCCAAGTCAAGAACCTATATGCACTTGAGGTACCAGATGCATGCAAAGCTTTGAGGAAAAAGGCAGAAGTTACAGACTTGGTGGTTTATAGGGAGCATAAATTACCTCTCAACATGCATCCTGATGAGAAGCAGTCTCAAAAGGTTGTGGATTAGTTGCCACAATTGGAGAAGTAGAGAGGAGAATGAGTGGAAGCATCCACTCAAGAAGAGACCTCCATGAGGGGGAAATTTTGAGCTAGATGGGAAGAGGGAGCAGCCATACCTCGAGGTGTAAGGTGGGGTTATGTGTAGAAATAATCCCAAGATAAGAAATTTGGGCAAGGTCCATTGAGATGGTGTGTCTCATGGATCGAACCTAGCTATGAGGAGCCCACAGTACAATGTTAGTAGGAAGGATCAATTAGATTGATGTAGTCAGATGTCGGCAAGATAACAATAATAGTGGTAGATGTCAAATACTGGAGCACAAGTAGACTTAGCAATAGTTCAAAGGGCACAGATGCAGATGTCAGCAGCAGTGTAGAGAATCCAGTACTAGATAGGTGCAGTAGCTAGCAACAGTTAGAAGACTCTGATGACAGATGCATTATACTGATTCAGTTGTCCAGAGGCTATTCAGTTTCAGGATTTGCAGGTGCAAACAACACTAGAGAAGTGTAGCATGCAGAACATTCCAAAGGTATCAGATGGGGATAGATTGAATTCCTTTCTTGTTGAGAGGGAGCGTTGAAATTTGCAACAAGAAATAGTGAAATTGGTGACTAGAAAGGAAAAAAAAAATGCACCCACACTGGTGAGGAATTTTGATGTACCAGGAGTGAGGAATGTGAGGCATCTAATTTATTTTTCCCTTAAATAAATTGGAAAATAAATTGTAATTTCGCCTCATAACAACTTGTGTCAATTAAATAAGTCATGATGATTGAGTTAGCTCAAGAAATTCGATTTAAGGTGATCGAGGTGGATATTGGTGGCAACTCGCCTATTCCACTTGGGCCTTCGCCATTGTCTCTTTCAGTTTTTTAGTTTCCTTAATTATAGCACAATTTACTATTTTTGTCATTTTTTCAGGTCCTGAAATTTCGAAGCCATTTTGAGGCCCAAAACAATGTTTTTTTGGCATTAAAGGTATGGATATTTCATATAAATCATATTAAAAATTTTATTCCTCAGAGAGATCTTTCTAATGAGGTATCATGTGCGTTAAACGAAGATCATATGACCGAGTTACGACCCCGGGAAGTTGGCTGCCCAACTAACCCCAACGGGGCCCATAAACTCTTGGTGTTACATATCCTCAGGACAGGGTTTTCTTTGTCTCATCAAAAGAGTTTGGCTAATAGTGTACAAGCAGCCAAGACAGAAAAGGGAAGAAAGCTCACTTCTCTTATGGCTCCTATAAGCCTCTATTTCTGGATGTGGCTTTGTTCAGAGCCCTAACGGATGGGTTCTGAGAAAACATTCTCCATTCATGCCAAGGTAGATTAATTGTTGTGGTTTTATTCCCTTGAATATGGGTTGGTGTTCAGTTTAGGGTTTTATCTTAATTTAAATAATAAAAAGACCCTTGATCCTTATTGTAACATAGTTCAGAGGAACATAATTATCAATTGTATTTATAGAAAATTTCCCATGTGCAATTATAAATTCATTGGGATGCCATGATGGATTGTGCAATAAAGGAAGGTTGATTTTCCTAATTAATATGGAGATAACTCCATAGGAATTTCATGTGTAAGGCAGGCTGAAGGAAGACTGAGAATTGGCTAAGTACTAGACCAATTTTTCCTAGATCAACAGGAGACAATTAGCAGAGTGCTGGAGAATCTCAAGAGAGATTAAGCATTGTGTTGTTTCATGATTCCTTGACTTAATAAAAAATAGAGATAGAAGGTTTTGAGCACTTGCTTCCCCAGATACATCTTGTGTTGTGCGATTGATAACTAGTTTCTCTTACTTATATGTGATTGTGCGATTTTGTTTTGTTTCCACAAATTGTAGGAAGGATTCGGTATCTTGTTTTAGTACATGATTACAAGATCAGATTGAATCTCGTTGGTTATATTTTCTACATGAAATAGAAGAGAGTGTTGATACCATCTAATTGCCTTGTGGTGGTTAGTAGGCCACAAGGTCTGTGATAAATTCCAACATAAATGGAGGAGGGCTTGCACTGTAATTTAGAGCCATAACAGAAGTCGACACAGGCATAATATTGACTGAGTTAACCCTAGTTTGAGGGTCGACATTGAGATCTAAAGTTCATGTCAAGATTCAGTCAAAGAAATGCCCAAAATCTATGGATCCATATGAGCTAGGTCAAGTCTCTTATGGAGGCAAGAGTCATGTTTTTTCTATGTGTGGATAGGGTTTGTTCTACAACAATTAGAAGTACATAAGTATAATTCCCTAGTTAGGACAGTTTTATAGCGTGTTTAGTTTATAAGGTATGACCTTAAGACTGTGACAAATTTGCGTAGAAGAAGATGGGCTGTGACTCTTAGAGCGAGGTTTATTTCTGCAATAAAGACCACAGATCTGGAAGATGGTTTGCAAATTTAGTATGTGTGGAGACAAAAGATCCAAAGGAGGGTGGAACCTGAGTAGAAGATTGAGCATGCAGAAGAAATGTGCCATATGAAGAATGGATTGACATGTAGAGGATTTTATTTTGGTGGAATTTCCATAGAGTTTTAGAAAAATATCTGAATAAACCTATAAACAATTAGTAAATGGACTGTTAGTGGCTGATTTGTGACCCTAGTTTAGTCATCTACAGATTTTTAGAAGTATGATAAGAGGAGTAGTTCATATTTGTTCATACATTGGACAACAAAGATCAAATTTTTTATACACAAGAACAATGATCTTGAGAGGACTCAAACCATTGTTAGGTGGCATATTTGAAGAGCCCTAGATGAAGACAATATTTTTGGCCCTAGATCAGTAAAAGGAATTGACTATAGTTGGGTATATTGATGTAGGCCAAGTACAGTTGGAGGGTTGTTAGGTTACTATCAAAGAAGAGCCCTGACTCTTGTTCTAGTGAAGGACAACAAAATTGGTAGAAGGGAAGGTGTATAGGGCCTAAGGATGTGCAAACATTGAAGGACTAAAGTAACATTCAAGTGGGTTAACCAACTAGCCCTAGTTCACTATATTGTAGAGGATTGATTCAGTGAGAAGAAGGGCAGCCTCCATAGCCTTGGAATTCTCATCTTGGAGCTATAGTATGGCAAAAGTGGGCACACCAAAGAGTTGTTCACAAATGGAATTGTGAACAACTTGTTACCACTTAAACTAGTAGTGGAATTAAAAGGGGTTACTAAGAGGGAAACTACTAGGACAATGGAAACGATGGAGGCTTAGCCCATTGTCACCATAGCTAAGGCTCCTTACGTTTCATGGACTTTCACCAATGGGTGGATTCCCAGTAGTTTAGGAAGTCACTTGTAGAGTATAGGTCAAAGAATAGGTGGGAAGTTACCCTCGAAACCCTTTACCTAAGATAAAATAAAGAGTGGGACTTTATTTCCTTTTAAGCAATGGAATTATCTTCTAGGGAGAGAGGAGGGGGATTGAAGGGCTGAGGGAGAAGAATAAGACTTATGAAGGAAGTTATCAATCCCTAAAATCCTTTGGGAATTTGGATTCCCAAATGGTCTTTCATGAAAGGCCTTTGACACCAAATGGGACCACACGGGGCCAAGTGGACCCAGCCTAGGTTCAGGGACGGAATTTAGCAACCAATGATGTTCCTATTCTGGAAAAGGTGATGGGAAGGATCATACAATTATTTTTACTTTGATAGGTCAAATTGATCCTACTAGGTTCTATCCTTGGGAACACCTAGGCAAAACTTGATCCTAGAGCTAGGGCTTGAGGTGTCAAGAGATTCCACTGTCGAAATTGGCCCAAGTTCTAAGAAGAGTGAGGGCACCTGGAAATGCAGCTAACTCTAGGGGATAGAAGTTTTCCTCTAGCTAGATTCCTCGAAAATTGTTTCCCTAGGTGACCTAATGGGGTTGGACCTAGGGAATGTGAAAATTTCTTAATCTAAGACACACTATTGCAATATCTTGATTTACTTCTCCTACTTGAATTAAGTTACAAGTTAATTTATGAAATATTCAATAACTTAACAAAGTAAATAGTAAATACAACTAGCAACCTACACATATAGATCAAATACTGAATAACATGCTCATAGAAAAAGTGGCACACAGATTTTCTGGACAACTATCCCCGAAAAAACCCCAATATAGGAAAACTGGTGAAACTAGCTCTAGAGGGTTTTCATTATTATGAAGAATCTAACTACAACAATCGTGGGTATCAAAACTAGTTCACCCAACAGAGAAATAAAAACGACAGTACTACGCTACTCTGAATCCCTCTACCTCAGCCTAAATGGCCTGCGTCAGCCTCTTTGCTACTCAGTAAGGGCCTGCATCATACCTGAAGGGCTTACAATGCCCTTGCGCTACTTTGACTAGGCCTGTGTCATCCCTCCGTGGCTTCTGCTGCCTCTGCGCTGCCCCTGCTGGGCTCTGGCTGGACTGTGTGGTTCCTGCTGCCCCTGTTGCTCTGGCTGGCTGGAATGCTTAAGCAGAAAAAACATAGGTAAGAAAGAAGGCATTGGCCAAAGGCAATGCATAACAGTCAGAAAAATTGAAGAAATGGAATGAAAATTGATCAATGTCCACAATTAACTTAAATAGCTTAATGGGACTAGAGAGTAAAAGCTATGACAACAACAATAAGTGCTTATAGAATAAACTAAGAGAATAGATGAGACTAATTCATGAGGTTAAAATGTTGTATAATTGTTGGCACAGGAAAACTGTAGAATTTTTAGAGTAAATCTCTGCAGGCACCATTAGTTGGTGATCATCGATAATCATTTGAGTTCATCAAATACCCTGATGAATGGGGCTTACAAGCTATTTGTGTACACAAACCCCACAGAAGTTGTGTGATGGAAAAATATTCACACTATATTGAAGAAAACACCTACAAAATAAGGATGACATTTCAAATGGGGCAAGAAACAATAGAGAGATAGACATCGAAAAAGTTAAAATGCTAGGGAAACAGGAAAGCAACTAGGTAGCATGGTAGAAAGCATAACAAAATGGAAAACCCTACAAATTAGCACCCATCCAAACATCACCACAATTTTTTCTTCAACTCTAAATCTCCAAATTCATCAAATTATATCCTGTATTCAAACCTGATCCTCTCTGTTAGCCATTCTGAAGATAAGGCTGAGAACTTACTATAGAACCATCACCTACATGTAGTGATCTTATTCTGTGACCAGACAACCTACTTTCGTGAAGACACGGAAAGGTAAACACTCTCTGCCAAGATTTTCCATACAACCCAGGTTGAGCAACCACATATATATCACCAGTTTTTTCTCTTCATATTCGTAACTTAGGAGAGCTTTGTCTAACCACCTCCGGGTTGCTCCTAGAGTCACCCAGGCAAGCCCTCTCAGCATCATCCTATTTTTGTAGTACCTAATTAGTAATTTAATTAACCATAATAGTTTCTTGATCATGCAGGTATTTCAAATATATTGCCAATAAGCATAAAGCTTTCATGTTAAACAATCAGGTCAAAAGACTTTAGACTATGATGCAAAAAATACAAAGGAACCTCACCAACACTCAAAGGAAAAACAAAGTCAAACCTCTACAAATTATAAATAGATATCTGATAAACTTAATTCCACCACAAAAATGTGCTTAACTAAATAAAATTATAATTACTATGCTTTCAAGACAAAGCTTTCAAGGGAAGTAATGTTATAAACATACCCTTACACCTCGTGAACAATCAATGTGTATAAATGGAGCATCCTAAGGCTCATTTTAAACATCATTATTATGATTTTATAAATCATTTTTATTAAATCAACAAGAGGAAAGCAACAATTGCATTCAGTTCCACTGAAGCAAAGTATATGGTAGTTTCATATACTTATTATGAAGCTATCTAGATTTGCAACTTGATTGTAGAGTCAACCAATTAGTTGTTGAAGCCCAATATTGTATCTTGTGAGAATAAAAGTTACATCAAGCTCTATGAAAATCCAATGTGTCGTGACCATTTCAAACACATTGATATTCAATACAATTTTCTAATATTCCAAGTTCATTAGGGAGTTAGTAGTGTTGGACCACATTCTGAAAAAGTTTCATATGGTTAATAGTTTGACAATGCTCGTAACAAAGGGGAAGCTTGACAAGTTGGGGGAGAATCTTGGGTTATTGGAAATTTTTTTTTCTCAAGAGTGTTAGATTACCTAGTTGGTCTCACCTCAGCCTTAAGAATTTGAGCAGCACCAAGATTGTAGAGCTAGATTGTGGTACACCAGTTAGAAAGATTCTTAAATACAACTAGAAGATTATAACGACACCTTCGAGGGTAGACGAATTAATTGTTGGGTCACACCCACCAAGTATGGCGCACTAGTTGAGGAGATTAACACCATCATCTTAGGTGCATTCATGAGTGCACACTTATGGAATGAGGCACCTTCAGGAGAGGAGTTATATATACTGTGATAGTGAACTACTCTAAAAGAAAAGCCTTGCATACAAGGAAAAGTTATGAGGGAGTTTCTCATGCTCAAGGGAGATGCACCACTAATTCTATCATTACCCTGTTTTCTAACAACACCTTCTCTTCACTTATAAATGAAAAGGATGGGCATAGTATTTAAACATTTGTAGAAATAGATAATAAGAGTGAGTATTGTTAGCTTGTAGGTTATAGTAGGAGCTTTTGTGAGATGACAACTTGCTGTGACATTCTTCTATTTGAGTAATAAAGACTTCTATGAAATTGTTGTTGGAGCCTGCTCTTTTTATCTTGAATTCTCAGATTACAGATTTGTGTAGAGTGGGCCTAATATATTTGTTTTTTTAATCCATTTTACTTCTTCTCTCTCCCTTTCTCTCCTACCTCGCTCTCTCTTCCCCTCTCTCTCTCTCTTAACCCTCCAATCCTCTCACTATATCCCTCCCTCTATCCTTATTTCTGCCCCCCTTCCATATTTGTGTCACTATCTCCCTCTCTTACCCTTCTCTACCTCTCTCACTCCTATCCCTCTCTCTCTCTCTCCATTCCTTCTCTCCCCTTTCCTCTTGAACATATCGGCGACACTGTGATGAGTTGGCAGTATTGAACCAAAAACAAAGTGAAGGTATGATGAACCATAGGTGATGAATGAACCATCAAGATGATTACCCAACCCAAACAGTCATAGTCATGGATTGAAGGAAGTGTCATGTTTAAAATCGACTTGCTACCATAAAGAAAATATTGTTCGTTCTTCCCAAATTTTTCCCCGATCATTTGTCGACTAGTACCTCATTATTTTTTAACAATATTGAAGAGGATAACATTTTCTTGATCTATAATTCAATCCTTCAGGAAAATAAAGAATGAAGTATCTCTAATTAATAATTCAACGAGTCTAGTGATGAATGAAACTCGATTCTTGCCATGATTGACAAGCCTGTTGCTATTTTATTATTTAACAAGATCAACGACAATGACAGCCCAGTCCTTTTTCGTAAATTTGTCTCTCGGATCCGAAAAAGTGTAAAATAATATCTGAAAGAACCTCTTTAGTCATTTTTAACCAATGGTATTCCTTTTTCATAAATAATCTATCTCAGACCGGAAAAGGGTTAAAATTATACTTGGTAGATATCAATTCATTTAATTTAACGAGCTCAAAATGAAAAGTCCTCGGAGATATTTTCAGATTATCGAAGTCTGAAAAGAGCTGAAAGAAGACTCCAGGGGTTCCTTTTTCACTATTATGGAAGCTCAAAAAAGAGATAAAAGTGCGCTTCGAATCCATTTTCATTTTTAACAAAGCTCAAAAATAAGGAGAAAAAGCATGCTTTGTTGTCAAGTCATTCTTAATAAATTTGCACGACTAATCTGTTCATTAGTTGTATTTCTTGTTCAGAGCAACATCAAACGGATTAAAAATACCTATTTCATGATAAAAACATAATAAAACTATAGTCACAACAATAAATTTAACTTGAAAATAATTAAATTACTATTTAAAAGTAGTTTTACTATTCATTTTTACCATTCCATAGTTACCATTTGCATTTTGGAGCTCTGAACTTGATTTTGCCCCCGAACTTCAGTCGTTTATTGCGGTAATTTATGTGGATGGATTTCGTCGCCGTTTCTTCTAGGTTAGTGCCATGAACCTTCTCTTTCTGTTGGTAATCATTTCATTTCCATTTCTTGCAATTTTTCAGGGTTTTAAGACCGCCCTAGGTTAAATTTTCCCCAAAAAGAGGGCCACGCACCCTTAAGCATCGAAACCTACATTGCATAGTAGGTACAGTGAAAGGTACCTGCATGTGAAACACACTGTCTCAAGCCTAAGCCTATGTTGGGCGCATTTCAAATTTTTTGTTTTGATGTTTAGCTCAAAATTGACCTAGTTTTCTACAATGGATGGTTTCTAATGGATCTCTTACTTATGTTTCAGGTCTCCATCAGATAACAATGACGATTACATGGTGAGAAAGAGAATATGAAGAACATGACATGATTGCCCTAAATCACCCATGTACTGTAAGAGCCCTGAGGGATTATGGACTTTTAAGGTACTTCAAGTTATCTAGAATGAGGCAACAGATTGAGCTTCTTGAGTTCTTGGTTCATGCATGGGATCCGCCAATAGAGGAATTTAACATTAAGAACCAAGTGGTTCCTATCACTGTTGAGGATGTGTAATTTCTCACAGGCTTATCAAGGAGGGGTTTGCCCATTTCTCTTTCAGGGTCTACTGTTGGAGGAGAGACGATGAGAGATTATATTTTGCAGTATTGTTGTGCAGGGGCAGAACTGAGCAAATATGGGAAGATTAACATTCATATAGTGAGATATTTTCCTTTTAGAACCATCCTATTCACAATCACAAAACTTGCAGGTGCAGTGACACTATGTGTGGCTAACAGATATTATATGAAATATGCACAAGAGTGTCTCGAGCCAACAGTCTTAAACTGGTCTGAAGTTGTTCTTTCTCAAATAAAGGAACACCTGAATAAAGAAAAAGGAGGAAGGAAAAATAATTTAAGTTATGGTTCGATCCTCATATCTTTCGCCTTGGAACAGATTCCATTGATGTAGCCACAACATGTGATGCTGGATATCGCTAGTCCTAGAGATCCTGAGATGTAGAGATGGGTGGAAATTATGGGTCGACATGCAGGGTAGTCGACAATTGTATTTTCTACTGCATTCTTCTCCTGGTTCCGGCAACAGATCGTCACCATCGATGATTATGCATACGTATCGAGGGTGCCAGTATAAGTTTTGCTAAGTTGTGAACACGAGGGTGCCTTGTGCATGTTCGGGTGGCTTGTTTTCCATTTGATCCCTTGTGGCATCGTTCATTTGAGTGCGTCATGTCACGCCGTCTGAGGTCACCTGACCGGGAACGTTCGGGTCAGGCTGTTTCATTCGAGGTCGCCCATATCAGTTTTGCTAAGTTGTGAACACCCGGGTGCCTTGTGCACATTCGGGTGGCCTGTTCTCTGTTTGATACCTTGTGGCATCGCTCATTTGGGTGCGTCATGTCGCACCGTGTAAGGTCACTCGACTAGGTGCATTTGGTTCAAGTCGTTTCATTTGAGGGCACTAGTATAATTTTTTCTAATTTGTGACCGCCCAGGTAACTTGTGCACTTTCGTGTGCCCCGTTTTCAATTTGCTCCCTTATGGAATCATTCGGTTGGGTGCATCGTGTCACGTAATGTGAGGTCGCCTGAAAGGGCGTGTTCAGGTCGGGCCATTTCGTTCGAGGGCCCCCATATCAATTTTTCTAAGTTGTGACCATCTGTATGCCTTGTGCACATTTGGACAACTCGTTTACCATGTTCTACCTTGTGGCATCACTCGGTCGGGAGCGCCGTGTCGCATTGTGTGAGGTCTCCCAACCAGGCCCGTTCAGGTCAGGTCATTTCGTTCGAGGGCACCCATAACAGTTTTTCTAAGTTGTGACCACCCGAGTACCTTCTTCACGTTTGGGTGGCACGTTTTCCATTTTCTCCCTTGTGGCATCGTTCGTTGGGCATGTTGTGTGAGGTCGCCCGACTCGGCGCGTTTAGGTCGGGTCGTTTCATTCGAGGGCGCCTATATCAGTTTTGCTAAGTTGTGACTCCCCGGGTGCCTTGTGCACGTTCTGGTGGCCCGTTTTCCATTTGATCCCTTGTGGCATCATTCATTTGGGCGCGTCGTGTCACACCGTGTGAGGTCGCCCGACTGGGCACATTCGGGTCGGGTCGTTTTGTTTGAGGGCACCCGTATTAGTTTTGCTAAGTTGTGACCCCCTGGGTGCCTTGTGCACGTTTGGGTGGCTCGTTTGCTATTTGATCCCTTGTGGCATCATTCATTTGGGTGCATAGTGTCATGCCGCATGAGGTCACCCAACCGGGCGCGTTCAGGTTGGGTCATTTAGTTTGAGGGCGCCCGTATCAATTTGGCTAAGTTGTGACCGTCCGGGTGCCTTGTGCACGTTCGGGCGGCCCGTTTTCCGTTTTCTCCCTTATGGCATCATTTGGTTAGACGCGGCGTGTGAGGTCGCCCGACCAAGCTCGTTCGGGTCAGGCCATTTCGTTCGAGGGAGCCTGTATCAGCTTTGCTAAGTTGTGACCGTTCGGGTTCCTTGTGCACGACATTCGGGTGGCCCATTTTCCGTTTGCTCCCTTGTGGAATCGTGATGCAAAGGCATTAGGCTAAAACAATTTCCATGCATTTTTGTTAGACTTAGGGGTTTATAGTTTTCAAAAGAGTTAGATTTTATGTAGTGAATTTAGTTGGTTTTTATTTATTTTAGTTAAATGCAGAGAATTGTAACTTCCCTCGAATGATTAGTTAGCATATGAAGAGATAGTCAATTTCAGTTTATCTGGGGATTAGGATAAATTTAGAACCATAGAAATTTCAAAGTTTTTTTTAGCATTAAGGGAAGATGAAACAATTATTGTTAATTTGTATAAATAAGCCTCTGTGGCATAGACCTGAATAGAACTGCATAGAGTTAGAGAGCCAGAGAGGCTAAGTAGGAGAATAGAAGGCCATTAAATCAGAAGATCTGGCTGAGGACCAGAAGACTATAAGTAATTTCATTTATATGAAGGAACATGTTTAGTCTTATATGTGCATTGATTCATTCATGAATGGTTAAATTCCCATGTTGAGGATCTAATATATATACGGTCTACGTGAGAATTTTTTAGACCTCTGTAGTTAACTGTGTGAATGGAACTCTGATATCTGGGGGTAATGGTGTTTCTACACGCCTTTGATGGATAACTGGAAAACTGTGGTTGAGTCCTATGAATTTGACCCTGTGTGGTTAAATTCCTAATATATAGAGGATATCTATTGTGTAAAGGGAGAACTCTATGATAGAGTTCGGAGATAAGGCCCTAAATGGGTGGAAGAGTCGATGTCAATTATATCGACATTGTGGTTTGCGTTGGAAGTGTCGAGGTGAATCAGGAGGGATGTTATCCTCTGTTCGTGATATTGGAAGTGATGGCGAGGTTTTATAATGAAACCTTAACACTATCTGATGGAGTGGTTTAACTTGCAAGGACCCTGAATTGAATGAAAACGTAGTTAAGAGGTGGATGGAACCATGAGGGAGAAGGAAGCAAAACTAGGAGCATAAATAGAGACAACATTTTTTTGAACCAACTCGGTGGTATTCGCAAAGTTTAAAAGTGGTATTCGGTTTTTGAAATAAAAATGTGATATGTCTCTGTGCTCAACACTTGGCATAAGGCTGTATTGCAAAACAACCCATTTCTCACTTTTTTGGAGGGTTAAAGTTCATTCAAAAGAAAGAGCGATACTCATCCGATCGAGTGGCAACAAGCATCGATGGTGGTCACACTCTAAAGTTGCATGGATATTAACGAGCTGAGAGGGGCATTAAAAAGTGGACAAGTTGATCGCGTGATGATCGTTGATTTGGCAAGGTAAAATGCGATAAGCCTCTGGCTGTAAGATGGGGAGGTAAGTTAAATTGTATTGTGGGACCCCATTGTTTGTTGGGTTCTATTTTAAATCAATGTCAGAGTTCTATTAATGGATTATTAGGTGGTGGGACTGAGAATCCCTATTATATGGTCTAAACCATAGGGTTGATTAGATATCTACCGCCCTCTGATTTGATTGTTGGAACTTTGTGTAATATGGGTTTTTATACAATTGCACATAGTATACAATGAGGGCTTTATAACCTTTTAAAAGAATATTCCGCACATTAATACTCTAAATTTCTAGATAAGAGGATTAAGCAGATGCATACATTTTGATGCACAGTAGAGGGTATGTTTTCATAATCATATAGTAAGGGTAAAGAGCTTCCACACCTATGTTATTCAAATTGGTAGTTCAAAAGATAGAACATTGTGAGGTTGCCTAGATTGTTGAGATTTATTGGGGGTGAGAATTTTTGGATGCATTTATATGCACAGGAAAGAGGAAAATGTGGGGTTATGTGAGGTAGCCCTGGCATCACATCTTTCATTGGGCGCGCCGTTTCACACCGTGTGAGGTCACCGACCAGGCGCGTTTGGGTCGGGCCATTTCGTTCGAGGGTGCCCATATCAGTTTCGCTAAGTTGTGACCACCCGAGTGCCTTGTGCATGTTTGAGCAGCCCGTTTTCCGTTTTCTCCCTTGTAGCATCATCAGGTCGGGTACAACATAGAAAACAAGGAAATTAGAGATACATAGAAACTCATATTAAAATTAAGATAACATTAAACAAAAGATTAGACATACATAGAAACTTATATTAAAATTAAGATATTATAGAAAATAATGTGAAACTTAAATTAATATTAAAATAACATCAAAACAAGAAGACTAGAAATAAATTTAAATGATTGTGGAAACTTAAATTAAAATTAACATAATATAAAAAAAATATAGAAATTCAAATTAATAAAAAAATTCAAATTACAACAATAAGAAAAAAAAAACATAGGAACTAATAACAATACTGAAATTAAAATTAAAACAATTTAAAAAATATGAGAGTTAATATGAGAGTTAAATCTTAAAATAAAATTAAAATCTTAAACTAAAATAATAACAATTAATAAATCATCGTAATAATAACAATAATGCGCTCTACCAGACTGACCGGGCCAAAGCAAGAAAGGGAGGCATTCGTTAAAGGCTGCATATATCGCACACACAAATATTTTATTTTTGTTCAATAGAAAGTTGCAGTAGCAACATCAATAGTGTGGACCAATGGACAACAACCACAAGGTCAAGGGTTCAATTCTCAGGAAGTGGTCGAAAGACACAGGGATGGCAGGGGCGAGAAGGGGAGAGAGAGAAAGGAGAAAATTTCGACGCCGAACAAGATGAGTGCAGAGCTGGTCTTGTCGTCCAGCGGTTATGGCTAACTCGATGCCCAGATTGAATAGCTAATGCAGTTCAAGCCCCTCTCAGAACAGGAGGCCAGTAGTTTTAGCCCTTAAACCCTCCACTTTAAATCTATGAATTTCGTATGAAGTTTCTGTTTGAGATCCATTTTTTTTTAGAAGTTTCTATTGTGAAACCTAGGTTTTGTAAAGGTATGAGAAAATGCACCCTCTCTTTGCCGAGACAGTTCTTGTACACCATGTCGGCACATTGATCCGGCGGCATACGAACCCCCGCTGGGCAGATTTTCAGGTTGTTGGCGAAAATTCTTGGTGCGAATGGCTGTATTAGAATCTAAATCGCTGTTCTTTATGGTGTTAGGGTTTTCGAACCATTTTTTAAAGGGAAATTTTATTTCAATGGCCTGCAAACTACGTTCTTCTAGTGCAACGCTTTGTGTTTATCATTTCATTTTGGTTAAGTGTGAGACCGTTTAGCGTTCAAGAGTTGGATTCATAATTTTAAAGAAAATAGAACCTAGGTGGAATCTTCGGGATGTATATATCAGGTGGCTCGGGGTCTGTAGTGGTTTATAAGTGTCTTGGATAAGTGTGTATCTATCTTTTCCTTGCCTGATGATATTGTGATTAGCCTTTTAAAACTTTGGTTTTATCGGGTGCTTGCATATTTAAAGGTTGTTTAGTCGTTAATAAATTTAGATGTCTTAGACAAGTGTGGAGTCACCTTAGTTACTGATCTTGTGATTAGACTTTTAAAACCTTTTTGATCCAGGAAAATAGTGTATGCTTCTTGATGCCCTTGATATTTGACAAGTAATTGAGGGCACAACAAACCGTGTCCTCAAATACCCTAATTATTTTGTTTTCTGTGATTCTGTCTTGTGTTCTGGTTTTTTCAAGAAGGTACAGGGGATTAGAATGCTAATTTTGGAGGGAGCTTAGGTTACTACAGCTACTCATTTGGTTTGGGATGTTGTGACTTGTTAAGACTTTTGAATATGTTAAATATTAAATATTTTTTTTGCAGATGTTTCGTTTGTTTGATCATTAGTTCAAACTTCAAACCGTTAAGACTTTTCAAAATGACTTGTTGATATTTTATTGCACAGATCTATTAAAGGAGTCAGTTATCTATGATATCTGGGAATGTGGTTGGGATGAAAATTCCAACAATATATCCTTTTTGAAACATTTGTTAGAGCCTCTCGTGACAATGAATTCTATGAATTAACGATTAATCCATGATATCATTGATATGCTCAGATAATAAATTGTTGAGATATTATTTTATAGTGTTATGAAACAATAGAGTTGTCTGTGTAGACGTCTAGGTATAACTCCTCTATTCTGTAGTTAAACATACCATTGAGATTGTTTGGGCTTAGGTGCAAAAATCATAAAGATGATATATAGTAGGTTATGATAATGGATTAAATTTTGTATTGAAGAAAATATATATTTTTTTAATAATGTTTTTCTTATGGTTGCAAGTCAGAGGATTGCGTGAAAAGGCCAAGGAGACTCTCATGGAAGAAATTAATGTTCAGGTATGTCCTTTGCTTCAGCTAACTTTGAAATAAAAATTATAATTTTCTTTCATCTATGCCTCAAGGTGTTCAGCTCTATTTTGCATGCATGTACACACCAGTAAAAAATATACGCTATTGGAATACAAAAAGAAGAAATAGAACAATAAACAAATGAAATACATTTTACCATTAAAAATTCTTTTAATCTGAAAATATGAAGAAAATTCAAGATTGAAATTGGAATCTATTAATGTTATCACAAAAATTGGGACTCATGGTAACATAGAATTTACGAGGTACACCGAAGAAGGGAATGCTTGATGCATCTCTTCAGGAAATTGATCTATCCCGTCTTCAAAACAATAACATAGAATGAAAAATAAGAGCTGGGGAAGATGGGTAAATTCTATCATTTCAAAATAGCCATTCCGCTTTTGAAGTATTCAGATGCAATATCCTTCTCATTTATTGTTCTTGTTGCCACTTTGATTTTTTATGTTTTTTCGTTGTTCTGGTACTTAGTTTTTTCAGGATTTAAATTGATTCACTTTGTCACTATTTCTAATTGATCTATTTTTAATCTTGTTATTGTTTAGTTTTATTTTTTTTTCTGTACTTATCAGCCAAGGTTTCACTGTGGTCTTAGTATTTTTTGTTTTAGTAAAACTTATGAAGCTTAGAGTTAATGGTTCCAGCATACGTGTTTTCTAAAGACCCTGGATTTGTTATCTTCCAGGAGTCTTAAAAGACCTTGATGTGCCATTCTCATTTTTTTCACACCTCAGCATGGAGATTGGCACATGGAATTGATATTGGCACCTCATTTTTTTTTATACCTCTGGCATAAACAATTATTACTTATGATGGGCTTGTGTTACTTATTAACAATTTCATGAGTGTATGATCAACCATCTTAGCCTAGAAGTATACTTTAGAAGAATTAACATATACAAGAAATATGTCACCCCAACTGTCACAAACATATAAAAAATTGGGCTGTGGAATGCATCTCTTAGTGCAGCTAGATTGAACATGTGTGTCATTTCTTGGAATTTGGAAGCAATGTTCATCTAGATGTAACTAAATAGCAATCTTCGTGATTTTAATCACAAAGGAGTCAAATCCAGTTACTGACAATACTATATATGTCATGCCTAGATATCATTGGCACAGTTAATATATTTTTTTGTTGTGAAATTCCATGTAATGTGCTCCTCATTATTCTTTTGTTGCAGTTCTTGGGTATGGAAAATTTAAAGTTACATTTTTCTGAAGCATTTTTCATGCTTCTATGTGCAGGCTTTAAATATGTGCCTGAAGAGTAGAAAAGCCGAATGGTTGGTGATGTTTTTAGTAGTGTTTCCTCAAAATATGACATCATGAATGAAATAATGAGTGTTGGTCTTCACCAGCTTTTGAAGGATAGGTTCATATTTATTTGTTATAATTAAAACCATTGAATTTCAATTCCTCAAATCTCTGCTCAGTTTGTCTTTGGATGCACAAAAACAATTATTTCTTCTTGTGTGATCTGGCTTTTGCAGACTTGTCTAAAAATTGAGTCCATTTCTAGGAATGCAACATCTTGATGTAGCTGGTGGGACAGATAGTTTGACCAAACTATATATATATATATATATATATATCTGTGTGTGTGTGTGTGTATTTATATTCAAATTATTCTTTTTAACTATTAAAAATTTAGCAATATGTCATGTCATTTAAAGAATAAAGAAAATGCAGTACAAGTGTAGCTACTAGCCACCACGAATACAAGCAATGGACACTACAATCCATTTAAATTATAAAAAATTACTTAGATCATGCCCAGACCATAAAGTGTCAAGTTGGTGCACAAATGAGAAATGCATTAACAGCCCAAAATTTAGGGGTCAGAAATGTCAGTGCATTGACGTTGGTGAGGGGGATTATCTTTAGGTGTGTTGAGAAATCTAGGGCATAAAGATTAGGTGATTTATCTTGGTTAGATACCTGCTTGTGAATTCCTTTTTACTTTTTAGGTTAGGATATTCTTTTACTTATGTTATTATAGTGTTCCTCATTAAACAACTACCAATGCATAAACCATAAAGAGACAAAAGAAACATAATATAGGCGATCAGCCAGGGCCAAAACCTCTCCCACTTGAGAGGAAAACCCAAACGAATTATTCTTCTTATAGAGACTTCAATTGATGAATACCAAGACCAATACCCTTGACCTATTTGACTCTCCAAGACCAAGACACAAGTTCCCTTTCACTACTTCTCTTTCGTGCCCAAGTCAACACTTGGTCCATCTACTTGCTTGCCTTCCTTTGTACCTTGGTACCTTGGCTATACTTCATATTTCAACTTCCTTTTTCTTTGATTTGGACCTGCAACTTTTCGACCTCCTTAAGAAACCCTAGCATGTGTGAATAATCAACTTTGGAATCTTGATTCCCTTCACTTTAGGTTGAGACTGCTTACTTGACAACTCGGATTGATATCTTTCTTGTTCTTCACCCTAAGTACTCTCTTACGGTGACTGCAATATTTCAGCCTTCTTCTTGCCATAGGTAGGTCTGCAATCTTGCATGTGTGGAGTTTAATTGGACACAAAACAGTCCCAAAACTATGCCAAAGACTTGGCTCTTCCTTCTCTTCTCCTCACTGGTTATAAGACTTCTTCTTGATGAATTTCACACCACTGTCTAGCTTCAAACCCTGACCGAAAATCTATCTTTGAAATGAGGTTGAGATGCCCTATTTATAGTTGTTGGATAGCATACAATGTCTATGCCATATGGGTGTCTAGATGTGTATATATAGCATGAAATGTCTATGGGTTTATAGATGTGTATAGCAAATAAGGTTTCAATATCTGCATGGAATGTTCAGAGTCTCTGCTTAAGAAAATAGTGCTCTGTTTTTACCTTTTTCAGTGCTCTGTTTTGGGTTGTCATTGATAGTCATGACACTAATATAACATGCACATCCATTTCCATATCAAAGTTCCCTTCTACAGCAGATCTGTGTAAATTTTTCTGTTGAACTGCTTTTTTGTCATACGATGCCAATCCTGCCAGAGCTAAATCTATGGTGTTACAGTTCTAGGGACTTTTCCTTGCTCCGAGTGATGTGGCTAAATAGTTAAGGAGTTTTAGTTCATCCAACCTCAGTTTTATGATTGAAGGAAATATTTGATGCATGCACTAATAAGTAATAACATGCAATATCTATGGGTTTATATATCTATGATTATATTTAGAAAGAAGGTTTCAATGATATTTTTCAGTTCACACCTCGATTTACCTTTTATCCCTCTTTAAAATTTGTCTTCCATGCTTTGATCCTTCTTCCATACATGATTAAAAGTAGCCATGCTGACATGATAACATGTATATGTCAGTCTGCAAGTACTTATTCTTGGCTACATTACATATGATATATGGGTAAGTCTACCTGCATGTACTTAATGTAGGATAGGGAGTTTTCGTTCGTTTGTCTAAATTTCCCCTATATATTTGGAACATTTACGGAAGCTAATTTTTACCATTATAGTCAAGGCTTGATCAACGATATTCCCACATTACGTGAAAATCTCATGTGACACTATTTTTTTTAAGTATGATCAATACTTGTACTATTCAATTTCCTGTCCAGTTTTAAAGTTTCATTTTTATTTTTTTTTTAAATTTAACCAACACACGAGAATTTCTAATGGATATCCAATTTTTATCCTATTTCCATTTTAGTGAATTTAATTGAATTCAAATGTTGTTGTGAAGTGGTTCCGTAATCATGATTTTTTTACCCTTCTCGTTTTGCAAGTTCTAATTGCTCTCTTGATGTTAATTGAGGAAATATTATTGTAATTATGTACCAAGTATTAGTGTATTTCTCTATTGATGCCTTGTGCACTAAATTATCAAGTATTAGTGGAGAGCATGGATTTCCAGCTTGCACATATTGGCCTGTATGGAAGTCAAGATGTATGTGGTTTCTTTTGGAGTTAGTATTTTTTTTTGGTGTATGCATGAAATGTGGAGTCTTCTTCTTGAAAGCAGCAATATGTTTTACTAATACTTTTACCTTTAACGGTTCTTTGTGACTATGATGGGATTTTCTAATTTCTTTGGCTTGAGAAATTGACATTTTGTTTTCACCTTTATTCGGTCATTTGTTTTTGGATGTTCAATATAGTAATGGTGTCAGAATAGAAGCCCTTGCATTTACATTAAATCATATCCAGGTTCCCTACTAGGGTAAATTTGTGGTTGAAATTCTGAATTCTTGTACTTTGGATTTCCATATGTTTTATGATGTCAAGGTTCCCTAAAAAAGTTCAATTTTTCTTTCAGGTCTCAACAAGTTAATTTGTTCAGGTCATGGGTCCCATATAACCACGCAATTTTGGTTTATTGAGGTTAGTCACAGGTTTGAGATCCATAGAGGCGTTTGATGTATGTTCTGGATAGCATACAATGTCTATGCCATATGGGTGTCTAGATGTGTATATATAACATGCAATTTATATGGGTTTCTAGATGTGTATAGCAAATAAGGTTTCAATACCTGCATGGAATGTGTAGAGTCTCTTCTTAAGAAAGCAACATTCAGTTTTTACCTTTTTTCAGTGCTCTATTTTGGGTTGTTATTGAATAGTCATGACACTAATATAACATGCACATACATTTCCATATCAAATTTCCCTTCTACAATAGATCTATGTAAATTTTTTTGTTGAACTACTTTTTTGTTATACGATCCCAATCCTGCTAGAGCTAAATCTATGGTGTTACAGTTCTAGAGACTTTTTCTTGCTCCGAGTGATGTGGCTAAATAGTTAAGGAGTTTTAGTTCATCCAACCTCAGTTTCATGATTGATGGAAACATTTGATGCATGAACTAATAATTAATAACATGCAATATCTATGGGTTTGTATATCTTTGATTCTGTTTAGAAAGAGGGTTCCAGTGATCTTTTTCAATTCACACCTCGGTTTACCTTTCATCCTTCTTTAAAATTCATCTTCCAGGCTTTGATCCTTCTTTAAAATTCATCTTCCAGTTTTTTATCCTTCTTCCATCCATGCTTGAAAGTAGCCATGCTGACATGATAACATGTATATGTTAGTCTGCAAGTACTTATTGTTGGCTGCATTACATATGATATATGGGTAAGTCTGCCTGCATGCACTTAATGTAGGATAGGGAGTTTTCGTTCGTTTGTCTAAATTTCCCCTATATATTTAGAACATTTACAGAAGCTAATTTTCATCATTATAGTCAAAGGCTTGATCAACCATATTCCCACATTACGTGAAAAGCTCATGTGGAACTATTTTGTTAAGTATGATTAATACTTGTACCATTCAATTTCCTGTCCAGTTTTAAAGTTTCATTTTTTTTTTTACATTTAACCAACACACAAGAATTTCTATTGTATATCCACTTTTTATCCTATTGCCATTTCAGTGACTTTAATTGAATGCAAATGTTGTTGTGAAGTGGTTCCATAATCATGATTTTTTTACCCTTCTCATTTTGCAAGTTCTAATTTCTCTCTTGATGCTACTTGAGGAAATACTATTGTAATCATGTACCAAGTATTAGTATATTGCTCTCTTGATGCCTTGTGCACTAAATTACCAAGTATTAGTGGAGAGCATGGATTTCCAGCTTGCGCATATTGACCTGTATGCGAGTCGAGATGTATGTGGTTTCTTTTGGAGTTAGTTTTTTTTTTTTTTTGGTGTATGCATGAAATCTGCTTAAGAAAGCAGCATTTTGTTTTAACTTGTTACCTTTAGTAGTTTTCAGCTGACTGTGATGGAATTTATAATTTCTTTAGCTTGAGAAACTAATATTCTGTTTTCACCTTTCTTCATTCCTTTGTTTTCTGCTGTTCAAGATAGTACTGGTGTCAGAGTAGAAACTGCTTGCATTTACATTAAATCATATCCAAGTTCCCTACTAGGGTAAATTTGTGGCTAACATTCCGAATTCTTCTTCTTTGGATTTCCATATGTTTTATGATGTCAAGGTTCCCTACAAAATTTCACTTTTCCTTTCAGGTCTCAACACGTTAATTTGTTCAGGTCATGGGTCCCATATAACCAAGCAGTTTTGGTTTATTGAGGTTATTCATAGGTTTGAGATCCACAGATGCATTTGATGTATGTTCTGGATAGCATACAATGTCTATGACATATGGGTGTCTAGATGTGTATAGATATCATGCAATGTCTATGGGTATCTAGATGTGTATAGCAAATAAGGTTTCAATACCTGCATGGAATGTGCAGAGTCTCTGCTTAAGAAACCAAAATTTTGTTTTTACCTTTTTTTAATGCTCTGTTTTGGGTTTTCATTGATAGTCATGACACTAATATAACATGCACATCCATTTCCATATCAGAGTTCCCTTCTAAAGCAAATCTGTTTAAATTTTTCTGTTGAACTGCTTTTTTTTCATATGATGCCAATCCTGCCAGAGCTGAATCTATGGTGTCACAGTTCTAGAGACTTTTCCTTGCTACGAGTGATGTGGCTAAATAGTTAAGGATTTTTAGTTCATCTAACCTTAGTTTTATGATTTATGGAAACATTTTATGAATCCACTAATAAGTAATAACATGCAATATATGTGTGTTTGTATATCTGTGATTCTGTTTAGAAAGAGGGCTTCAAGGATGTTCTTCAGTTCACACCTTGGTTTACCTTTTATCTCTCTTTAAAATTAGTCTTCCAAGCTTTGATCCTTCTTCCATCCATGCTTTAAAGTAGCCATGCTAACATGATAACATGTATATGTCAGTCTGCAAGTACTTAGTGTTGGCTGCATTACATATGATATATGGGCAAGTCTGCCTGCATTTACTTAATGCAGGATAGGGAGTTTTTGTTCTTTTGTCTAAATATCCCCTATATATTTGGAACAATTACGGAAGCAAATTTTCATAATTATAGTCAAGTATTGATAAACCATATTCCCACATTACGTGAAAAGCTCATGTGGCACTATTTTGTTAAGTATGATTAATACTTGTACTATTCAATTTTTTGTCCAGTTTTAAAGTTTCATTTTTTATTTTTATTTTTAAAATTTAACCAACACATGAGAATTTATAATGTATATCCACTTTTTATCCTATTTCCATTTTAGTGACATTAATTGAATGCAAATCTTGTTGTGAAGTGGTTCCGTAATCATGATTTTTTTTACCCTTCTCATTTTGCAAGTCCTAATTGCTCTCTTGATGCTAATTGAGGAAATATTATTGTAATCATGTACCAAGTATTAGTCTATTGCTCTCTTGATGCCTTGTGCACTAAATTAGCAAGTATTAGTGGAGAGCATGGATTTCCAACTTGCACATATTGGCCTGTATGCGAGTCCAATTTTAAAGTTTCATTTAAAAATATATATATTTAAATTTCTTCAGTCTTGCGACGTTTTATTTTTTATTTTTTAAATTTTAAATTTCTGTCGGTATTGCGACACTTCTTCCTGGTGTTGGTATTGCGACGCTTTTGTAAAGCATCGGTATTGCGACACTTTTTCAAAGCGTCGGTATTGCGACACTTTTGAAACATGTCGGTATTGCGACACTTTAAATGCGTTGATATTGCGACACTTTAAAAGCGTCAGTATTATGACACTTTAATAAAGCGTCAGAACAAGTGTCACTCTTCCGACGCTTTATTGAAGTGTCAGAATTGCGACTCTATGGCTAAACACTCTTTGTCTGGCCTCAAACTGTCGCTCTTGCGATGACTATGTGTTGGAATAACGACACTTTGGCCGTCAAAAATTGGGCCAAATTTACTAGTGCTAGGTGAGTTTAGTTTAATTTTATCGACTATATTTGAGTAGCAATTATATGTCGCACATTTCTAAAATTGTGGAGTTGTTCCTTTCCAGTTGCATGTTTTTTTATATTGTTATGTTGTGATTCAAATTTGTAGTTGTGATTTCCAGTTATTCTCATACATAGTACATGCTTTGATAGATTATATCAAAATTATTACCAATAAAATAACATTGATTATTGTATGTGGACATTTTTGTTTTGGATGGTCCATTACATAATCAAGATAAGGAGCTGGATCATGCAATTGCACTTTCTCTTTCTGAAGAACTAACCAAACCAAATGGTATATGATGGAAATTTCATTTTTTTACAGTTGATTTTAGTTTAATTATATCATTTAGCTCGATGCTTTTCATATATTGAACTAAAATTTTGTTGCTTAACAAGACTTTGTCATTTCCATGTTTTAGTGAAACTGTTTATGGTTTGATATTCTCATACAACCTTTATCAAGTCACATGCACCCTCATTAGAAAAAAAAAGAGAATTTTTCTTGCCATGACTACCTTTCTTTGTCATTGTTGTCTTAAGAAAGTCTTTTAGCTAAGAAACTAGTTTCAAGGTTATGGCATAACTTGTCATATAAATTTAACAGAAGTTATATCCAAAATGTTAACTTGTAAACTACTTCGTTGGTTTTAGGATTTCCATTTAAAATCTACTTCAGTTTGAAATTTGAGCGAGTTGTTCCATAGACTTGAATATTAAGAGATTTTGATGTAAGGATTAAAAATTAGCTCGTAAGGCCTCTCAGTTATTCATTTATTTTATCTGAATATAATATTTATTATTAAATTAGAACCACTATGCACAAATACATCATAGATCAAGATCATACTTTGTAGAGTATCATAGAATAAAAATAGGAACAAGGACACTAAATTCTTTCAGTTTTCCTGGTTCTTATTCCTTTGTGTATCTTTGCATCTTTAGGGGCAATTGCTAGTTTAAATTCTAATTCTTTAAAGGGTGCTAGCTCAATGGAAGAGAACCTGATTTACAAGCAGGAGGTTAGTGGTTTGATTCCATCGTACCCTGATATTCATATATAGAAAATGACGAAGATCAATTTTTGGTGACAGATGCTCTTTTGACCATCACCAATGAGCTTATGGTGACATTTTTTGACCCTCACCAAGACATGAAATGGTGAAGGTCAATGAACGCCACCATATATACGCACCAATAGTGACGACTATTAAAGGTCTATCACCGTAAATCATTATTGTTGATATGAAATGGTGAGGGTCACTGTTTGTCATTATAGTCATTATTCGTGACGGACCTTGATGTCACCAATGAGTTTATGGTGACGATCAATGAACATCGCCATATATATGCACCAATAGTGACGGCCATGAAAGGTCCATCACAAATAATCATTGATATTCATATGAAATGGTGACGTTCACTATCCGTCATTATAATCAATATTCATGACGGACTTTGAATGTCACCACAACACATACTTTCGGTGACGCCACCTTTGGTGACGTTCAGTTCTTTTGTGACGGAGGCTATTGTCTGTCACCATTGCCCATATGAAATGGTGACAATCACTATACGTCACTATAAATCATTATTGGTGACGGACCTTGAATGTCACCACAACACCTATACTTTCGGTGATGCCACCTTTGGTGACGTTCAATTTTTTGGTGACGGA
This sequence comes from Pinus albicaulis, assembly GCA_034641835.2. NCBI lineage: Eukaryota > Viridiplantae > Streptophyta > Pinopsida > Pinales > Pinaceae > Pinus > Pinus albicaulis. The sequence goes on from CM076580.1 coordinate 864,248,795, forward strand.
GGCTATTTTCCGTCACCATTGCTCATATGAAATGGTGACGGTCAATATTCATCACTATAAATCATTATTGGTGATGGACCTTGAATTTCACCACAACACCTATACTTTCGGTGATGCCACCTTTGGTGACGTTCATTTTTTGGTGGCGAAGGCTCTTTTGACCCTCACCAATGAGCTTATGGTGACCATTTTCGCCCCTCACCAATGTACCTTTTTATTTTAGTGCCATGACCTTCTATAGGATGTGATCCATTTTCCGGAGGGGGTATTTATCTTTCAGTGAAGCCCTGTTAAAATTTTAGAAATCCACATAGAGCTTGATCTCACTATTTTTCTTTCTTACGGGTACCAGGTTTTCTACCCACTCTAAATACCTTAGGGGCACAATAATATTTTCTTGCAAAAAATTCTTGACTTCTTTCTCAATGGTAGGAAAAAGGAGTGGATTTATCTGCCATAACTTTCGTTTGTGTGGCTTAACATCTTCCTTGAGGGGGATTTTATGTTGTATAACTTCCATGTCAAAAGTCTTAAAATATTGATATGACCAAGAAAAGACGTATTTGAAGGACATGAATGATTTCAGGTATTGTCTTTGATATTATTTAAGGACCCATTTTGATATATTTATAAGCTTCATGTCTTCATCTATCCCAATATTTATATCTCTCACTGGCTTTTCAAGCACTCGCTTAACAGGTTTCACCAGGATGTATTTCTTGTCAAAGAGCCTCTCTATGGTTGGTAGACCCCTCAGGATAATTTTTCCCTTCATCTGAAGGACTATGTGTCCAACGAGCGTTTCCTCCCATCTTGTCTTTGGTTCTTCGGCTTCTGCACCATCTCCTGGGTCTATTACTCAACTGGAGAATTCTCCACCCATCTCCATGAATCATTTGATATTATCCTCATATTCAAATACTTTCCAGTATTTAACATTATCGGGAATGGAGGGATGGTACCAAACCTCTATTTCATATCTAAGAAATGGATTCTTGGGGGATGAAAACTTACTAGCTACCACAGTTAGTGAATCTGCCATCCAATTTTGTGTCCCCATGCATGAATTGTATATTTAAAGCTAGGAAAAAAATTTAGACCAAATTCCACACCTCGTTCCTATAGGCCCTGAGCCTGGGATGATTTTCTTGGCATTGAGGTCTCACTTGCTTCACCACCAAATCTAAATCCCCGAACACTTTGAGGCTTTGAATTTTCATATTCTTTGCTAATTAAAATCCTAACAATTGTGCCTCATATTCAAATACATAATTTGTGGCTTCTAATTGTAGCTTGAAAGAAATGGGAATGAAGTATGTTCATGTGATATTAGTATAACACCTACCCCATAAAATCGTAAGGTCCAAATCTCATTTCCTTCTTCCTTCTTGACATAGACCCATTTTGGAGGGCAAGCATTTGTTTCCAGAAGGATAATCTTGTCTTCCTCCAAAATTATGGAAGAGAATTCAAAATATTTGTTATATATCAGGGAGTTAGCTGAACCATCATCTAAGGTAACCATTTTCATGAACCTTGACTCTTTGTACAACCTCTACTCTTCCCCACTGAAAACATGGATAATAACATAGGTTAAGTCAAGATTTATTGATCCTCTGATCTTGAATCCTGGGGACCTAAATATCAACATACCCAATCTTGCTGGTATATCTACCACTATTATATCCATCACCACACTTTTAGTAGGAATCCGTGCCAAGTTTACTACCAAATTCTTTATCATCCCCAAACATTTTACTGTCTTGGAGTCAAACAAATACAAGTATTTATATGGCCTTGTAATCTACAACCTAATATTCTCCATGACGGATAGTGGCAGGAGGTTGTGTGATGCCCTTGAGTCTAGCATACAATTGTGTAACAATAATTCATGTATTACCAGGGTGACATAGAACGAAGGTGTGGATGAGTCCTTCTCTCCTACATGAGATCGAAAAACAACCACGCGTCATTATTCTTTGAGATTTAGACCATCTTGAAAGGGAGTACCAATGAGAGGATACATGAGTTGGGACACTTGGGCTTTGTATGATGGGTTCTTCAATAGATTACTAAGAGGGACCTATATTTTGATCTTTTCTAATTCTTTTTGGATGTTAAAGATGATTGGTCCTTTTTGAACTTGATTTGTTTCATTATCTTCTCTAGGTTGGTCGAATGAATTCAGAGGTGGAATGGGAGGATTATCAACTTTTCAAGGGGTGGGATATTAGCCCATATATGTGGATGTAGTAGCATTTTGGAAAAAAATTTCTTCCAGTGGCTTCTTTCCCTTATCTGGAGAAAGAGGAGGAGTTTGGCTCTTTGACACTAACTCGTCATTTTGGATTTGCACCTTGGCTCTTTTGTGGGAGGACCTAAGGTCATATTTCTTGTGGAGCTGAGCTTTCATAAAATATAAAAACTCCCTGCAATAACTATGAATATATTTCTCTTCTGGGGGAACCTCCCACTCCTCCCCATCTTCTTGTAGAGTTAGTTCACCTCCCTCTTCATTGCAATAAGAAAAAAAATGGTTCTCCTAAGTGCCTATGATTTCTTCTGTCTTCCCTTCTACTTCTACTTCCAAGTATAAAAGGGATTTAATGTGATCATGTTGCTCGTTTCTATCACGTTGCAAAAAATGTAGATGAGGCTTTCAATACTGCGGATTGAAACCCTAGTTAGGAACCATCTAATTTGATTAAGGAAAATATCTCTTGGCTTCTAACTCGAGATTTACTAGCATATTGGAGAGAATTTTTATTAAATTTTTTATTTATTCTATTCTATACTCTTGTGACTCTCTCTTTTCGTGCAAGGTGGTAAACCATATTCCCACATTACGTGAAAAGCTCATGTGGCACTATTTTGTTAAGTATGATTAATACTTGTACTATTCAATTTTTTGTCCAGTTTTAAAGTTTCATTTTTTATTTTTATTTTTAAAATTTAACCAACACATGAGAATTTATAATGTATATCCACTTTTTATCCTATTTCCATTTCAGTGACATTAATTGAATGCAAATGTTGTTGTGAAGTGGTTCCGTAATCATGATTTTTTTTACCCTTCTCATTTTGCAAGTCCTAATTGCTCTCTTGATGCTAATTGAGGAAATATTATTGTAATCATGTACCAAGTATTAGTCTATTGCTCTCTTGATGCCTTGTGCACTAAATTAGCAAGTATTAGTGGAGAGCATGGATTTCCAACTTGCACATATTGGCCTGTATGCGAGTCCAGTTTTAAAGTTTCATTTAAAAATATATATATTTAAATTTCTTCAGTCTTGCGACGTTTTATTTTTTATTTTTTAAATTTTGAAATGTCTATCGGTATTGCGACACTTCTTCCTGGTGTTGGTATTGCGACGCTTTTGTAAAGCATCGGTATTGCGACACTTTTGCAAAGCGTCGGTATTGCGACACTTTTGAAACATGTCGGTATTGCGACACTTTAATTGCGTTGATATTGCAACACTTTAAAAGCGTCAGTATTACGACACTTTAATAAAGCATTAGAACAAGTGTCACTCTTCCGACGCTTTATTGAAAGTGCTTGCTCATACCTCTATGGCTAAACACTTTTGTCCTGCCTCAAAATGTCGTTTCTTGCGATGACTATGTTGGTTAATTAGATTGTGATGATTTTTACTGTCGATCACTAAAATCATAATCGTAAGTGATATAGTGATGCTATACTTTATGGGTCCGTCACCAAAGACATTTCACTTTTGGTGAGGGTCGTTAAAGGCCCATCACTAATTCTCTCTTTCGTGACACTTCTAGTGACAAACTTTTAATGACCCTCACCAATGCTCTTTTTGTTACTTTTGGTGACGGTCAAAAAATGTCCGTCATCATTGATCACTAAAAACTGTCACTGTAAGTGTATATAGTGATGGTCCTTTATGGTTCGTCACCAAAGACATTTCACTTTTGGTTAGGGTCGTTAAAGGCCCATCACTAATTCTCTCTTTGGTGACACTTCTAGTGACGAACTTTTAATGACCCTCACCAATGCTCTTTTTGTTACTTTTGGTGACGATCAAAAAATGTCCGTCATCATTGATCATTCCAATGAGTTTTTGATGATGCTATTTTCCTGTTAATATATTTTTTGTCAAAAGATAACGATTTAATACCATTATTGTGGAGCATTTTTTATAATATGTCCAAGGCCATAGTGGTTAGGGTCAGTCAATTTTTTAAGAAGTAATAAGCGTGTATCATTTCTCTCAAGTAATGACTAGTCGAATAGAGATTTCCTATGAGTCAACACATGATTCATATCTATTAAGTTTATTATCTAGAAAATTCCATTTAGATAAAGTTCCACTATTGTGTGTAGGAAACATATTATTTAATACATAATCGAGCTCTAAAAATTCTATTAATGGGAAAGATCTAACAATCCTCAACAATCTGGGCACACCTTAAATTAATGCTTTGGCACACACTAACATTTCTTATTACCCCACATGTCTTGGAACATATTTGTACCTAGAACATCTTGTGATGACATTGATGCCCAAGCACATGGTGGCATGTGGTAGCACAAAATGGAACTCTCCTAGCATGTGTTGGCATGCCGCATATAGTCCCTAGCATGCCCTGGAACACCTTTGTTGAATGCATTGACATACACTAGCACTTGGCACACAATGCCACTTGGCATGTATTGGGACCTATTATTAGTGTGCCTAGCATGCCCCTTTTCAAAAAGATAAATTCTTGACTTATTAACCCTCTTATTGGTTCTTCCTGTTGTTGCCTTGACACATATTGATATACCCTGGCACCCTGCGCCACATCCTTAGCACCTAGCATGTATTGGCATATCTTGGCACTATTAATTGGCACATGATATAATTAGCACACCCTGGAACTCCCAAGCACACTTTGGGAATTCTTAACATGCCTTGATATTCCCTAGCATGCCTTACCAATGCTTAGCATACCTTGTCACTCCCACCTTGGCATGACAACTAACACTGACCATTAACACTAGTATCTGGCAGTACACATTCCTCATATTCATTAACTTCCATGAATTTTTACCTAGTGCTCCCTTAATGTTTTTTCCTAGTACTCCTTAACACTCATCAACATGCGTTATCACTCTCTAGCACACCTTAGCACTCTTCAACATTCCCTTCCACTTCATAACGTGCATAACACTAGTCCCTGACACATATTGGCACTTGGAAAGTCTTAGCATGTATGGAATACATTGAGATGCCTTGGTATGATTTAGCATGGTTTAATATTAAATTTATTTGTGATGATCAATTGTTGGAAAGTAGATGAGAAGCAACAAAGGAATACTTGGCACTTAGAATGCACTAAGACTTTGCACTTGGCACCTATTGCCGCCTAGTGTTAGTGCTAGCATGCCCCTCTTGGAAAAGGTAAATTGATGATTTATTAACCTTCTTATGTGTTCATTTCCTTGTAGTTTAACGTTTTTCTCCCTTTTGTTGTCTTGAAAGTCCCTGACACGCATTGACACACCCTTGCACATCTTGGCATGCCTTATCACTTGGCACATCTTAGCATGTTTGACATGTATTCCCACTATCTGGCACATCAAGGGGGTGAAGAGAGATGTAGTCCTAAAGTAGGTCAAGTACGAGGGCCGAGTAAGGGTTGCTAAAGGGAGATCATGATCATCCTCCAAGAGCAAGATCATCATGTGAGGGTTCAAAAGAATGTTGCATACCTTAATGGTCAGTTTGCGCTAGGAAGTAGGATGGCATATTGTTGGTTCTCTTCTAGCAGATCAAGCTTAAGAGAGGTTTCTCATGAGAATATGGGCATGTGATTTCAATGGTGTCTTTGTGTGAAGGCCACATCAAATTCTGAAATGTTGAAATTTGCAACAAGAAATAGTGAGATTGGAAACCAGAAAGGACAAAAAAAAATGCACCCACACTGGTGAGGAATTTTGATGCACCAGGAGTGAGGAATGTGGGGCGTCTAATTTATTTTTCCCTTAAATAAATTGGACAATAAATTGCAATTTCATCTCATAACAACTTGTGTCATTTAATTAAGTCATGATGACTGAGTTAGCTCAAGAAATTTGAGTTGAGGGTCTAATATGAGGCATCTAGAGGGATTCTGATATTTTTGGGGTCTAGTTGAAGTTGATGCATTAGTGGGGTGCAAGTGTAATTAACTCAATTAAATGAGTTAAAATTAGTTTAACTAGTTCTAACTGAGTGATGAGCTAGTGAGAGGTCCAGTGAATTAAATTAGATTTAATTCACAATGAGTGATCAATCAAATAACTGATAATTCACTATTAATAGTTGCGTGCATGTCAGTTTCGAGGAATACCCAGTTGAGACAGAGGTTAAAGGGAACATAACTATCAGTTTTATTCAGAGAAATTTTCCCATGTGCAATTATAAATTCATTGGGATGCCATGATGGATTGCGCAATCTAGGAAAACTGATTTTCCTAACTAATAAGGAGTTAATTCCCTAGGAATTGCATGAGCAAGGCAGGCTGAAGTAAGGATGAGAATTGGCTAAGTACTAGACCAAGTTTTCCTAGATCAACGAGAGACAATTGACAGAGTGCTGGAGAATCTCATGAGAGATTAAACATTGTATTGTTTCATGATTCCTTGACTTAATACACAATAGAGATTGAGGGGTTTTGATTAGTTGCTTTCCCCAAATACATCATATTTTTGTGCGATTGATAATTTATTTCTCTTACTTATATATGATTGTGCAATCATTTTTTGTTTCCGTAAATTGTAGGAAGGATTCGGTATCTTGTTTTAGTAGATTACAAGATCAGATTGAATCTCGTTGGTTAGATTTTCTACATGGTATCAGAGCAGGAATTTTTTGGGTGGCAAGTTTGTAGAGAATATTTGAATATTTTGGCGTAAAATTTTCGAAAAAAAATAGAATATTTGGATTCCTTGAGAAAATCTACCCAAATGGAAAAAAAAATTGGTCAAATCGGAGATCGGATGAGGGAGATATCATCGATTTAAAATCAACTCCTTTTTAGAAACTTTTTGTAAGTTCGGGACAATTACACTGTGCATGAGTCAAGAACCTATATGCACTTGAGGTACCAGATGCATGCAAAGCTTTGAGGAGAAAAGAAGAAGTTAGAGACTTGGTGGTTTAGAGGGAGCATAAATTACCTCTCAACATGCATCCTCATGAGAAGCAGTCTCAAAAGGTTGTGGAGTAGCTACCACAATTGGAGAAGTAGAGAGGAGACCGAGTGGAAGCATCCACTCAAGAAGAGACCTCCATGAGGGGGAAATTTCAAGCTAGATGGGAAGAGGGAGCAGCCATACCTCGAGGTGTAAGGTGGGGTTATGTGTAGACATAATCCCAAGATAAGAAATTTGGGCAAGGTCCATTGAGATGGCATGTCTCATGGATCGAACCTGGCTACGAGGAGCCCACAGTACAACAGTAGTAGGAAGGATTAGTTAGATTTATGTAGTCAGATGTCAGCAAGACAAAAATCAGAGTGATAGATGTCGAATATTGGAGCACAAATAGAGTTAGCAACAGTTCAAAGGGCACGGATGCAGATGTCAGCAGCAGTGCAGAGAATCCAATACTAGACAGGTGTAGTAGCTAGCAGTAGTCAGAAGACTTTGATGACAGATGCATTATACTGATTCAGTTGTTCAGAGGCTATTTAGTTTCAGGATTTGCAGGTGCAAACAACACTAGAGAAGTGTAGCATGCAGAACATTCCAAAGGTACCGGATGGGGATAGATTGAATTCCTTTCTTGTTGAGAGGGAGTGTTGAAATTTGCAACAACAAACAGTGAAATTGGCGACTAGAAAGGACAAAAAAAAATGCACCCACACTGGTGAGGAATTTTGATGTACCAGGAGTGAGGAATGTGAGGCGTCTAATTTATTTTCCCCTTAAATAAATTGGACAATAAATTGTAGTTTTGTCTCATAACAACTTGTGTCAATTAACTAATTCATGATGATTGAGTTAGCTCAAGAAATTCAATTTGAGGTGATTGAGGTGGATATTGTTGGCCACCCGCCTATTCCACTTGGGCCCTCGCCATTGTCTCTTTCAGTTTTTTAGTTTCCTTAATTATAGCACAATTTACCATTTTTTTTCAGTTTTTCGAGTCTTGAACTTTCGAAGCCATTTTGAGGCCCCAAATGGTGTTTTTTTTGGCATTAAAGGTTTAGAAATTTCATAGAAATCGTATTAATGGTTGTAGTCCTCAGAGAGATCTTTCTAACGAGGTATCATGTGCGTTAAACGAAGATCATATGACCAAGTTACGACCCCGGGAAGTTGGCTGCCCAACTAACCCCAACGGGGCCCATAAACTCTTGGTGTTACATCTCCTCAGGATAGGGTTTTGGTTGTTTAGGGTTTTATCTTATTTTAAATAATAAAAAGACCCTTGATCCTTATTGTAACACAGTTCAGAGGAACATAACTATCAGTTGTATTTATAGAAAATTTCCCATGTGAAATTATAAAGTCATTAGGATGCCATGATGGATTGCGCAATCAAGGAAGGTTGATTTTCCTAATTAATATGGAGATAATTCCATAGGAATTTCATGTGCAAGGCAGGCTGAAGGAAGGCTGAAAATTGGCTAAGTACTAGACCGATTTTTCCTAGATCAGCAGGAGACAATTGGCAGAGTGCTGGAGAATCTCAAGAGAGATTAAGCATTGTGTTATTTCATGATTCCTTGACTTAATAAAAAATAGAAATAGAGGGTTTTGAGCAGTTGCTTCCCCAGATACATCTTGTGTTGTGCGATTGATAACTTGTTTCTCTTACTTATATGTGATTGTGCGATTGTGTTTTGTTTCCACAAATTGTAGGAAGGATTCGGTATCTTGTTTTAGTACATGATTACAAGATCAAATTGAATCCCATTTTCTACATGAAATAGAAGAGAGGGTTGATACCATCTAATTGCCTTGTGGTGGTTAGTAGGTCGCAAGGTCTGTGATAAAGACCAACGTAAATGGAGGAGGGCTTGCACTGTAATTTAGAGCCATAATAGAAGTCGACGCAGGCGTAATATTGACTGAGTTAACCCTAGTTTGAGGGTCGACATTGAGATCTAAAGTTCATGTCAAGATTCAGTCAAATAAATGCCCAAAATCTATGGATCCATATGAGCTAGGTCGAGTCTCTTATGGAGGCAAGAGTCGTGTTTTGTCTATGTGTGGATAGGGTTTGTTCTACAAAAATTAGAAGTACATAAGTATAATGCCCTAGTTAGGATAGTTTTCTAGCATGTTTAGTTCATAAGGTATGACCTTAAGACTGTGACAAATTTGCGTAGAAGAAGATGGGTTGTGACCCTTAGAGCGAGGTTTATTTATGCAATAAAGACGACAGATCTGGAAGATGGTTTGTAGATTCAGTATCTGTGGAGACAACAGATCCAAAGGAGGGTGGAACCTGAGCAGAAGATTGAGCATGCAGAAGAAATGTGCCATATGAAGAATGGATTGACATGTAGAGGAGTTGATTTTGGTGGACTTTCCATAGAGTTTTAGACAAAGATCTGAAGAAACCTATAAACAATTAGTAAATGGACTGTTAGTGGCTGATTTGTGACCCTAGTTTAGTCATCTACAGATTGTTAGAAGTATGATAAGAGGAGTAGTTCATATTTGTTCATAGATTGGAAAACAAAGATCAAATTGTCGATACACAAGAACAATGATCTTGAGAGGACTCAAACCATTGTTAGGTGGCAGATTTGAAGAGCCCTAGATGAAGACAATATTGTGGGCCCTAGATCAGTAAAAATAATTGACTGTGGTTGGGTATATTGATGGTAGGCCAAGTACAGTTGGAGGGTTGTTAGGTTACTGTCAAAGAAGAGCCCTGACTCTTGTTCTGGTGAAGGACAACAAAATTGGTAGAAGGGAAGGTGTATAGGGCCTAAGGATGTGCAGACTTTGAAGGACTAAAGTAACATTCAAGTGGGCCAACCAACTAGCCCTAGTTCACTATATTGTAGAGAATTGATTCAGTGAGAAGAAGGGCAACCTCCATAGCCTTGGACTTCTCATCTTGGAGCTGTAGTATGGAAAAAGTGGGCATACCAAAGAGTTGTTCACAAATGGAATTGTGAACAACTTGTTACCACTCAAACTAGTAGTGGATCTAAAAGGGGTTCCTAAGAGGGCAACTGCTAGGACAATGGAAATGATGGAGGCTTAGCCCATTGTCACCATAGCTAAGGCTCCTTGCTCTTCATGGAATTTCACCAATGGGTGGAGTCCCAGTAGTTTAGGAAGTTGTAGAGTATAGGTCAATGAATAGGTGGGAAGTGACCCTCGAAACCCTTTCACTAAGATAAAATAAAGAGTGGGACTTGCTTTCCTTTTAATCAAGGGAATTATCTTCTAGGGAGAGAGGAGGGGGATTGAAGGGCTGAGGGAGAAGAATAAGACTTATGAAGGAAGTTCTCAATCCCTAAAATCCTTTGGGAACTTCGATTCCCAAATGGTCCTTCACGAAAGGCCTTTGACACCAAATGGGACCACATGGGGCCAAGTGGACCCAGCCCAGGTTCGGGGATGGAATTTAGCAACCAATGATGTTCCTATCCTGGACAAGGTGATGGGAAGGATCAGACAAGTGTTTTTACTTTGATAGGTCAAATTGATCCTACTAGGTTCTATCCTTAGGAACACCTAGGCAAAACTTGATCCTAGAGCTAGGGCTTGAGGTATCCGGAGATTCCATCGTCGTAATTGGCCCAAGTTCTGAGGAGAGTGAGGGCACCCAGCAATGCAGCTACCTCTAGGAGATAGAATTTTTCCTCTATCTAGATTCCTGGGAAATTGTTGCCCTAGGTGACCTAATGGGGCTAGACCTAGGGATTGTGAAAATTTCTTAATCTAAGAAACCCTATTGCAATATCTTGATTTACTTCTCCTACTTGAATTAAGTTACAAGTTAATTTCTGAAATATTCAATAAATTAGCGAAGTAAATAGTAAATACAACTAGCAAACTACACATACAGATCAAATACTGAATAACATGCTCATAGACAAAGTGACACACGAATTTTCTGGAAAACTATCCCCGGAAAAACCCCAATGTGGGAAAACCAGTGCAGCTAGCTCTAGAGGGTTTTCATTATTATGCAGAATCTAAGTACAAAAATCGTGGGCATCAAAACTGGTTCAACCAATAGAGAAATAAAAATGGCAGTAATACGTTGCTCTGAATCCCTCTACGTCAGCCTAAATGGCTTGCGTCGGCCTCTGTGCTACTCAGTAAGGGCCTGCATCACACCTGAAGGGATTACACTACCCCTGCGCTGCTTTGACTGGGCCTGCGCCAGCCTTGCGTGGCTCCTGCTGCCTCTACGCTACCCCTGCTGGGCTCTGGCTGGACTGCGTGGCTCCCGCTGCCCATGTTGCTCTGGCTAGCTGGAATTCTTAAGCAGAAAAAAGCATAGGTAAGAAAGAAGGCACTGGCCAAAGGCAATGCATAATAGTCATAAAAATTGAAGAAATGAAATGAAAATAGATCAATGTCCACAATTAACTGAAATAGCTCAATTGGACTAGAGAGTAAAAGCTTTGACAACATCAATAAGTGCTTATAGAATCAACTAAGAGAACAAAGGAGACTAATTCATGAGGTTAAAATGTTGTATAATTGTTGGCGCAAGAAAACTGTAGAATTGTTAGAGTAAATCTCTGTAGTTACCATTAGTTGGTGATCATCGATCATCATTTCAGTTCATCAAATACCCTGATGAATGGGCCTTACAAGCTATTTGCGTAGACAAACCCCACAGAAGTTGTGTGATGGAAAAATATTCACACTATATTGAAGAAAACACCTACCAAATAAGGATGACATTTCAAATGGGGCAAGAAACAATAGAGAGATAAACATCAAAAAAGTTAAAATGCTAGGGCAACAGGAAAGCAACTAGGTAGCATGGTAGAAAGCACAACAAAGAAAATTATAAAAATGGAAAACCCTACAAATTAGCACCCATCCAAACATCACCACAATTTTTTCTTCAACTCTAAATCTCCAAATTCATCAAATTATATCCTGTATTCAAACCTGATCCTCTCTGTTAGCCATTCTAAAGATAAGGCTGAGAACTTACTACAGAACTATCACCTACATGTAGTGATCTTATTCTGTGACCAGACAACCTGCTTTTGTGAAGACACGGAAAGGTAAACACTCTCTGCCAAGATTTTCCATACAGCCCAGGTTGAGCAACCACATATACATCACCAGTTTTTTCTCTTCAGATTTGTAACTTAGAAGAGCTTTGTCTGACCACCTTCGGGTTGCTCCCAGAGTCACCCAGGCAAGCCCTCTCAACATCATCCTCTTTCTATAGTACCTAATTAGTAATTTAATTAACCATATTAACAGTTTCTTGATCATGCAGGTATTTCAAATATATTGCCAATAAGCATAAAGCTTTCATGTTAAACAATCAGGTCAAAAGACTTTAGACTATGATGAAAAAAATACAAAGAAACCTCACCAACACTTAAAGGACAAACAAAGTCAAACCTTTACAAAGTATAAATAGATATCTGATAAACTTCATTCCACCACAAAAATGTGCTTAACCAAAGAAAATTCTAATTATTGTACTTTCAAGACAAAGCTTTCAAGGGCAGTGACGTTATAAACATACCCCTACACCTCGTGAACAATCAATGTGTATAAATAGACCACAATAAGGCTCATTTTAAACATCATTATTATCATTTTATAAATCATTTTTATTAAATCAACAAGAAGAAAGCAACAATTGCATTCAGTTCCACTGAAGCAAAGTATATGGCAGTTTCATATACTTATTATGAAGCTATCTAGATTTTCAACTTGATTGTAAAGTCAACCAATGAGTTGTTGAAGCCCAATATTATCTCTTCTGAGAATCAAAGTTACATCAAGATCTATGAAAATCCAATGTGTCGTGACCATTTCAAACACATTGATATTCAATACAATTTCCTAAGATTCCAAGTTCATTAGGGAGTTAGTAGTGTTGGACCACATTTTGACAAAGTTTCATATGGTTAATAGTTTGACAAAGCTCCTAACAAAGGGGAAGTTTGACAAGTTGGGGGAGAATCTTGGGTTATTGGAAAAAAAAAAATTCTCAAGAGTGTTAGATTACCTAGTTGGTCTGAGTTGGTCTCACCTCAGCCTTGAGAAGTTGAGCAGCACCAGGATTGCAGAGCTAGATTGTGGTACACCAGTCAGAAAGATTCTTAAATACAGCTAGAAGCTTATAATGACACCTTCGAGGATAGACAAATTAGTTGTTGGGTCACACCCACCAAGTATGGCACACTAGTTGAGGAGATTAACACCATCATCTCAGGTGCATTCATGAGTGCACACTTATGGAATGAGGCACCTTCAGGAGAGGAGTTATATCTACTATGATAATGCACTACTCTAAAAGAAAAGCCTTGCATACAAGGCAAATTTATGAGGGAGTTGCTCATGCTCAAGGGAGATGCACCACTAACGCTATCATTAGCCTGTTTTCTAACAACACCTTCTCTTAACTTATAAATGAAAAGGATGGGCACATTAGTTAGACATTTGTAGAAATAGATAATAAGAGTGAGTACTATTAGCTTGTAGGTTGTAGTAGGAGCTTTTGTGAGATGACAACTTGCTGTGACATTCTTCTATTTGAGTAATAAAGACTTCTATGCAATTTTTGTTGGAGCCTGCTCTTTTTATCCTGAATTCTCAGATTACAGATTTGTGTAGAGTGGGCCTAATATATTTGTTGTTTTAATCCATTTTACTTCTTCTCTCTCCCTTTCTCTCCTACCTCGCTCTCTCTTCCCCTCTCTCTCTCTGTCGACCCTCCAATCCTCTCACTATATCCCTCCCTCTATCCTTCTTTCTGCCCCCCTTCCATCTTTGTGTCACTATCTCCCTCTCTTACCCTTCTCTACCTCTCTCACTCCTCTCCCTCTCTCTCTCTCTCTCCATTCCTTCTCTCCCCTCTCCTCTTGAACATATCGGCGACACTGTGATGAGTTGGCAACATTGACCCAAAACCGAAGTGAAGGTATGATGAACCATAGGTGATGAATGAATTGTCAAGATGATTACCCAACCCAAACAGTCACAGACATGGAATGAAGGAAGTGTCATGTTCAAGAGCGACTTGCTACCATAAAGAAAATATTGTTCGTTCTTCCCAAATTTTTCCCCAGTCATTTGTCGACCAGTACCTCATTATTTTTTAACAAGCTTGAAGAGGATAGCATTTGCTTGATCTATAATTCAACCCTTCGGGCGAATAAAGAATGAAGTATCGCTAATTAATAATTTAACGAGTCTAGCGATGAATGAAACTCGATTCTTGCCATGATTAACAAGCCTGTCGCTGTTTTATGATTTAACAAGCTCAATGACAGTGACAGCCCGGTCCTTTTTCATATTTAGAGAGTCTGAAAAAGAGGACGAAAGAGAACTCCATAGTTACTTTTTCATAAATTTGTCTCTCAGATCCGAAAAAGTGTAAAATAATATCTGAAAGAACCTCTTTGGTCATGTTTAACCAACGGTATTCCTTTTTCGTAAATAATCTATCTCAGTCTGGAAAAGGGTTAAACTTATACTGAGTAGATATCAATTCATTTAATTTAACGAGCTCGAAATGACAAGTGCTCGACAATCTTTTCACATTATCGGAGTCTGAAAAGAGCCTAAAGAAGACTCCAGGGGTTCCTTTTTCATTGTTATGGAAGCTCGAAAAAGAGATAAAAGTGCGCTTCAAATCCATTTTCGTTTTTAACAAAGCTCGAAAAATAAGGAGAAAAATCATGCTTTGTGGTCAAGTCATTCTTAATAAATTTGCACGACTAATCTGTTCATCAGTTGTATTTCCTGTTCATAGCAACATCAAACGGATTAAAAATACCTGTTTCATGATAAAAACATAATAAAACTATAGTCACAGCAATAAATTTAACTTGCAAATAATTAAATGACTATTTAAAAGTAGTTTTACTATTCATTTTTACCATTCCACAGTGACCATTTTCATTTTGGAGCTCTGAACCTGATTTTGCCCTCGAACTTCAGTCATCGATTGCGGTCATTTCTGTGGACGGATTTCGTCGCTGTTTCTTCCAGGTTAGTGCCATGAACCTTCTCTTTCTATTGGTAATCATTTCATTTCCATTTCTTGCAATTTTTCAGGGTTTTAAGACCCCCTAGGTTAAATTTTCCCCAGAAAGAGGGCAATTCACCCTTAAGCATCGAAACCTGCGTTGCATAGTAGGTATAGTGAAAGGTACCTGCATGTGCAATGCACTGTCTCAAGCCTAAGCCTACGTTGGGCACATTTCAAATTTTTTGTTTTGATGTTTAGCTCAAAATTGACCTAGTTTTCTGCAATGGATGGTTTCTAATGGATCTCTTACTTATGTTTCAGGTTTCCATCGGATAACAATGATGATTACATGGTGAGAAAGAGAATATGAAGAACAAGACATGATTTCCCTAAATGACCCAGGTACTGTAAGAGCCCTGAGGGATTGTGGAATTTTAAAGTACTTCAAGTTATCCGGAATGAGGCAACAGATTGAGCTTCTTGAGTTCTTGGTTTATGCATGGGATCTGGCAATAGAGGCATTTCACATTAAGAACCAAGTGGTTCCTATCATTGTTGAGGACGTGTACTTTCTCACAGGTTTTTCGAGGAGGGGTTTGCCCATTTCTCTTTCAGGGTCTACCGTTGGAGGAGAGACGGTGAGAGATTATATTTTGCAGTATTGTTATGCAGGGGCAGAACCGAGCAAAGATGGGAAGATTAACATCCGTACAGTGAGAGATTTTCCTTTGAGAACCATCCTGTTCACAATCGCAAAACTTGCTAGCACAGTGACACTACATGTGGCTAACAGATCTTATATGCAGTATGCACTAGAGTGTCTCGAGCCAACAGTCTTCAACTGGTCTGAAGCTGTTCTTTCTCAAATAAAGGAACAACTGAATAAGGAAAAAGGAGGAAGGAAAAAGAATTTCAGTTATGGTTCGATCCTCATATCTTTCGCTTTGGAACGAATTCCATTGATGCAGCCACAACATGTGATGTTGGATATCGCTAGTCCTAGAGAGCCTCAGATGCAGAGATGGGTGGAACATATGGGTCGACATGCAGGGCAGTCGACAGTTGTATTGTCTACTGCATTCTTCTCCTAGTTCCGGCGACAGATCGTCGCCATCGATGATTATGCATACGCATCGAGGGTGCCCATATTAGTTTTGCTAAGTTGTGACCGCCAGGGTGCCTTGTGCATGTTCGGGTGGCCCGTTTGCCATTTGATCCCTTGTGGCATCGTTCGTTTGGGCGCGTCGTGTCGCGCCGTGTGAGCGACCGGGCACGTTCGGGTCGAGCCGTTTCGTTCGAGAGCGCTCGTATCAGTTTTGCTAATTTGTGACCACCCGGGTGCCTTGTGCACGTTCAGGTGGCCCATTTTCCATTTGATCCCTTGTGGCATTGTTCGTTTGGGCGCGTCGTGTCGCGTCGTGTGAGGTCGCCTGACTGGGCGCGTTTGGTTCGGGTCGTTTCATTCAAGGGCGCCCGTATAAGTTTTGCTAAGTTGTGACCGCTCGGGTGCCTTGTGCACGTTTGGGCGGCCCGTTTGCCATTTGCTCCCTTATGGCATTGTTCGGTTGGGCGCGTCGTGTCGCGCCATGTGAGGTCACCTGACCGGGCGCGTTCAAGTCGGGCCATTTCGTTCGAGGGTGCCCGTATCAGTTTTTCTAAGTTGTGACTATCCAGATGCCTTGTGCACGTTTAGGCAACCCGTTTGTCGTTTTCTCCCTTGTGGGATCGTTCGGTCGGGCGCGCCATGTGAGGTCGCCCGACCGGGCGCGTTCAGGTCGGGTCGTTTCATTCAAGGACACATGTATCAATTTTGCTAAGTTGTGATCGCCCGGGTGCCTTCTGCACGTTCGGGTGGCACATTTTCCATCTGCTCCCTTGTGGCATCGTTTGATGGGCACGCTATGTCACGCTGTGTCAGGTCGCCCGACCGGGCGCGTTCAGGTCGGGTCGTTTCATTCGAGGGTGCCTGTATCAGTTTTTCTAAGTTGTGACCGCCCAGGTGCCTTGTGCACGTTTGGGTGGCCCGTTTGTCGTTTGATCCCTTGTGGCATCGTTCGTTTGGGCGCGTCGTGTCGCGCCGTGTGAGGTCGCCCGACCGGGCGCGTTCGAGTCGGGTCGTTTTGTTCGATGGCGCCTGTATCAATTTTGCTAAGTTGTGATCGCCTGAGTGCCTTGTGCACATTCGGGCGCCCCGTTTTCCATTTTCTCCCTTATGGCATCGTTTGGTCAGGCGTGGCATGTCGCGACGTGTGAGGTCACCCGACCGGGCTCGTTAAGGTCGGGCCGTTTCATTTGAGGGCACCCGTATCAGTTTTGCTAAGTTGTGACTGCCCGGGTGCCTTGTGCATGACGTTTGGGTGGCCCATTTTCCGTTTTCTCCCTTGTGGCATCGTGATGCAGAGGCATTAGGCTAAAAAAATTTCCATGCATTTTTGTTAGACTTAGGGGTTTCTAGTTTTCAAAAGAGTTAGATTTTATGTGCTGAATTTAGTGGGTTTTTATTTATTTTAGTTAAATGCGGAGAATTGTAACTGCCCTCAAATGATTAGTGGGCATATGAAGAGATAGTCAGTTTCAGTTTATCTGGGGATTAGGCTAAATTTAGAACCGTAGGAATTTCAGAGTTTTATTGAGCGTTAAGGGAAGATGAAACGATTATTGTTAATTTGTATAAATAAGCCTCTGTGGCATAGACCTGCATAGAACTGCATAGAGTTAGAGAGCAGGAGAGGCTGAGTAGGAGAATAGAAGGCCATTAAATTAGAAGATCTGGCTGAGGACCAGAAGACTGTAAGTAATTTCATTTATATGAAGGAACCTGTTTAGTCTTATATGTGCATTGATTAATTCATGAATAGTTAAATTCCGGTGTTGAGGATCTGATATATATATGGTCTGCGTGAGAATGTTTTGGACCTCTATAGTTAACTGTGTGAATGGAACTCCGATATCTGGGATAATGGCGTTTCTGCACGCCTTTGATGGATAACTAGCAAACTGTGGTTGAGTCCTGTGAATTTGACCCTGTGTGGTTAAATTCCTAATAGATAGAGGATATCTATTGTGTAAAGGGAGAAATCTATGATAGAGTTTGGAGATGAGGCCCTGAATGGGTGGAAGAGTCGATGTCAATTATACCAACATTGTGGTTTGCGTTGGAAGCGCCGAGGTGAATCAGGAGAGATGTTAACCTCTGTTCGTGATATTGGAAGCGATGGCGAGGTTTTATAATGAAACCTTAACACTATGCGATGGAGTGGTTTAACTTGCAAGGACCCCGAATCGAATGAAAACGTAGTTAAGAGGTGGATGGAACCATGAGGGAGAAGGAAGCGAAACCAGGAGCGTAAATAGAGACAATGGTTTTTGGAACCAACCCGGCGGTATTCGCAAAGTTTAAAAGTGGTATTCAGTTTTTGAAATAAAAATGTGATACGCCTCTATGCTCAACACGTGGCATAAGGCTGTATTTCAAAACAGCCCATTTCACACTTTTTTGGAGGGTTAAAGCTCGTTCAAAAGAAAGTGCGATACTCATCCGATCAGGCGGCAACAAGGATCGACGGTGGTCGCACTCTGAATTTTCACGGATATTAACGAGTGGAGAGGGGCGTTAAAAAGCGCACAAGTTGGTCGCGCGATGATCGTTGATTTGGCAAGGTAAAATGCGATAAGCCTCTGGCTGTCAGATGGGGAGGTAAGTTAAATTGTATTGTAGGACCCCATTGTTTGTCGGGTTTTGTTTTAAATCGACGTCAGAGTTGTGTTAATGGAGTATTAGGTGGTGGGACCGAGAATACCTATTATATGGTCTAAACCATAGGGTTGATTAGATATCTCCCGCCCTCTGATTTGATTGTTGGACCTCTGTGTAATATGGGTTTTTATACAATTGCACATAGTATACAATGAGGGCTTTATATCCTTTTGAAAGAAGCTTCCGCACAATGATACTCTAAATTTCCAGATAAGAGGATTAAGCAGGTGCGTACATTTTGATGCACAGTAGAGGGTATGGTTTCATAACCATATAGTAAGGGTAAAGAGCTTCCGCACCTATGTTATTCAAATTTCCAGTTCAAAAGATAGAACATTGTGAGGTTGCCCAGATTGTTGAGATTTATTGGGGGTGAAAATTTTGGGATGCATTTATATGCACAGGAAAGAGGAAAATGTGGGGTTATGTGAGGTAGCCCCGACATCACATCGTTCGTTGGGGTGCGTCATGTCGCGCCGTGTGAGGTCGCCCGACTGGGCGCATTCGGGTCGGGTCGTTTCGTTCGAGAGTGCCCATATCAGTTTCGCTAAGTTGTGACCGCCCGGGTGCCTTGTGCACGTTCGAGCGGCCCGTTTGTCGTTTGCTCCCTTGTGGCATCGTTAGGTCGGGTACAACATAGAAAACAAGGAAATTAGAGATACATAGAAACTCATATTAAAATTAAGATAACATTAAACAAAAAATTAGACTTACACGGAAACTCATATTAGAATTAAGATATTATAAAAAATAATGTGAAACTTAAATTAATATTAAAATATCATCAAAACAAAAAGATTAGAAATAAATTTAAATGATTGTGGAAACTTAAATTAAAATTAACATAATCTTAAAAAAATATAGAAATTAAAATTAATAAAAAAATTCAAATTACAACACTAATAAAAAAAACATAAGAATTAAAAACAATACCGAAATTAAAATTAAAACAATTTAAAAAATATGAGATTTAATATGAGAGTTAAATCTTAAAATAAATTAAAAACTTAAACTAAAATAATAACAAGCTTAAACTAAAATAATAACAGTTAATAATAAATCATCGTAATAATAACAATAATGCGCTCTGCCAAAGACTGACCGGGCCAAAGCAAGAAAGGGAGGCATTCGTTAAAGGCCGCATATATCGCTCACACAAATATTTTATTTTTGTTTGATAGAAAGTTGCAGCAGCAGCAGTGCGGACCAACAGACAGCAACCACAAGGTCAAGGGTTCAATTCTGAGGAAGTGGCCGAAAGACACAAAGACGGCGGGGGCGAGAAGGGGAGAGAGAGAAAGGAGAGCATTTCGACGCCGAACAAGATGAGCACGGAGTCGGTCTCGTCGTCCAGTGGTTATGGCTAACTCGATGCCCAGATTGAACAGCTAATGCAGTGCAAGCCCTTCTCAGAACAGGAGGCCAGTAGTTTCAGCCCTTAAACCCGCCGCTTTAAATCTATGCATTTCGTATGAAGTTTCTGTTCGAGATCCATTTTTTTTTCAGAAGTTTCTGTTGCGAAACCTAGGTTTTGTAAAGGTCTTAGAAAATGCGCCCTCTCTTTGCCAAGATGGTGCTTGTACACCGTGTCGGCACACGGATCCGGCTGCATACGAACCCCCGCTGGGCAGATTTTCGGGTTGTTGGCGAAAATGCTTGGTGCGAATGGCTGTATTAAAATCTGATCCGTTGTTCTTTATGGTGTTAGGGGTTTTCAAACCATTTTTTAAAGGGAAATGGTGTTTCAATGGCCTGCAAACTACGTTTTTCTAGCGCAATGCTTTGTGTTTATCGTTTCAGTTTAGTTAAGTGTGAGACCGTTTAGCGTTCAAGAGTTGGATCCGTCATTGTCAAGAAAATAGAACCTAGGTGGAATCTTCGGGATGTATATACCGGGTGGCCCGGGGTCTGTAGTGGTTTATAAGTGTCTTGCATAAGTGTGTATCGATCCTTTCCTTGCTTGATGATCTTGTGATTAGCCTTTTAAAACTTTGGTTTTATCGGGTGCTTGCATCTTTAAAAGTTGTTTAGTCGTTAATACATTTAGATGTCTTAGACAAGTGTGGAGTCACCTTGGCTACTGATCTTGTGATTAGACTTTTAGAACCTTTTTGTTGTAGGAAAAAAGTGTATGCTTCTCGATGCCCTTGATATCTGACAAGTAATTGAGGGCACAGCGGACCGTGTCCTCGAATACCCTAAATATTTTGTTTTCTGTGGTTCTGTCTTCTGTTCTGGTTTTTTCAAGAGGGTACAGGGGATTAGAATGCTAATTTTGGAGGGAGCTTAGTTTACTACAGCTACTCATTTGGTTTAGGCTGCTGTGACTTGTTAAGACTTTTGAGGATGTTAAATATTAAATATTTTTTTTGCAGATGTTGCGTTTGTTTGATCATTAGTTCAAACTTCAAACCGTTAAGACTTTTGAAAATGACTTGTTGACATTTATTGCACAGATCTATTAAAGGAGTCAGTTATCTATGATATTTGGGAATGTGGTTGGGATGACAATTCCAACAATATATCCTTTTTGAAACATTTGTCAGAGCATTCTATGAATTAATGATTAATCCATGAGATCATTGATATGCTCAGATAATAAATTGCCGAGATATAATTTTACAATGTTATGAAACAATTCAGTTGTCTGTGTAGACTTCTGGGTATAACTCCTCTATTCTGTAGTAAAACATACCATTGAGATTGTTTGGGTTTAGGTGCAGAAATCATAAAGATGATATATAGTAGGTTATGATAATGGATTAAATTAAATTAGACATTAACACTAACACTGATCGATATGGGAATGGTATGGGGACTTCTCATGCCGAGCTTCATCTTAAATATCTGTACAGTCATGGCGTATTCCAAAACCCATTTTCTACACTAATAGTGTATATTGAAGTTCTCACCTTGCAATAATGAAGGATGTGGAAGCTTCTTCAGAATCGTAAGCTCTGCCTAGAGTTATTTGAACGTTTTTCTTTGCTGGCTTTGGCTGCCATGAGAACGTCAAAGCTGCCGGGGACAAGTCACATCTAGCAGCCTCAGTCGGCTTTAAATGAGGTTCAGGATGTTCCTTAAACAGAGCATTTTGGAATAGTTTGGATGAAATCAAAACACTGTCTACTTATTTTAGCCATGAATCCAACAACAAGCGTGGAAGGGCGAGATTTTGGGGCTTTTTTGGCTTCCATTTTCCCGAGGGGCCATTTATAGGATTGTCGTTTGGGATTTTAATTTAAGGGTCCAAGGAATTATTTGAAGGCTCATTCAGTGTTGCTTTACGAAGAAAATAAACATCGCGGGATTCGAAGGAGAAGGGAAAAGTCAGCGTGGCAGAAGCCGCGAGGTTGTAAATGTGGAGAATCCTCGATGTTCAAAGTCCTCTGCCAAATGGCCCGCCTTAGAAAATGGAGCTAAATTACCTACTGTTTCTGCCTTACAACAAGCTAAGAAACGAAACGCCCTCACCAGTTTATCTAATCAGCACAATATTGCTGCTAATTTGAAGTCTGCAGAGACCTCTGTTTCTTCCCTGCTAAAATCGCAGGGTCTTGTTGAAACCACAACTTCAAAGGTGAAGATAACAACTCTCAACTCAAGAATTGCTAATGATCGGCAGCATAATGTTGGGGAAATTTCTGTTCCCAAACAACCCAGACTGCAAGTACCCATCAATCAGAATTCATCGAGGAACAATGAAACTTGCAATACTCTTGTATCATTTTATCCTACAAGTTGCAGGTCAGATGGAGAATCAGAGTCTATGGATGAAAGCATGTCAACTAGCGATTCTACGGAAAGTCAAGAGGTTGAATATATGGATAATGATAATCCCGCAGATGTTGCTTCTCTAGAGAAGAAAACCTTGCAGAATCTGTACATTTCAAAGCATTCAAACTCAAAGTCAGGACAAGACCATCCGTTTCAGGGAAGCTCCCCAATAGAGGCAAAGCCAAAGGAATTGCATATTGTTGATATTGATACTGATCACATGGATCCTCGGATGTGCACAGTATATGCGCGTGATATAGATCAGCATATCCGTGATGCAGAGCAGGTGAAGAGAAGGGCAACAACTAACTATATGGAAGAGGTCCAAGAAGATATAAATGCCAACATGCGAGGGATTCTAATTGACTGGCTTGTGGAGGTTGCCGAGGAATACAAACTTGTTCCAGATACATTGTATTTGACAGTCTCCTATATTGACCGGTACCTTTCCAACAATGTAGTAAATAGACAACGCTTGCAATTGCTGGGCGTCACCTGCATGTTGATTGCAGCGAAATACGAGGAGATATGTGCTCCCCAGGTTGAATTCTGCTATATAACTGACAATACCTATTTTCACAATGAGGTATTGCAAATGGAATCACATGTTCTACAGCATCTTCATTTCGAGCTTTCGTCTCCAACTATAAAAAGTTTTCTCAGACGGTTTATTCGAGCAGCTCAAGTTTGTCATCAGGTTGAATACCTGCAGCTGGAGTTTCTGGAAAATTATCTTGCAGAGTTGACCCTTCCAGAGTATAGTTTTATTGGCTATCTGCCATCTTTAGTAGCTGCATCTGCTATTTTTCTAGCAAAATTTACTCTGGATCCAACTAAAAGGCCATGGACGCCTACTCTCAAACACTACACCAGATATCAACCATCAGAGCTCCAAATTTGTGTAAAAGAACTGCATGATCTTCAATGCAACAGACAGGGGTGTGGCCTACCTGCAATTTGTGAGAAATATGGCCAACATAAGTTCAAGTGTGTATCAACAATGGTACCTCCAGCAACCATACCATTGGAATTTTTCTCTGATTTTTAATTGCTAGGTTGCCTTCCTGAATTATGATAAGGAAGTAGACCTGGCTATTTTATAATGGACGCTGAGGCATATGCATTCCCTGGGAGAGTGCTTTGCGGATGCCTGGGACATTTCCTGCCATCCCCTTTGAGGCCAATAAGATGTAGATTTTACCAGCTTTTATGCTAAAAGCTACAATTTGCAGCTCTATGCATGCTAATTTTCCTGTTAAGAAGTTCAATGTTGAAGCAGTGCATGTCAGTTACAAGGATCAATCAATTTGGTTTTTAAAGTGCTTACGGTAACACAGTTGTGTTGTCAACTTGTATGTCACTTTATCTATTCTCTCTGGAACGCTTAGTTATAAAACTGTATTTAGAACCCTACCAAGCATCAATTATTTTGGTGAAAAAAAAGATAATGGATTAAATTCTGTATTGAAGAAAATATATATATTTTTTAAGAATGTTTTTCTCATGGTTGCAGGTCAGAGGATTGTGTGAAAAGGCCAAGGAGATTCTCATGGAAGAAAGTAATGTTCAGGTATGTCCTTTGCTTCAGCTAACTTTGAAATACAAATTATAATTTTCTTTCATCTATGCCTCAAGGTGTTCAGTTCTATTTTGCATGCATGTACACACCAGTAAAAAATATACGCTGTTGGAATACAAAAAGAAGAAATAGAACAATAAACAAATGAAATACATTTTACCATTCAAAATTCTTTTAATCTGAAAATATGAAGAAAATTCAAGATTGAAATTGGAATCCATTAATGTTATCACAAAAATTGGGACTCACGATAACATAGTATTTACGAGGTACACCGAAGAAGGGAGTGCTTGATGCATCTCTTGAGGAAATTGATCTAGCCCGTCTTCAAAACAATAACATAGAATGAAAAATAAGAGCTGGGGAAGATGGCTAAATTCTATCATTTCAAAACAGCCATTTTGCTTTTGAAGTATTTAGATGCAATATCCTTCTCATTTATTGTTCTTGTTGCCACTTTGATTTTTTATGTTTTTTCGTTGTTCTGGTACTGAGTTTTTTCAGGATTTAAATTGATTCACTTTGTCACTGTTTCTGACCGATCTATTTTTAATCTTGTTATTGTTCAGTTTTATTGTTTTTCTGCACTTATCAACCAAGGTTTCACTGTGGTCTCAGTATTTGTTGTTTTAGTAAAACTTATGAAGTTTAGAGTTAAGGGTTCCAGCATCCGTGTTTTCTAAAGACCCTGGATTTGTTATCTGCCAGGAGTCTTCAAAAACCTTGATGTGCCATTCTCATTGTTTTCACACCTCAACATGGAGATTGACACATGGAATTGATATTGACACCTCGTTTTTTTTTATACCTCTGGCATAACCAATTATCAGTTATGATGGGCTTGTGTTACTTATTAACAATTTCATGAGTGTAAGATCAACCATCTTAGCCTAGACGTATACTTTAGAAGAATTAACATATACAAGAAATATGTCACCCCAACTGTCACAAACATATAAACACTTGGGCTGTGGAATGCAACTCTTGGTGCAGTTAGATTGAACAGGTGTGTCATTGCTTGGAATTTGGAAGCAATGTTCATCTAGATGTCACTAAATAGCAATCGTTGTGATTTTAATCACAGAGGAGTCAGATCCAGTTACTGACAATACTATACATGTCATGCCTAGATGTCATTGGCACAGCTAATCTATTTTTTTGTTGTGAAATTCCATGTAATGTGCTCCTCATTATTCTTTTGTTGTAGTTCTTGGGTATGGCAACTATAAAGTTACATTGTACTGAAGCATTTTTCATGCTTCTATGTGCAGGATTTAAAGATGTGCATGAAGAGGAGAAAAGCAGAATGGTTGGTGATGTTTTTAGTAGTGTTGCCTCAAAATATGACATCATGAATGACATACTGAGTGTTGGTCTTCACCGGCTTTGGAAGGATAGGTTCATATTTATTTGTTATAATTAAAACCATTGAATTTCAATTCCTCAAATCTCTGCTCAGTTTGTCTTTGTATGCATGAAAAAAATTATTTCTTCTTGTGTGATCTGGCTTTTGCAGACTTGTCTCAAAATTGAGTCCATTTCCAGGAATGCAGCATCTTGATGTAGCTGGTGGGACAGGTAGTTTGGCCAAACTATATATATATATATATATATATATATATATGTATATATATTCAAATGCTTCTTTTTAACTATTAAAAATTTAGCAATATGTCATGTCATTTAAAGAATAAAGAAAATGCACTAAAAGTGTAGCTACTAGCCACCACGAATACAAGCAATGGACATTACAAGCCATTTAAATTATCAAAACTGCCTTAGATCATGCCTAGACCATGAAGTGTCAAGTTGGTGCACAAATGATAAATGCATTAACAGCCCAAAATTTAGGGGTCAGAAATGTCAGTGCATTGATGTTGGTGAGGGGGATTATCCTTAGGTGTGTTGAGAAATCTAGGGCATCAAGATTAGGTGATTTCTCTTGGTTAGATACCTTCTTGTGAATGCCTTTTTACTTTTTAGGTTAGGATCTTCTTTTACTTAGGTTATTATAGTGTTCCTCATTAAACAACTACCAATGAATAAACCATAAAGAGACAAAAGACACATAATATAGGCGATCAAACAGGGCCAAAACCTCTCCCACTTGAGAGGAAAACCCAAACGAATTATTCTTCTTATAGAGACTTCAATTGACGAATACCAAGACCAAGACCCTTGACCTATTTGACTCTCCAAGACCAAGACACAAGTTCCCTTTCACTACTTCTCTTTCTTGCCCAAGTCAACACTTGGTCCAACTGCTTGCTTGCCTTCCTTTGTACCTTGGTACCTTGGCTATACTTCAGATTTCAACTTCCCTTTTCTCTGATTCAGACCTGCAACTTCTCGGCTTCCTTCAAAAACCCTAGCACGTGTGAATAATCAACTTTGGAACCTTGATTCCCTTCGCTTTAGGTTGAGATTGCTTACTTGACAACTCAGATTGATATCTTCCTTGTTCTTCACCCTAAGTACTCTCTTACGGTGACTGCAATATTTCAGCCTTCTTCCTGCCATAGGTAGGTCTACAATCTTTCATGTGTGGAGTTTACTTGGACCCAAAACAGTCCCAAAATATGCCAAAGACTCGGCTCTTCCTTCTCTTCTCCTCACTGGTTATATGGCTTCTTCTTGATGAATTTCACACCACTTTCTAGCTTCAAACCTTGACCGAAAATCTGTCTCTAAAATAAGGTTGAGCTGCCCTATTTATAGTCGTTGGATAGCATACAATGTCTATGCCATATGGGTGTCTATATGTGTATAGATAGCATGCAATGTCTATGGTTGTCTAGATGTGTATAGAAAATAAGGTTTCAATACCTGCATGGAATGTGCAGAGTCTCTGCTTAAGAAAGCAGCATTCCGTTTTTACCTTTTTCAGTGCTCTGTTTTGGGTTATCATTGATAGTCATGACACTAATATAACATGCACATTCATTTCCATATCAAAGTTCCCTTCTACAATAGATCTGTGTAAATTTTTCTACTGAACTTCTTTTTTGTCATACGATGCCAATCCTGCCAGAGCTGAATCTATGGTGTTACAATTCTAGAGACTTTTCCTTGCTCCGAGTGATGTGGCTAAATAGTTAAGGATTTTTAGTTCATCCAACCTCAGTTTTATGATTGATGGAAACATTTGATGCATGCACTAATAAGTAATAGCATGCAATATATGTGGGTTTGTATATCTATGATTCTATTTAGAAAGAGGGTTTCAGTGATCTTTTTCAGTTCACACCTCGGTTTACCTTTTATCCCTCTTTAAAATTCGTCTTCCAGGCTTTGATCCTTCTTCCATCCATGCTTGAAAGTAGCCATGCTAACATGATAACATGTATATGTCAGTCTGCAAGTACTTAGTGTTTGTTGCATTACATATGATATATGGGTAAGTCTGCCTGCATGTACTTAATGTAGGATAGGGAGTTTTTGTTCGTTTGTCTAAATTTCCCCTATATATTTGGAACATTTACGGAAGCTAATTTTCATCATTATAGTCAAGACTTGATCAACCATATTCCCACATTACGTGAAAAGCTCATGTGACACTATTTTGTTAAGTATGATTAATACTTGTACCATTCAATTTCCTGTCCAGTTTTAAAGTTTCATTTTTTTTTTTTTTAACATTTAACCAACACACGAGAATTTCTAATGTATATCCACTTTTTATCCTATTTCCATTTCAATGACTTTAATTGAATGCAAATGTTGTTGTGAAGTGGTTCCGTAATCATGATTTTTTTTACCCTTCTCGTTTTGCAAGTTCTAATTGCTCTCTTGATGGTAATTGAGGAAATATTACTGTAATCATGTACCAAGTATTAGTCTATTGCTCTCTTGATGCCTTGTGCACTAAATTACCAAGTATTAGTGGAGAGCATGGATTGCCATCTTGTACATATTGGCTTGTATGCAAGTCGAGATGTATGTGGTTTCTTTTGGAGTTAGTTTTTTTTTTTTTTTGGTGTATGCATGAAATCTGCTTAAGAAAGCGACATTCTGTTTTAACTTGTTACCTTTAGCAGTTTTCAGCTGACTGTGATCGGATTTCTAATTTCTTTAGCTTGAGAAACTAATATTCTGTTTTCACCTTTCTTCAGCCCTTTGTTTTCAGCTATTCAAGATAGTACTGGTGTCAGAGTAGAAACTGCTTGCATTTACATTAAATCATATCCAGGTTCCCTACTAGGGTAAATTTGTGGTTGAAATTCTGAATTCTTCTGCTTTGGATTGCCATATGTTTTATGATGTCAAGGTTCCCTACAAAAGTTCAATTTTTCTTTCAGGTCTCAACATGTTAATTTGTTCAGGTCATGGGTCCCATATAACCAAGCAGTTTTGGTTTATTGAGGTTAGTCACAGATTTGAGATCCACAGAGGCATTTGATGTATGTTCTGGATAGCATACAATGTCTATGCCATTTGGTTGTCTAGATGTGTATAGACAGCATGCAATGTCTATGGGTATCTAGATGTGTATAGCAAATAAGGTTTCAATACCTACATGGAATGTGCAGAGTCTCTGCTTAAGAAAGCAACATTCTGTTTTTACCTTTTTCCAGTGCTCTGTTTTGGGTTGTCATTGATAGTCATGCACATCCATTTCCATATCAAAGTTCCCTTCTACAGCAGATCTGTGTAAATTATTCTGCTGAACTACTTTTTTGTCATACGATGCCAATCCTACCAGAGCTGAATCTATGGTGTCACAGTTCTAGAGACTTTTCCTTGCTCCGAGTGATGTGGCTAAATAGTTAAGAAGTTTTAGGTCATCTAACCTCAGTTTTATGATTGATGGAAACATTTGATGCATGCACTAATAAGTAATAACATGCAATATATGTGGGTTTGTATATCCGTGATTCTGTTTAGAAAGAGGGCTTTAGTGATCTTTTTCAGTTCACACCTCGGTTTACCTTTTATCCCTCTTTAAAATTCGTCTTCCAGGCTTTGATCCTTCTTCCATCCATGCTTGAAAGTAGCCATGCTGACATGATAACATGTATATGTCAGTCTGCAAGTACTTTGTTGGCTGCATTACATATGATATATGGGTATATATGGGTAAGTCTGCCTGCATGTACTTAATGTAGGATAGGGAGTTTTCGTTCGTTTGTCTAAATTTCCCCTATATATTCAAAAAATTTACGGAAGCTAATTTTCATCATTATAGTCAACGCTTGATCAACCATATTCCCACATTACGTGAAAAGTTCATGTGGCACTATTTTGTTAAGTATGATTAATACTTGTACTATTCAATTTCCTATCCAATTTTAAAGTTTCATTTAAAAAAAAAAAAATTAACCAACACACGAGAATTTCTATTGTATATCCACTTTTTATCCTATTTCCATTTCAGTGACTTTAATTGAATGCAAATGTTGTTGTGAAGTGGTTCCGTAATCATGATTTTTTTGACCCTTCTCGTTTTGCAAGTTCTAATTGCTCTCTTGACGCTAATTGAGGAAATATTATTGTAATCATGTACCAAGTATTAGTCTATTGCTCTCTTGATGCCTTGTGCACTAAATTACCAAGTATTTGTGGAGAGCATGGATTTCCAGCTTGCACATATTGGCCTGTATGCGAGTCCAGTTTTAAAGTTTCATTTAAAAAATATATATATTTAAATCTTGTCGGTCTTGCGACGTTTTATTTTTTATTTTTAAAATTTTTAAATGTCCATCGGTATTGCGACACTTCTTCCTGGCGTCCGTATTCTTATGCTTCTGCAAAACATCGGTGTTGCGACACTTTTGCAAAGCGTCGGTATTGCGACACTTTTGAAACACATCGGTATTGCGATACTTTAAAAGCGTCGGTATTACGACACTTCAATAAAGTGTCAAAACAAGTGTCGCTCTTCCGATGCTTTATTGAAGTGTCAGAATTGCGACTCTATGGCTAACCACGCTTTGTCCGGCCTCAAACTGTCGCTCTTGCACGACTATGTGTTGGAATAATGACACTTGGCTGTTGGAAATTGGGCCAAATTTACTAGTGTTAGGTGAGTTTAGTTTAATTTTATCGACTATATTTTAGTAGCAGTTATATGTTGCATATTTCTCAAATTGTGGAGTTGTTCCTTTCCTGTTGCATGTTGTTTTATATTGTTATGTGGTGATTCAAATTTTTAGTTGTGCTTTCCAGTTATTCTCCTACATAGTACATGCTTTGATAGATTATATCAAAAGTCTTACCAATACAATAACATTGATTGTTGTATGTGGACATTTTTGTTCAGGATGGTCCATTACATAATCAAGATGAGGAGCCGGATCATGCAATTGCACTTTCTCTTTCTGAAGAACTAACCAAACCAGATGGTATATGATGGCAATTTCATTTTTTACAGTTACTTTTAGTTTAATTATATCATTTATCTCGATGTTTTTCATATATTCAACTAAACTTTTGTTGCTTAACAAGACTTTGTCATTTCCATGTTTTAGTGAAACTGTTTATGGTTTGATACTCTCATACAACTTTTATCAAGTTACATGCACCCTCATTAGAAAAAACAAGAGAATTTTTCTTGCCATGACTATCTTTCTTTCTCATTGTTGTCTTAAGAAAGTCTTTTAGCTAAGAAACTAGTTTCAAGGTTATGGCATAACTTGTCATATAAATTGAACAGAAGTTATATCCAAAATGTTAACTTGTAAACTACTTCGCTGGTTTTAGGCTTTCCATTTAAAATCTACTTCAGTTTGAACTTTGAACGAGTTGTTCCATAGACTTGAATATTAAGAGATTTTGGTGTAAGGATTAAAAATTAGCTCGTAAGACCTCTCAGTTATTCATTTATTTTATCTGAATATAACATTTACTATTAAATTAGAACCACTTGGCACAAATACATCATAGATCAAGATCATACTTTGTAGAGTGTCGTAGAATAAAAATAGGAACAAGGACACTGAATTCTTTCAGTTTTCCTGGTTCTTATTCCTTTGTGTATCTTTGCACCTTTAGGGGCAATTGCTAGTTTAAAGTCTAATTCTTTAAAGGGTGCTAGATCAATGGAAGAGCACCTGCTTTACAAGTAGGAGGTTGGTGGTTCGATTCCATCGTGCACTGATATTCATATATAGGGAATGAAGAAGATCAATTTTTGGTGACGGATGCTCTTTTGACCATCACCAATGAGCTTATGGTGACATTTTTCGACCCTCACCAAAATATGAAATGGTGACGGTCAACGAACGCCACCATATATATGCATCAATAGTGACAACCATTAAAGGTCCGTCACCATAAATCGTTGTTGTTGATAAGAAATGGTGAGGGTCACTGTTTGTCATTATAGTCATTATTCGTGACGGACCTTGATGTCACCAATGCGTTTATGGTGACGGTCAATGAACGTCGCTATATATATGCACCAATAGTGACGGCCATGAAAGGTCCATCACAAAAAATCATTGCTATTCATATGAAATGGTGACGGTCACTATCCGTCATTATAATCAATATTCGTGACGGACCTTGAATGTCACCACAACACATACTTTCGGCGACGCCACCTTTGGTGACGTTCAGTTTTTTGGTGACGGAGGCTATTGTTTGTCACCATTGCTCATATGAAATGGTGACGGTCACTATCTGTCACTATAAATCATTATTGGTGACGGACCTTGAATGTCACCACAACACCTATACTTTTGGCGACGCCACCTTTGGTGACGTTCAGTTTTTTGGTGACGGTTGCTATTGTCCGTCACCATTGCTCATATGAAATGGTGACGGTTACTCTTCGTCACTATAAATCATTATTGGTGACGGACCTTGAATGTCACCACAACACCTATACTTTTGGTGACGCCACCATTGGTGACGTTCAGTTTGGTGACAAGGTTCTTTTGACTCACCCGTGAGCTTACTCTGGTGACCATTTTTTCCCCTCACCAATGTGCCTTTTTCTTGTAGTGTTCATTGCTTCTTTTCACAGTCATGTTGGGTTTCTTGATAGTCTTGCTGTTGTCCTTGGTGGAAAGCTTCTTACATCCATGGTGATGATGGGAAGATCGATCCTCCTTGTCCTCGGTTACTTTGTAGCTTCTTCCTTCCGGGAGATCGGGACGATTTGTGAGTATAGTGCCGTGTCTACCACATATTGATTAGGAATGGTTTTTTTGAAGGAGTGGCCTTTTTGCTCACGCGGCTGGGCATTTCTTGGCTCGGTTCCAATTACGATTGGAGTTACCTCCCGGCCTGGGATTGCGTGGGTACTACTAGATGTGGCCCCCTGTTTAGGGTTCCCTTTTTGGCTTTGTTTTTGGATTTTTTTCTTTACAACGTTAGGAGGGTAGTTCTCTAGTTATACTAGTGTGGTTGGTTTGGGATGCATTTTTGAAAGTTCACTGTCGTTGGTTTTTCATGGGTGGGTCATGTGTTAGGGAGTGAGCATAATCATCCCTGGTTTGCACACAGGCACATTGGAGGAGTCTTTCGTCGGTGTTTATTTTTTCGTCTTGGGTCCCTCGGCCCGGAGGTGCGTCTCCTTGGTGATACGCTTGCACCACTATTAGTCAAATTTCAGCCAAGGCATATGATGAATTTGGCCAGGTTGAGGCATGTTAGAGTAGAAATATGTGTGTAACGGGTTTGTTGCTGCGCACAAACCCTGGGTCATTGACCCAATTGGCTGGTGCGTGAGTTTGGCCTTTTCAGTAATTTTGGATAAGTTTGCAAGTGCGTGCGTTAGGCGGGATGTTGTAAATGTATCTACGACTACGTATAAATCGGCTCAAGATTTTGGATTTATTGATTGCATCCTCTTCGGATGTGGGGTTTGTTACGCCAAATCCTTTAAAATCTCTCTCATAAGATTTTTTTCAGAAAAAATCTAAGAGAGTTCGATTGTCGAGTTTAGCTTTACATAAGCTATGATACCACCTCCATTCATGAAGATGGTCGAGATATGGACGACGGGGTTTGTCTAAAATGAGTCGATAATTCCATTCCCGAGAATCATGGTGAATGGTGGCGAAATATGTTAGAATGCGGTGGTAAGGGCACAAAGGTTCCATGTGAAGTAGGGAGAGAGTACACTCACGTACCACTTCTGGCTAGTACTCACAGCAGAGTGCATTGAAATAGCCTCAATTGAATAGTGCGAGTCAATGATGTTGTTCGATGAGCACCACGAGGTGAGTCATTTACATGATTACCTAGGTATTCCGATTTCTTGCCTTCAAATTTGTTATGTTGCGAAGGGAGACACGTCAGGCATGGGAGGCCGTATAGGATTATGTGCGATGGGGTCGTTCGTTAGCTTGGATTAAATCGGGTAGATTCAACAGCTAAGAAATGTGACTAGGAGGTTGATGCCATTACAATGTGTGCAGAACATGAAGTTACGGTTAGAATGAGGGTTAGTACGCCCGGCGTACCTCTGTGTATTGACTAGCTTCCCGAATGGGACACACTCTCTGCCCCCTAGGGGTTGAGGGAGGAGTGTGTGTGGTGTGTTGTTGGGAAGCGACTAGGATTTTCAACTATAGGTACGCTCCAATGAAGGATGAACCAACGACGGTGGCGGTGTTAAATATTTGATGCCTAAATGGCGAAAGACTGGAAACCCTCTCGGTAATGGGGGAGGTCCAAGACGCTTGGATCCAACGAGGTTCCATTGGGACCGTTTGGAGTGTCGACTAGGTTAGGTTTTGGAAAAATTTGAGAGGATAGAGTCTATGATCAAAGCAAAATTATGGCCACATACATAAAACAAGCGAAAAGAAATAAAATAAAATTTCCCTTTCAATTAATCTATGTGATCAATCAAACGGAAAAGTGGTTTTTGTTTGTTTTCATATGATGTTCAAAATCATAGAAGACCTATTGCGTCTCCACACAATCAAAAGTAATTGGGCCTTGAGAATATTTCTTGTGAGTTACGAAGCACAGCGTCTCGTAAGAGGCGGCAATGCCCTAGTTGGCAGAGAATCCACCAAGGTAAGGGTGGGAGTGCAGGAGCTTGCCTACTGCTGTCACTGTGGGGTAAAGGATGCCCTAGTTTTTAGCCACTAGAACCACCATCCCACGTGAGGTTGAGTCTTAGGCTTCTTGGTAGTTAGCTAACGGTATTGAGCATCGGCAGTCGGGTAGCTAGCCCCACGTCCGTCTGCCTTTGTGCTAAGCCTAACCCCCTACGAAATGTGTCTTTGCGCCTTTGGGGTTTTCTTTGCCATGGGCTGATAGGTGGATTTGAAGCTCCTAAATACTAAAAATTCTATGTTTCAAAAATGAATTATGATCAAGGCGACTTATTGGATGCACCCCTTGATCCTAGCAAGTTATAAATCCTTTTGTGGCCCTGTGGGAGAATTTAGTGAGTTTGGTTAAGTTAGTTTTTGGGGGTGTCTTTGATTTGCTTGGTGGGTAAGTGTGTGTGAGCATAAGGTGAACAAGCACATAGTTTGAATGTTTGGATATCGTTGATCCTTTACAAAAATCCCCTATTTAAACTATGTTGTATTTGTTCCTAGCTCAAATGGAAAACATGTGCGGATATTAGGCCGCTTTCAAATTTTCCTAGTTAGCTCATCGACTAACTATAGGGAGATGAGTGGTGTGAATATGGAGAATTCATATGCTTACTGGGATCTTGGGAGGGTGGAAAGGTAGCAAGATTACTTGATCTTCCATAAACAATTCCAATCCTAGTCATGATTCCTAGTGCAAAAATTGAACTAAGCTAAGAGAATTTCTACAACGAGAGAAAAAAAGAAAACTAGCTATGCATGCATGGTCTTGGGCCACTTACTTGGACTAGTTATCTAGGTGTGAATACAAAAATTTGAAAAACATAAATTTTTAAGTAATGAAGTTAATTTTCCCCCCTACTTAAACTATGTGAAGATTTTGCAAAAATCAACTTGAAATAAAACTAACTCCTAAGCCTACAAAAAGCGGCTAAAAGTGAGTTCTAACAAGCTGCGAGTACCACAACAGTCTTTGGCGAGATGCATTGGAAGTGCCAAGCCCTGCCCTGAAAGAAAAAGGTAGAATATTGGAGAAATTTCTCATTACATGAATTGCACACAAAAGGTGACAAGAGACAGTGCGCTTTCTTCAGCAGTCGACGTGAACGCGTGCCCTGGCCAATGTATGTGAGGAACAAATGTGCACAAATTCCTGCAAGTAAAGAACCCCAGGGTGTTTGCTCTTCTTGATGTCCTCCAAGTGAATCTAGTGTTTGCCAAGATAGATTAGAGAGGACTATCGGCTCCCTCTCAGTATAGACAAAGGTCTCACATAAAAGAAAGGCACAACCACATAAACTTGGTAAAACGTTTAGTGGAGTCCCACCAATCTGTTGTGGTGGATTTGAGGTACATGGATGTAAAAAATCACATTAGTTTAAAGGGTGTGGTTTTCCCCTTTAAACTATAGGTAACAAGTAGAAAGAGGTGGAGTTCATAAGGATACAATATAGAGAGGAAAAAATCATACGAATGTATACTCAAATTAAATTAAAACTAAAAAACAAATATACGAGAAGCTATTGAAGGAGAATAAAACGATAATAATGAAAATGGTGGCTCTGACCTCTTATTAAGCGTTTGATACGAAGAAGAAATTTACCCACTTGCCAAGGGCCTAGAAAATGGTTCTAGGTCCCGTGCAAGGATTTTGTTTTCCAAGCTCGCCTCGGTGCAATCTTCCCTCTCTCTCTACTATGTTGGACTAATATTGTTGGATGGCCAACAGGCGAGTCCCCTACGTGTCTCCGGCTCGGGTCACGAAGCTATTTGGTATTGCTTAGAAGTCGCCAACATAACAATGTGATCACCGTTCTTCATCTCATGGTGGCTTTATATGGGGGATTTCAAATCCTCCTTCCCTCCCTTGGTATGTGGATGGTGACCCAAGGGAGAATTATGATTCCTTTATTATTGCTTCAAATATTCCATTGTGTGCTCACACGGTGACTAAGGAAGCGTTGGTCGCTGTCCTTAGGAAGATTCATGTAAGGAGTAACTTTTACTTTACTTTGTGTGGTCCGGATAGTGACATTTTTCCACTTTCGGGAATGTGCACTTATCAAGCAAAAGGCGCTCTTCTCAAAGGATAATTCACGCAAATACCATTTTTATGACTAGTTCAAATTTGATTTTTCTCAAAAACTTAGATATTTTAAATACTTTCTAGATTCCATAATGTCTTCACGGCACGTAAAATCCTTTGGCTTGACATTAATTAATTTCATCTTCTGGCATGCAATTTTCAGTGTTAACAATAGGCACATTCGACAGAGGAAAATTTGTTTGAAATAAGAGTTGGTTTTTCTCTATGATAGTTAGTTTGCGGGCCAGGAAGTTGCAAACTTTGGTTGGGTCCTTATAGAGTAAAATAGATTACCGATGGTGGTGTAGTAAGGTTGGCTACGCTGCGGGTACCTACCAGTCGTTAATTGAAGCGTACGAAACCTTACGGGGACGACCGGCACCTGCAAATGACTATATGGCTGGAGTATACGTATCGAGTGTTATGCGTACTAGGAAGGAAAGGCAAAGGGAGGTGTGACCGGTGTGTAGAGGTAGTGCGCAGAAGTAAGAAAGCGTAGAAAGGTGCGACGGAGCGCGAGGGTAGTGTGCAACTATAAAAAACTAGCGTTGGAACGGTAAAGAAAGCGGGTGAAAAAAGATATTTTACCATTGGATGGAGTGGTATTTGGAAATTAATGCAATAATATTGGAGGTTTTTTGAATTTCCTCGATGAAGTTAATTCACAATTGTCTTGATCCGATATTTTTTTCTCATAGAGGCCTATAAAAAGAAGGAGCGTAGGTCATAATCAATTCCATTGCTTATGAAGTTCTTGCCTATGATTCTTTGCGAATTTTGTGTCTTTTGTGATCACGCCATCTCTGTGCAGGCCGAGCTACCCCCCTCGACGGCGGCAACCCCAAATTTATATTTTGTGCAAGGATGGCGCCCAACCACGTAGGAGTCATCGCACATTGTACCTTATTTGCGTGGGTCGAGAATATGTGCTTGAGTTAACTCTGATGTTGAGGAGGTTGTGTCCTCTTGGGATAAAAGGGAAATGGAGAGAAGGAAAAGGGTAAGGAAGGGAAGGGGGAAAGCCCACACACTTCCCTAGGATTGTGCATTCTCCTTGGCGGTGCCTCGGGAACGCTCGCCCAGCCTTGAGCGCTCGCGGTAGCCGGAAGAATCTGCGCGGTGGCTCCGCTCTCATAGCTACCGAAGCATATGTCGAAGCCAAAGAAACTAATGGTGCACCCAAAGAATGTGGATGTTGTCCAGGAATATATCCAAATGCCAACGGGTCGGCGGGGAGGTCCCTTTGATTGGTGACATGTTAAGGAGCCTTCCCTCCATTAAATTTGATAACCACGGCCTAGAAAATGAAAGCCTTCACGGATGCGGCCTAGAATTGTATCGTGAGAGAGTGTTGTATGAAAATGTGCAAAGGTGGAAACAATGTCATGAGCACGTGGGGCTGGAGGCCTGGGGATATTGAATTTGTTGCACATCACCCACTTTAAGGCGATATCCTATCACACGACAGTTTGTACCGGTACAGCAACGTCACGATGGGTGCTTGTGGATCCAAGGTTGCATCCGATTGATGCTACGCACAATTCCTTAGAATCACTAGCTTTGCCCATGAAGGGGCCTATACCATGAAGGGATTCGGAAAGAAGTATGAGCGGGAAGGTGGGAGAAGAAGTGCGGGATAAATACAAAGTCGGCAGGCGACAAGCGGGGATTCATAGTAGAGACCATCGTTGACCGGGGGAGTGCACATGGGCACTTTGTTGCTCGCATACAAGATGATGCGCAAGTGTAGGGCATGTTGTCCACACTACGTTATTCAACTAGCAAGGCAGTGTGAAGAGTCGGAGTACAATTGGTCATCGTACCTACTGCGAGGAGTTCTTGGACAATGTGTGAGGCACGAGACCGAGGAAAGGAATTTTGTTACACTCTGGATGTTGTTGTTGATCGCCACGATTGCGTGGAAACACTTGATGATCGTGCTCACTGAGCTCGAGCATGATGTGTGTGAAGGAGCGCATTATGCAAACCTATGGGATTCGAAGGATTCAAAGCACATCGAGTAGAACAAGGTGTCACAGGTATTTGTTCGATCATGCACTAGCAGCGACGATCCATTCAGTACACTTATCGCCGCGATCTATGAGAAGTACAAGCGAATTGCGACTTTCATCTTACCATGCCTGATGTACGAGATCGGGGCTTGAAAAAATACGGTATGGTACAATATATATAGTCAGAGGTAGATATTGACCGACTCATTGCAGCATGAGCTTGGAAAATTGGCCCCAAATCTTAGCAGTCTGACCAGTACCTACGGAAAGGATGCAACGCCGAGAAGGATCTTGTCTGCCCGAGCACGCGAAGGAGACTAAGATGCCTCACGGCAGCATTAAGGAAACCCCAAAGGATGCCACCAAGAGGGGAAGAGCAAGAGCCTCGGTGGGATGCGAGACTGAAGGACTTGGTGGGAGGCGTAGAGTCCCCACATGGAAAGAGCTCACAGAGGAGCCTCCCAAAGGGGCAACAAAGAAGAAAAATCTAACGAAGACCGGAGGAGAAATACATCACATTAGCAGAGGAATATCTTGATAAGATCCCAGGATATTGTTGCTACGCACTGCGAGGATCGTTGGGCTGCGGAAAGTCCAACGAGAGAGGCTCTTGTTGGAGGCTTTGCAGATTGGGTTGTATGTGATATAGCTAAAAGCGGACACCCTTCAAGCATGTTGAGATTGCAACAAGATGATGAGCTTAGTGAAAAGAGTTGCCTTCACTAAGCTGGCTCGCAGGCTATTTTTGGCGCAAGTCTATTTTTAGACATGTCGATCATATTCTATGATTTGCAGGATGCTATTTGTGGATGGTTGGTCAAGTTGGGAAAATATATGGACTTCTATTTTTAGACATATTAGGTGGAATCTATTTTTAGATTGCAGGTCTAAAAATAGATATATGGAAATATTAGTAGCTCTTAATAATATTTGGACTATAAACATTATATTATTCTCTTGGAGCACTTTAGTTAAGTGCAGATGTGGCATAGGAGTTGATAGAAGGAATTATGCTATTCTTGAGGTTAAGTGGAGCTATTGCATGGAGACTTGATTTAGAACTCATGTGGCGAGTTTAATTGGAGTTATTGAGGTAGTTGGTGGAGTTGTGTTCGGTTTAACTTGGTTAAACATGGTTGAGCTAGTTGTATCTGGTCTATTTGATTGATACACTAGTGAGAGTGGTGTGAATTAATTATTAATTAATTCACTAATTATTAACTCATTAATCAAGCGAAGAATACAACGATTTAACTACGGTGCATGGACGATTTGGTGGAGACGGTGGAGGTAGGTGAAAGAGCGGGTTGACTATAGGTTGTGACTATAGTGTTGCATGATTTGCAACACACAATGGTTGGAAATGCCAATGAGAATTTGCATGAGCAAGGTTGGACCAATTCGAGTTCATTCGAGCCATTCTTCAATAGTGATTGCGCGGTAGAGGCAAGCTAGCGAGGGCGAGAGATCGGTGCATGATTTACTGGAATTGGACACGATTAGTGTGCTTGATTGGAGATTGTACTGATAGCTTGTGAGAATCTTTGTATGATTATTTTTACATGATCTCTATGACATATATTATATACAGATAGTTGGGGTTTTTAGCTTTAAGCTTTCCCATAAAACACTGTGTTCATATGTGTGAATTTTTATGGTTTTAATGTGTGCATGCAATTGATTTAATTTCTGCAAGTAATGATCAATGGTAGAAGAGATTCTATATTGTGCATGAAGTTAAAATAGTGTTTGATTAGGAGAATTTTGGATGTATAAAAAATTAGTTATATAATTTCTACAAAGCGATCGTGAACCAGGTGAGGCCGATTCAAGAGTGAGCACACTTGCGACAGCCGTCATCATAGCCACCGAAGCGAAATTTTCCTGCAGGTGTAGCGATAATAGTAGAACCTCCATCCTTGTGTATGCAAGTCTAGGCATGCGTGGAAATTGGCCATGACATCACATCCTTGTGTACACACTCTCCACTTGTTCGTCTCTACCGGCTCCAAAGAAAGCAGTGCAGGGCGCAACACCAACAGTGAGGCCAAGAGAAGAGAAAATTGCGACCAAAGTATCGAATCCGTAACTTAAATGAGAAAATACATGACAATTGCACACCAAGTAGAATTAGAGCACCTAATGGTGGTTATGTGAAGACATGCCAAAAGTAATTCACTGCCTCTATTGCGCGCATGCATAGGTTTGAGGCTTGGTCACTATCTTGAAGGCATCCGGGATAGAATTACAAGATGTCAAAGCTTCCCACAGAGCAATAAATTGCTACATTACAAGCCAGGCTATGACTAGAAACCCCTCCCAAGGTGCATGCTCCAATAAGCCGCAGTAAAGGAAACGACAAGCGACATCTACGCACATATCACCAAGGATTGAGAATTGTGAGAAATCTTTTGCTACGGGACTATGGTCTACGGTGTGGCGTGATCCCCTCCTCAGACGGTTCAACCGGGAGTTGCGCTAGAAAGAGACGGGGATTTTGAGAATATGGAAGCACCATGCCCACCCTCGTTGCAACATAGCGCTTGGCACGTCTTCATACCGACCACGCTCTCAAAGATGAAATCAAGGAGCTCCACCATGAGAAGCGAGGTCCTCGGTGTCCATCTAAAACCATGGAGTTGATGAGGCACTTAGCTTCCACAAGACTTGAACGTGGTCGTAAAGCAGTGACCCAAACCCTATATTGCATCACTTTGCAACCAGCACGGAAGGCGGAAGCACACAAGAATTTTGTCAAAATTGGGAGAATGCGGCCATGTAGAGTGAAGGCATCTTTCCTGACTGCGCCACGGTTAAGAGCGGCTTAGGCCAAGATGAAGGCCCACTATGTTGTGACTCGGGATGAGTCAAAAGATTGTGTTGGGGCCTATTGGGCGGGGTCCCCTAACCCACGATTTTGGTGCAATTTTATAATATTTGGTAATAGTTTGGTCTAGCGCGGGGATTTGGGGGTGGTCAGAAGCCTGATAGGGTATAATGCAGGTCAAAGGGTAGACCGAAGTCGCAAACCATGGTTTGTAGACCATAGAGTAGTGGAGGCTAATATGAGATAAATAGATGGATAAATTGAGTCTAGAAGTAAGTTTAAGTTGGGATTAAGTCTGGATAAGAATTTTGGACTTATTGTGTGGATTGGGTGGAGTAGGCTCCTGCCGTTTGTGTGCGCGGAGACCCTAAGTTTTTGTTGTGTGTGGACAGGGGTAACGTGTGCGGGGAGGCTGGTAAAAGAGAGTCTGTAAGTAGAATTGGAATATTAATGAATGAGAAGACCGTTTCGTTGATATCACAGTATTTGTGTTATATCATTAGTTTCGCTATCATGATTTATAAGACTAGGTATGTTCTTTTTGAATACTAGTAATTAATTAATGTACACATGGATGAAAAAGCTTAGAAAGGATCATGAATTCTTAGATCTGGTTGTATTTTGTCTTGTTACATCGATTCTTGGTTAACTTATGGTTTATGAAATTTGCGCTTGAGTTATTCCTTCAATACACTATTAAGGGTTTGTGGGTTAGGGCATCTCCAACACAGGTATTAGATCGGAAGGGACCCACTTTAATTAACTTTCTCCTCTCGGGTGCGAAACACAGTTCCAACACCCTCCCATACTACTTGGGTGAGACCTTGGCCCGACGCAAGCATGCATTTTCTAAAAGGTCTAGTATTATAGGGGGGTTTTTGGTAAACCTTAAATATGAACCTAGGTCATGACCCCTTAAGACAACAACTCGGAAAAGAATGAAGAAAAAAGAGAAAAAATTCAATGCAATCCTTACGGCGTCGTTCAATGTCAATATTTGTAGGTGAGATTCCGGTTTCTCCATCCTTGTACATGGAATTTACATATGTTTACATTTAGTCACTAGTAATTTTCACTTGTTTAGATGACTAAATGCTTTGTCTAGGTTTTAAACGAGATTCAAGGAACCTTGTTTTCTTCTAAATCTCGTCAAACATAAATTTTCACCTATCCTCACTCTCTTGTTTACCAACATTAGTCAATCTATCATCCTATAAATATCACATCCCACACTAATAAGCCTTACTCTATCTATGATGGTTACCTTTGTACATAACATTTTACCTCCGAATGAATAAGCCCTCCTATTTCACAAATTTGTCTGGCCAAGTTAAGCCAAGTTTTCCCTTCTATTTTCTGTTGCC
Source organism: Pinus albicaulis (assembly GCA_034641835.2). Taxonomy (NCBI): domain Eukaryota; kingdom Viridiplantae; phylum Streptophyta; class Pinopsida; order Pinales; family Pinaceae; genus Pinus; species Pinus albicaulis. The sequence continues at coordinate 864,291,348 of CM076580.1, forward strand.
CAAGTCACTATTGATGAAAAAAGTGTGTCTGAAAACCATTCAGAGGTAATTACAAAGTGTCTAGGTTTATAGGTGATGGTGCTTGGGTAGAATATCTAAAAATCTTGTTTTCTTGTTTAAAAATTTGTTTTTTAACCATCAGTCAAAAGCCATTTCATAAGAAGCAGGAGCAAGTCGTTAGTTTTCAGGAGTCATGCACCATCATTTTTATGCACTATTGTTTCACGAGAGAATCAAGGGTAAACTCATGAGAAACGAGAAGTTTGATGTTGTCATATTTCTAAATAAGGCACTCAAACAACCTCGAGAGTGGCCCTCCTAGTCCAACGGAGTGAAATCTACCAAGAATAAGCCATCATATCAAATGCATCTACTGCGATGTCTTGATGTTTAATCTAAAGCAAAAAAGAGCCAAAGAAAGGCACGAAGAGAGAGTTTCGGTTAGGCCATTGACGGTTTTGAATAAAGGTACATTGGGTTAGGTCACGAGGAAAATCAATAGTTTCTCTACATAGATAATTGAGGGATGGCTAAAATGTCTCGAGGTCATCTACGGTGGTTAAAAAGGCACAACGGTGAGTTGGAACTACTTCCTGAAAGGTCTTGATGTCATTATAAAATGTAACCTCTTGCTTATAAAAACCTCTATGTAAATCTCAAAGAGTCATTAATATATGAAAAGGCATGGTGCTTTTTGGCAAAAGATCATTAAGACGGTTTGGGCCTCAAAGCATAACTCGGAAACCGGATGACTACCTTTGCCACACCCCCTGAAAAAAAAGACAAAAACCATCAAATGCGCCATCGGGTAAGAGGAAAAATCATCACTAAATACATCCACAACAAAGGAAAAGGAAACATGCCTATTTTTCGAAAAGTAAGGGTTTTTAAAGGAAATTTTCTTGGTTTCATGACCTCCATGATTAAACATCAACAAGGCTCATATCTGCTGTTCTTACACCTCCTCCTATCCTTAATATACCTTCAAAAACATTTCCCATCACTCCTATCCCTTAAATTCGTCATTTTCCTACCAAAACCTAGTCTATGGCCACAATTTGATACTTTTTAAGAATAGGCCTATGTTCTGCCCTTTTTGACCCCTTCCCCTCACTAAATCCTTGAAATTCCACTTTCCCCTACTCCCTAACATCTGTCCCTATCCCCCAAAATTTCACCAAGAATTTAGACAACCCTTAACCCATTCATTCCATTCCCTCTACAAGGCAGTCCTAAAACCCCTACACCAAACCCTATTTTCCTCTTCCAACTAAACTAGGGTTTTCTATGGAAAAGAGGCATAAGAGAAGAAGATCCATATGGTAGGTCATATCAGAAATCATGAAGCCATACCAGCTCATAAACATCATGCCTCCATCATTTTACAAGAATTCATTCTAAGAGACAAGCCATGTGTCACGCCCAGAGCCAATTTTGCTTCAAACTATGTTTCTAACCAAACGAAGATGAAATTGAAAAAAGTGAGAGAGGTTTTTGTCCATAATAGGGCCAAGAAGAAAAACCTCCAATTTTTACACTGGTATCATGTTTTGGGAGAAATGTGAAAAATACAGGTGTCAAGGGAGAACTTGACATGTTAAGAGCAATACATAGTTTTATGAGCTTGAAGAAAATACTCGTTTTATGAAGTGGATGAATGTCTTGCTTGGCTTGATGGTGGAGGAGCATTGTGTGTAGGATTCCATAGCTTGGTGAATGGTGATGTTTCCTTGATTTGTTTATGTCTTCTTGTTTTCATTAATGTTTCATGCTTCTTATTTGCTGTAGATCAAAAAAGTATAGGTTGATATATGCTCATGGAAGCACCTCAAAGCTCCTGTTTATTATAGCTTTGATGTTTTCTTCTTCTTGTTCATTATAAGGAATTCTTAACTGCTCCTTAGGTCTACCAAGAACTTGTTATTTTTTTCATTAATGGTTAGTATGTTAGCTAAAAAATCTGATTCAAGGTATGCCCTGCTTATTTGAAGTTCTCAAAACTCTATTTCTGAAACCTTTCTATGAAATACTGATTGCTTAGGTTAAGTCAAAGAGGTCTCGTTCAATCTTGCCCTTTGTCCATGCTTACCAACTTGTTTCAGAGTTCCCGATAGTTTGATATATGTTGTTTAGGAGTTCCCTCTTCATATATTAAGTTATTTTTTCATCTTATATGTTTTCCCAACAGCTGAAGGTGAATTTCTAAAGTTAGGAGTTCTTATGCTTCTATGTCTCACCTGAATGTTTATCTTTCATGTTTATCAGTTTGAGTATTGTTCATAGAGATTAATGGTTTTCCCTACCTCATGAGTATTTTCTTTCAAACTATATATTTTTAAGACTTCTTCGTTTTTCACGAACTTAATGTTCATTTCACCTCACAACTCACCCAAAGGATTCAATGACCTTGCTAAATCGGACCTACAGTACACCTTGTCCATCATTTAGACATCCTTGACTTTATATAGCCCAATAGCCCAGTTTATTTGATGAACTCCCTTTCCATTTGTCCTACTTGATCAATTTTACCTCAAAACCTAAACAAACCAAAATATACTTAACAACTAGCATAAAATCAAACATACAAAGCGAACAATTTCACATCCTTCGCATAATAGAGAGAACCCTCTCTAAGTCCAAGAAGGCTAGGTCCTAGGACTCCAAAGATTGGTCTAATGTTACCCTGTCATTTGGTTTACCAATCTGCCAAATTACGGGACTCCAACAGTTTCCTCCGAGGATCTTGATTTCATAAACTTGTACCAGTCCCTGCAATAAATTTCCTCGTAAGCATCTTCACGTGCCACGAAGTGTCCAACATCTTATGGAAGAGGGTTTCATGGTTCCTTGTGACCCCTGTATCAATTATCCAATCCACCTCTTCGGCCACTCGGCCCTTAGATTTCTTAGCCCTCTATTCTCTGACATACTACTCCAACATTTCCAGCATGGTTTTTAATTCCTCCAATACTAAATTGGAATAATATTTTACTGCTTTCCGAGCTGCAGTCTCCATCCTCGTTTTCTTACATGGGGTTTCCTTTTGGGGGCCTCCTCTAAGCTTGCCTTGATGATAGGTATGCATATTGTGATCAATAGGATCATAAGCATAAATCATAGAGAGAAGCAACCAGATTATTTTGTATCTTTACGACCATTTTTCACCTTTAAGATCAGTTGGTCAAACAGGGTAATAAATATTTTTTGTTTCCCAGACCTCGAAGTTTCCACTAATATGAAAAATTCCTAATTTGGGCATTATTTCACATTCAAGGTGTCACGATAGATTGGAAAAAATCATCCATGTTTGTCTCTCACTTACCCTATTTGTATTCCTCTGGTATCTCTTCATCACCTTTGGAATTGACATAACCATTAACTACATCCACCAATAATTCAACTGGAATGTAGTGAGGTCTCCGACCGAGCTCATGGGAGAAGGAGGGATTATACCAAGGATTTTACCTCCCTCTACCACCTCATTTTCTACTATGGTCATACATGTATCCATCACTTGAAGTTTTTCGGTGCCACCAAGATTCATTCAACCTTCATATTGGTTGCATGTTGGCCTGGGTTCTCGATTTTCATTGATAATTGATCTCGTCTTGGGATTTGTCCCCCTCTAGGGCTTGTCACATGTTTAGTGTACTATGCTTGATAAAAACCACTCTCAAGCATGTCCAGATCAACCAAATGAGCATAATAAGCTTTCAAATCTCCATATTGGAACTTTACCTAGTTGCATTTTCCATTCTTTGAGGTCCATTGGTGCCTTCATTATCCAACCTGTTCTCCAACTTGTTTGTCGATCTATGTCATAGGTGAAACTCAACAGTATGCATGATCACTAAGTGTCCCTGAATTCACAGAATGATCTGTCCTAGACACCAGTGTGTCATGAAATTTTCTATGTTGGTACCACACTGAAGTCATTTTTCCAACCTGATCACCAAGGCTGAGTCCCTTACAATGGTGATGTTGTGGGTGTTTTCCTAGACCTAAATTTGTAACCCTTGTTCCAATGCATGAAATTTCACAGTGTTGTCTTTATTTGTTCCCAGTCTATTGAAATAAATACGAAGAATCCTTCCTTCATTTTCTCTTGTTACCCCCCCACACCGACTCGACCAGGGTTTCCTTTAGAGGCTTTGTTGAAATTTAAATTTAGGAATTCCAGAGCTAGTGGCAACCATGTTGTTTTGGCTCCTTGGATTTGAGGTTCCTTCCTCATATTACAGTAATTTGGGGCACCTTTTAACCCTCGAGTACCTAATATTCTGTATTCTTGTTCCGTAGGGTTTTCCTCAAATTTTTTAAGGCTGTTGCTGAGGATTGATTCTTTTATTTGTTGCAGGATTTGCGAAATCAGGGTTGAGGACAGGGGGGATTTACCTTGAAATATTCATTGGTTTATTTCCTTCCACACCACCCATATCACAAATCCCGAACTCACACTGGACAATGTAAACAAAAATTATAGGAAAACGGGAAATGGGGTAAACGTGCTGGGTTGGCTGGGTCCTAGCCAACCAGCGCGTTTCCCTTTTAAATAAAAACACTGCTTAGTACCTTAATTAATTAATCAACTCAAATATAGAAACGAAATTTGTGAAACATGAGGCGGAGCTCCCTTTTATTAATTCATTGAGGCAAGTACATACATTCATACATCGTCCAACCCAGATTCGGGAAATAAAAAAATACAACAACCTGTTATCGCCTCTCTGGCTGTGTCTCTGTTCTCTTTTCCTATCAAAAACTTCCCTTAGTATTATTTACATTCTACATTATATAGATCTTTGTCTAAAGGCCAAAATAGATTAATCAACCGATTACATAACCAAATGCAGAATTTAGCTTTTCGGCCTTCAAAATTAGACAGTTGGCAAAACTGGCCATAGCCAATCTCCAGCTTTCATTCTTCGCAGATTCGGTCTTAGCTGCCTTTGGGTCGATCTTGCTGTTGTGGCTGAAGCTGCTCAAAATGAGGTGGTGATCAAGGAGGTTTGGATCTACTGCAAGGATTTGCTGTTCTGGAAACGGTGCAAGATCCGATCCTGCACTAGGATCAACGGTCATGGTAAGTACTCTAACTACCAAATAAACATTGGAGATATCGATAAGTTATAAAGAGTGACTAAAAGTAAGAAATCATTTAATAAATGATTAATTAATGCTAATTTTAATTAAAAGTATGAAAAATAAAGTTTATACGAAATATATCATCGTGCTTGGACTAGTGCAAGATGAGGGTGCATAAAAGAGGTAAAACAGAGGTAAATGGTTATGATTCAGGAAGGGGAAAATGGAAAAAAGAGAGAAAGTTAGGGGGCTAACATCCTCCCATCCCTAAGTTGTTGTGTGTCCTCACACAACTCTTTACCTTTGCAAAAAATCTTCAAAACTTTGAGCATTCCAGCTCAATCCTGCTCTGACATACTGACTTTAGCCTGCAATGTTCCAGACTTCTTATTTCTGATGTTCTTTAGTTTCTTTGTCACCTTTTTAAGTCGCTTGAAACATTGCTTAGCTCGGTACTTACAAACTCTAACTTCTCCTTTCTTTTTTTGGATCTCCATAGTTAATTCTTCATTACTTTGTTCTTTATCCTCCTATGCTTTAGCTATGAGCTATTCTAAGTTCTGCACTTGAAGCTCTAGTTCAACTATCTGAGCAACAGGAGTTACCATATATTCTTTTTCTTCTGTCTCAACAAGGGCTATGTCTTCTTCAGGGACCTCAGTATCCCTCATGGTTACATCAAGAAATTATTCTTCTTCTGTCTCGACAAGGGCAGTATCTTCTTTAGGGACCTCAGTATCCCTTGGGGTTTCAACAAACACTTCTTCCTCTTGTTTTTATTCTTCTTCTTCTTCTGGTTCTTCTTCTTCTTGCACTGGTGCAGAAGGGGATTGAACGTCCTAGGGGGACTGTGGTTCTATTCGTGCACTAGATTATTCATTCTTTTTCTGGGCCCTTTTAATAAAATCGGCCAACATAGTGTCATCTTCGACCTCTACAAATTTTGTTGCGTTCGCAAGGACTGACAAGTTGTTTTCTTTGGGGGTCTGTGCCTATACTAGTGGCATAGAAGGAGTCCCTTCAACAGATGCAATAGCTGTCTTCTTATTTGGAGATGGGGCCCTTTCTTCTATTTATTTTTCAGGTCATTTCCTTTTTGCACTGGTGCAAGAAGGACTCCCATTTACATTCTTACTCGGACCCTTGCTTGTGCTGGCGGGGTCCTTTGTCTCCTTTCCAGCTGCTGTCTTTTTATGTAGCTATTTTAACAACACCTCCCAGGTCATGCGTTTAACTTATAATTGTTTCTGGACCAAAATTTTATCAGGCTGTGGTGATATAACTTCTTGTCGGTCTGGTTTGCCCGTCTGTCCCGAAAACCCTTGGCCATTTTTTCTAAGGCTCTTAAGAAAAAAATGGGGGAAATTAATCCTCCACCGGGCATGCCGGTCGGCTTCGAAATGCTGCAACATCCTAAAATGGTACACAAAAGTGAGGGAGTACCTTCCCTCACATGTTACGAATTTCTGTAGGATGAAAAGGAGGTCTTGCCACTGTCCCAGCAGGGCACTGTGCAGAATTCATTTCTTCCAATCTACCTTCATCTTCTTGTCGACGATGAAATGCTACCATCGATTCCTTCCTAGTTTCTGATTTTTAAACCACTGCTCACCAATATTTTCCAAGCCTGTCGCTGCTGCTATAAAATCTTCCGTAACCTCAAATTTTAGAGGCCCAATTTTTACTCGGCCATTTTTGAAACTTCTGGAAAACTGTAGGGCCACTTCACTGTTGTGCCCATCAAAATTTTGCAAGAATTGAAGAAAGCCTGAGTCTTGCAATAGTGCAAGACTATTGCGATACTCAGTAGTCTATTCTACCCTACTGAGAGACAAAGGTTTGCTTTGAACAGGTGGCATCGCTGCTTAATGGTTATGAACAGTCAAGAATTTACATGCAACACCGGGAAAATTGGTTCTTATAGATAGGGATACAACCGTCCACCATCCCTTCCATCTTATCACCCATTCATTCTACTGAAATAGCCATGGATGCGCGACATCTTTGAGATCGTGCCAAACTGGTGCTTGCAGCGGCGTTTTAATGGCTAGGTGAGGTAATCATTACAAGTGAAGGACATCTAGGATTATGGCAGAAAGGTGAAATTATATTGAAGAAATGGTTAAACACTTCTACACTCCTTCGTAATTCAAAAAAAAGAACTTTAGCATTCATTAAAAAATGATCATGATTATTAACTTAAAAACACCTTGTACTTTAAATAATTTTCTCCTAGTTAATATGATAGCACAAGTACTCATCGACTAAGTGAAAGAACTTCTTATAAACTTTCACGATGACCACTTTCCTATGATGTATGCTATGAAAAGAACAAATTGTACTATTTTTCTGACAGGGTGCATGTTTGCACCGGTCTGCTTGCACCGCTTAAACTATGCTATTATGTTGGTACCATTCTGCTTGAACTTATTATATAGGACGACATGCTTGCACTAGTGCAAGCATAATATCTGAAAAATAACAGGGAATTTAAGTAGAATATAGGCTGGACTTCCAACATGGCTTCCTCAACTGATACTGGAATTTTTCTTCACCCTTTCTTGATGCTTCAGAGCATATCCTTTTGCTCTTTGTGCGCGAGATCCTCCAATGAATTCATGAGAGAAAAAGAAGTGCGAAAAGGAAAATTTCAGAATGGGAAGGAATTTTGTTACAGGGATTCTAGGAATAGTACCACAAGAGGGGATAAAAAGAAGTGGGATACAGAAAAAATTCAAGGGTAAAGTGGGGTTTTTACGAAACGGACAGGGTAAATTCATAAGAATATGGTAAGGTTAATCATTTTGGGATTGAAGAAGAAAACTAAGGGAATATTACGAAAGTGGAATATGAAGAAAGGTAGAAAATTTTCTGGAAGGTCTGCCTGCACTGGTGCAAGAAAAATAACTGCAGCGAGAATTAAGTGTTTCTTGAATAAAAATATCCATGCTAATTACCCCAATTGTATAAAGGTTGGTTCTATTGAACCTACTTTTACTTGGTGGTTTCTATCATATCTAAAGATCAAGCAACATTCTCTTTTTATTAGAAATTTTTTATCTTCCTACCAGCAAGCTGGTTTTCAGGTTGATCCTTCTGCAATCATGTCAGTGAATTGATTTTCATAATTACAGGAAAATATTTTTTCTTTACTTTTTATTTATTTATTTATTTTACTTTTTTAAGAAGAAAAAGAATTCACGTTTTCAAAAGGTTGGTATTACCATTCACCACTACCACTACCGTCCCGAATTGCTGTTGGAATTGATGTGTAAAATGTTTCCTAGCAAGTGGCTGAAAATACTTCTTTAATCTGTGTCCATTTACCAAGAATACTAAATTTTGTCCATCAATAGTTTTAACTTCTACTCCTCCATTCTCAAATACTTGGATCAATTCATAAGGTCCCATCCAACGTGTATGGAATTTCCCTTTAAAAATTTTAAATCTAGAATCATAAAGGAGCATCCAATCACCTAGTTGGAATTGCTTTTTCTAAATAGACTTGTTATGCCACCTTATGCATTGCTGCTGAATTAGTATGTTCTGCTGAACAAAATCCCTACGAAATTCATCTAACTCATTTAATTGGAGAAGACGTTGTTGTTGTGCCTCAGAGAGATCTAGTCCTAACTGAACTGCAGTTCTGAAAGTTTTGATCTGGAATTCAATTTGTAACAGAACCTGTTTTCCATATACCATCTCATATGGTGTATGTCCCATGCTATTTCTCCAAGTGGTTCTGCATGCCCACAAATATTCTGGTAATATTTTAGCCCAGTCTTTTCGATGCATATTTATTGTCTTTGTAAGAATGGACTCGATCACTTTGTTTGTCGATTCCACCTGGCCATTTGCTTGCAGGTGATATGGCATGGATTTCCTGTGCTGGATCTTGTATTGCTCCATCACACCCTGTGCTAGATTAGAAATAAAATGCGGACAATTGTCAGAAACAATTTCTCTAGGCACACGAAATCTAGTAAATATTTCAGTAAAAAGAAAATCAACAACCAATTTTTCTGTAGCAAAGGAAACAGCTTTAGCTTCTACCCATTTTGTAAAAAAATATGTACAAACCAAAATATGTTTTTTACTTAATGACATTAGATTTATTGGCCCTATAAAATCAATAGCCCATTTTTCAAACGGCTAAATCATAACTTGGGGGCATAAAGGCATTTCATTGGTTTGACTAGGTTGGCCCACTCATTGACAGCTATCACATCACCATATTGTTTGACATCCTTAAACAAGGAAGGCCAAAAGTAACCAGCACATAATAATTTATATGCAGTTTGCTTATCATCAAAGTGGCCTCCACAAGGTTCATCATGAGAAAATTTCAATATGTCAAACACTTCCTCCTCTCTTACACATCTATAGATAATCAGGTCTGGACCAATGTAAAAGAGATCTCCTTGAATCCAGGAGTATGCAGCACTTTTCTGAATAATATTCCACTTTTCACGAGTGGACAAGTGGGGTGGTGTTTTCCCAGTAACCAAGTAATTAGAAATGTTAGCAAACCACGGAGAATCTGTTGACATAGCAAAAAGATGTTCATCCAGAAAATCATCATTAACTGTAGTTACTTCACCAGGATTATCTAATCTAGAAAGAAAATCTGCTACAACATTAGATTTTCCTGGTCTATCTACAATAGTAACATTAACTTCCCGCAACAATAGCAACCACCTAGTCACTCTACCGCTAGTCAATGGTTTGTTCATCAAATATTTAATCGCAGAATGATCAGTATGTACAAATACCTCATATCCTGTAATATAGTGCCTGAACTTATTAATTGCTAAAATTATAGCTAAAAACTCTTTCTCCGTAACTGTATAATTTAATTCAGCGGAAGACAAATTCTTACTAATATAATAAATAGAATAGGATTAATTATTTTCCTCTTGTCTTAAAGCTACGCCTATAGCCAAATCTGAAGCATCAGAGGAAATGTGAAAATGTAGGGACCAGTTAGGACCTCTCAAAACTAGTGCTTGTACCAACTTTTCCTTCAATTTTTCAAAAGATTGTTGGCAAGTTGTGGACCAAGAAAATTCACTATCCTTAGCTAGAAGTCGGAAAAGAGGGGCAGCTATCTTAGAAAAAATTTCAATGGATCTTCTATAGTAACCAGCATGTCCTAAAAAACCTCTTACTTCCCTTTGAGTTTTGGGTGCAGGAAGATGCAGAATGATTTCAATCTTTTGATGGATAAACCTGGATACCTTTACCGAGAAATCAAATGGCCAAGTACCACTCCCCTCTTTGCACATTAATATACATTTATTGTCACTCAAGGCGAGATGGGCTTCCTTACAATGAAAGTACTTTCTCCCGGATTTTTGAGAGCTTCACGAAAAGAATCACCAAACACGAGAAAAGTCATCCATATAAATTTCTACAAATTCTGGAGTGTAAAAATGGCCGGAATTTTGCCCTTTGAAAGGTAGGCTGGGACATTACATAAACCAAGGAAGCACTTATAATAAAATGTACCCCATGGAGATGTAAAAGTAGTTTTATCTGATCTTTAGGTGTCATGTCACAGTTATAGCCCATGAAGCCATCCAAAAAGGAAAAATATTTCTTTCTGAGGTATCATGCACAGTCGATAGAAGGGAGGGAGAGTAATATTTGAGAGTGAATTTGTTTAATTCTCGATAATCAATACAAATACACCATCTTCCATCTTTCTTAGATACTAGCACTAATGGAGACCAGCACGACTATCGGAAATAGGATAGATAAAGCGCTCAAGAGGTTTGTGTCTTCTTCCTTCACAATATCTCTTAGAGTGGATTCATTCGCCTTTGGGGTTATCGGGCAGTTGGTTTCTTCACCGAATATAGATATGATGTGTACAAGTTTTGGGAGGAATACCCTTCATATCTTCATAGCCCCAAGCAAAGGCACTAAGATGGTTTTGCAACAAATTCTAAGTTGCTCCTGTGAGATGAGTCAAAATTTTGAACTAATATGCAGGGGATTTACCGGGGCTAATCTCAAAAGAGTAGTGTCAGGCTCAGGAGTACTCAAGGGAGTGGTAAAATGTAGCGGTACAGAAGAATGAGAATCATGATTATCTTGAAAATCTAGGCTGAAAATCTGGCTCAATGGCTCAAAATTAGGCACAATGTCTAGATTATTCAGGAAATTTTAAATCTCATCTTCTTGTGAAGACCTAGTATAATGATGGATAAAGGAAATGGGCTGAGTCTCCTCATCACTTCTTTGATCCAAACATAAAGTATCTTGAAGGTCCTGAATGGATCTGGCAGGGGGGTATAAGGTAACTTTATTCCTAGAAACTCCATGCAAAATATACATATCACCGGAACGACATCCAATATATGCATTGGCCGTAGCAAGCCATGGTCATCCTAAAATCAAGGGATGTCCTCCTACTAGGTTCTTTGGCTGAAGCACAATGAAATCAACAGGATATTCCCAAGAATCTAATGAGATGATCACATCATCTAATACTCCTTTTGGATTAATTTTAGATCTATCTACTAATTCAAGCACATTGGGAGTAGGGAGAATATGAGATAACCGAAATTGATCCATGGTTTTATTAGTCATGACATTAATGGCTTCCCCTAGGTCTATAAGAAAATTAGAGACAAGGACATTACCAATCTGAATTGAGACAACAGGGTTCTCGCGATCATTATATTTTTCCATAGACACACATCTCGTCATCAACTCTGCTGTCCTACCAAAAAATTGAATGGTTTGGGGTTCCACTCTCTTCCTCCCAGGTTTCTTGAGACAGAGTTCCTTAATAATATTGGTAAAAATGGTGATATCTTTAATGGCTTGAAGCAAAGGTATATTAATTAAAATATTCCAAAGCTGAGATGCCAAACTAGTCTCAGAAATAGGCTCACTTCTTTCCATTACTAGCCTCTTTGGGAAGGGAGGCTGGTTGGAAGAAGATGGAAAGTATTCAGAGGGTAAGGGATGCTTAGTGACAACTTTTATAGAATGGTTAAGAGTTTCCTCTTCTCCTTTCTCTTCAACAATCACCATAGGTTGCTTCTGATTTTTTGATGTTACAATCCTTCCCAATCTTAATTGAATATCATGAACCCCAACTGGAATAGACTGGTACTCGAATGGTAAAGGTGGGTTTGTTACATAGATCATTTGAACTACTTTATTATTGTTAGGATTGGGCATAGGTTGAGCTGGAAACTGAGGAGGTCGAAAGGGTGGAGGTAAAGGAAACAGTGGAGTAGAATGACTCAGAAGTTGAGGCATTGAATAAGGTGTATGCGTAGATTGATATGATTGCATAGGTGGCTGGTAGGAATATGGAGAATGAGTTGGCCCTCTCCAACCTTGTTGCCATGGTTGAGAAGGTTTCCCATGCTGATATTGATTCCCATACTGACACTACTGATTAGTGTTAGGATAAGAATATGCATGTGAATTATAACCAAGATAGTGTGGAGAAAATTCAGGAGCCATACATGTACCTACCCGAGGCCAATTCCTTCTTGCTCCCATAGCATACAAGTATTCAGCTTCAGGCTGTCCCCCTGTAAATACAGCTTTAAGTCCTGGTATAGAGGGACATTTTTCTGTGACATGGTCTTTTGCACAAATAGCACACTTATTAGTTTCTTTCAAATTAAGAGGACACTCTTTAGGAGGATGCTTGTCTCTACATTTAGGACAGAAAATACATAATGACTCTTGTTCCTTCATGAGTTTTTGTTGAAATTTTAAAGAGTCTAACTGTTTGGTAACAATATTCATTATATCAATTTTCATGTTTTCCATTTTATTTTCTAGTCCAATAATCATAGCATCAGTAGATTCATTTTTTCTATTTCTATTTCGAGTTCCTCTACCAGATCTATACTGATTTCTTGAAAATTTCCTGCATAATTCACAAATTTGTTCAAAAGTTTGCTGAGAAATATCACCTTGTCCTAACAGATTTAAATTATTTCTAGCATTATCAGTAAGTCCTCTTAAGAACAAGGTTCTAATAGTACTGGGATCAAACTTAAGTTTTGACCTTTGTAAAATATACATAAATCTTTCTAGGTAATCTTCAAGAGTTTCATCATCATCCTGTATGATTGTAAAAATCTCATCCTGCATGTCCCGAGTTTTGCAATATTCTTGATATTTAGACAAAAACACTCTCTTCATCTGATCCCAAGAGGTTATAGTGTTTCCTCCTAACCCCATAAACCAGCGTAGAGTTGAGTCCTTGAGAGTAACAGGAAATAATCTTAACTTCTAATATTCAGTTGAATAATCATAACTTCTACACAGAATATCAAACTTGAATAGAAAAGAGTCAGGATCTTCATGAACTTTACCATGGAAATGAGGGAGAGCTAATGGTGGAATATTCTTCATTTTCACCACAATATCAGGATCCACAGTTGGAAACACAAAACTGGATTGTTCTTCACTTACCTAGTTTTCACCAGTCCTTTCCAAATGATCTTCATCGCCCACCATTGTTTCCCTTTTACTTGTACCGCTCTCAACAGGCTGAACCACACCTAAGCTATTGTCACCACAATCTAGGTGGATTGTTCCTACATGATGAGTTTTAATTGGATTGGGCTTCCTGCTTACAGAAGGAGACCCAATATGAGAATTATTTTCAAAATTATTTTAGCCCTTAGTGGGCTTTGAACCCTTACCTTTTCTAGGCATTCATTTCAAAAAAAGAAAGAAAATAACAAACAACTTCTAGTAAAAAATGCTCTCAAAAATCAATTAACACCAGAAAAATTCCTTCAAAGAAGCTTTTCTAAACAATACTGCAAAAATAAAGGAAAATTTACCTCTATTGTATAATCAGAAAATTATTGCCAAATTGAATCGCCTCCCTGGCAATGGCGCCAAAATGTTGAGTGCAGGAATTACACTTAAGCAAACTCCTCAACACTTAATTTGTCAACTCGGGGGATCCATAAATTTAGAGACGAAGCACAGGAAATGCCAGAGATGGTATGTATCCTCCTAATATAAATCCCTACTTTCTTTAAAGGAAATATTGCAGAATCAAATTAAAAAGAGAAAAAAAAGGCAACTTGAACCATCAAAATAATCTAAGACTGGAACAAGGAAGAATGCATTTGCAAGAGGGAATTAAAGATAAAAGGCAATCACTCTAGCTAATTATTTTTTAACTACTGAGTGTGTGTTTTTCTTTAGCAGATACACTAGCAGTCTCATCATATGAGCCCTTAAACCTGCTCTTGTAGATATTTCCTTCTTGCCCTATTCTGTCCTGCACTTTCGCAGTCTACTTGCACTAGTGTAGGAACAGGGATTTATGCAGAAGGTATAAATGGTGTCTTTACTAAAGGATTTTTACTTCATGCAAGGGCTTGAACTTTTCCAGGTTCAAATCACTCAAATCCCGTTCTAAGAAACTAGTTCTTGCATCGGATCAGAGCTTCATGCACTTAGCATTTAATTCTTAAAATGAGTGCTTAATCATTGCAAGTGCTATTATACTGTTAAATCAAATTGCACACATAAAAAGTGAACTTTTCTAATCTTAACAGAGTGCAGGAATAAAGAAACAATCAATATACATTTATCCTATCATAAGCATTTAATGAAAGAAAGAAGATTGTGGGAATTAGACTAAGAAGGCTTGTTGCATCACACCTACGTGTACTGGTGCAGGTTCATTTCTCCTGCTTGGACCAGGTGGGGAAAACCAATCAAACAGAATTGCAAAAAAGGATATATCACACCAATGTGCACTAGTGCAAGGTTATTTCTCCTGCTTGGACCAGGCGGAGGAAAACCAATCTGAAATCAAGTGTAGGAAAGGAAATTGCAGGAAAAGGAAATTTATCTACTTCACACAACGGATCCACTTTCACTTAGACAGGAATGCATGTTCTTAAAATTAAATCACACTTGACAACATAAACACAAATTACAAGAAAACAGGAAATGGGGTAAACGTGTTGGGTTGGCTGGGCCCTAGCCAACCAACGCATTTCCCTTTTAAATAAAAACACTGCTCAGTACCTTAATCAATTCATCAGCTCAAATACAGAAACACAATTTGTGAAACATGAGGTGGAGCTCCCTTTTATTAATTCATTGAGGCAAGTACATACATTAATACATCGTCCAACCCAGATTTAGGCGATAACAAAATACAACAACCTGTTACCGCCTCTTTGGTTGTGTCTTTGTTCTCTTTTCCTATCAAAAACTTCCCTTAGTCCTATTTACATTCTACATTATATAGATCTTTGGCCAAAGGGAAAAATAGATCATTTAACCGATTACATAACCAAATGCAGAATTTAGCTTTTCGGCCTTCAAAATTAGACAGTTAGCAAAACTGGTTGTAGCCAATCTCCATCTTTCGTCCTTCGCAGATTCAGTTTCGGCTGTCTTTGGGTTGATCTCGTTGTTGTGGCTGAAGCTGCTCAAAATGAGGTGGTGATCAAGGAGGTTTGGATCTACTACAAGGATTTGTTGTGCTGGCAACGATGCAAGATCCGATCCTACACTAGGATCAACGATCATGGTAAGTACTCTAACTACCAAATAAACATTGGAGATATTGATAAGTTAAAAAGAGTGATTAAAAGTAAGAAATCATGTAATAAATGATTAATTAATGCTAATTTGAATTAAAAGTATGAAAAATAAAGTTTATACAAAACATGTCACTGTGCTTGGACTAGTGCAAGATGAGGGTGCATAAAAGAGGTAAAACAGAGGTAAATGGTTATGATTTAGGAAGGGGAAAATGGAAAAAAGAGAGCAAATTAGGGGACTAACAAGGATCATGCTTGTTGAGGAATTATTTCTTATGCAGGTGAATGGCATGAAGAGGTTCTTGATTTTATGAGGAATCAAGTGGGAAGAGTATCCATGACAGATCTATGAAGTTAGTATCGTGTGGATAATATTTGATATTATATTCTTATAAATATGCCCATGTTTATGCTATGGTAGGAAACGCTAAAGGATACCTCAACATAATGAAACAATTGTGATTTGTGGCATGCTAGGAAAAGCATGGATAAGTGGAAAAAAAAAAGATTCAGAGTTTTGATTGTGGATGCACGCAGTAAGTTGTGGGAAAGACACTAGAAGAAATTTTTCTTGGTAAAGATATTGTGGTATTTGGATGTGCAATGTTGCTATTGTGTACATGTTGTAGATGTGGTATTGTGCACATGTTGTGAAGGTGGTGTTGTTACGTGTGGGTTTATGTACACATTTGTACATGTGGTGTTATGCACATGTTGTGCAGGTGGTGCAGTGTACGTGTGGTGTTGTGTACATGTTGTACATGTGGTATTGTGTACATGTCGTACATGTTGTCTTGTTTACATGTGGTACTATGTTATGTGTATTGTGTAGTCATTTTATTGTGACATGTGTATTTGTTGTGTTGTACTTTGTGTATGTATAAGTATTATGTTGTACATGGATGTAGGTTATGTGTTGTATTATACACTAGGTGTAAGTTTATGTGTTTTGTTGTACACCAGGTGTAGGTGTATGTATTGTGTGTTACATCGTGTGTGGGTGTATGTGTTGTGATGTACACTATGTGTATGTGTATGTGATTGAAGAGAAGAGAAGGAACTATATACTTACCGGGTTTGGAAATTGATTTAGTGTGTGTACAAAAATGATAAAGAACAAAGGTAGAAGCAAAGAATTATTAGAAGGGTAAGTATCAAAATTTTATTTCAGTTTTTATTATGCATGTGATTTATGATGGTTTCATTTTGAGCTAACCGGATGTGATATGTTTATACATAATAATTTTATCAAATAGCTAGTTTGACTTGTTGTGATAGGAAGTAAATAGAATTATAGGTGTACCTTATTTACGAGCTACCAATAAGGAAAGCATGGAGAATGAGTAGGTTTGAGTGGTTGAAAATTCCCAGATTTGGTGGTTTGAATTGGCCACAAGAATGTTAGCAACAGTAGTGAAAGGAATTGGAATATGCAACAATATGATGGTAAAGCATTCACGAGTAGTTCCATTGTGGGACATTGGTACCCAATAGTGTCCATTGATTTCCATGATCATTCTATGACTGGTATGATGATTTTGAGTGGTATATGCCTTGGTTTTTGGACCTTTTGATGTGAGGAAACCTTTCTAAGGGATGGATCACCTGAAGGACTGTGTAGCAAAGAAGGGGCTGATAGAGGAACTTGGAAGGCGTGTGACTACATGGAATGGGGTGACCAGATTGCCTGAGGGACTGTGTGGAAAATAAGGGAAGGGTAGGGAATGAATTTTTTTTGGTCATTAGCATTCCCAGATGTAATCAAAAGCACATTGGGAGTGTGCCCTAGATCAATGAGTCAGTAATTGTTCACTGAGAGAAAAAGTAGCGCAAGGATCATGGCGTTGGAAATTGGATGTATGTTTGAATTTAGAAGTGAATTATGGAATTCCTAGGAAGGATGTGAATCCTAGTACTACATTTGAGGGTGTATGTGCGAGTCTTTGGATTCTCTTGTTGTTGATGCAGCCATCATATCCTTTTATTTGTTGGTTAGAGAAAATGTGCATATATATATTTGTATATTATTGTAAATATTATATCAAGTTGTGGTTATAAATCTCCATGGGCAGTATGATTATTTGTTGGTTGAAGTAAATGTGTATGAGTATATATGTGGTTGTAATTATAAATACCATAATGAATTTCATTATAAAAATCTAGTAAACTGTTATGAAACCAACTCACAAAATAGAAGACAAGATAGATCAACAACTTAGAAATCAACCTCTTTGAGGTGGAAACCTCCTTTACATTATATAAATGAACAATTCTTAGATGATACAAATGACAAAACCTCCTTTCTATATATAGGAGTCCAAGGGGTCACAATATAATCCTAGCCGACATAACAATAACAATGTAAGGGCACAACAATAACAATAGGGGGCTTATATGGGGCACATTAATAACAATATGGGGACTACATGGGCACAACAATAACAATAAGGGGGCTACACTAACAATAGAAATAAGGTGTACACAATTATTATAGGGACCTAGCATGCCCCTCTCCTTCAAAAAAGTGTTTTCCTCAACTCTTGAGTAGTTCTGAATGCTTTTGTATAATATTCTCATCCTCCCATGTCTAATCTTCAGCTGGTAAGTTATTCCACTTGAAAAGATACTCTCAAATTGATCGTTTTCATAGCTGTTTAGTTCTTGTTTCCGTGACTGATTCAGGTTCCAATATGATTTTTACTTATTCGTCACGTTCTCGCAATATTATTCGAATTGGGAGCTTGTCACCTATAACCTTATTTAGGCATGAAACATGGAAAACTAGGTGCACTCAGGAAGATGCAGGAAGCTCCAATTTGTATGCCATAGTACCAATATTTTGCAACAATTTGTAAGGACCATAGTACTTTGGTGATAATTTATTATCCTTCTTAGCTTGCTTGAGGGACATTTTTTTGTATGGTTGTAGCATAAAAGTACCCAGTCGCCTAAACTTCTTTCGCTGCGATGTTGATCTGCCTGTTGTTTCATTCAATTATGCACTGAGGTGAGGTTATCCTTTAAGGTTGGAGAACTTGTCTTTTTTGCTCAATGTGATATTCCATGCTTGAACCTTCTAATTTTCTCTTAAAAATGATGTGATGGAGGGTGGATGAAAGTGCCATAAATGGGGTTATTTTTGCTGAAGTATGGAAGGAAGTGTTATACCACCATTCAGCCATAAGTAACCACTTGAACCATTGTGTATGTTTATCAGATACAAAGAAACGAAGATATGCTTTCAAACATTTGTTCACTATCTCAGTTTTCCCATCAGATTGAGGATGATATGATGAGCTATGAGCTAATTGAGTACCTAAACAAGAAAATAATTCCATCAAAAAATTTCATGTAAAAAAGGGATCTCTGTTGCTTACAATAATCTTTGGTTTTCCATGTAGCTTTTGAATTTTTTCCACAAATGCATTAGCAACTATGTTGGCTTTAAATAGATGAGATAATGCACAAAAGTGTGCATACTTGGTAAGTCTATCAACTACCACCAGGATGATATTATTTCCTTTAAATTTGGGTAAACCTGTGATAAAATCCATTGAAACCTCCTCCCAAAGTTGATCTGGAATGGATAAAGGTCGTAACATACCTAGGGTCTTAATTGTCTCAAATTTATTTTGTTGGAAAACCCAAACATTCTGCCACGAAATTTTGAATATCAGGTTTAAGGCCATCCCAAAAAAATTCCTTCTTGAACATGTGGTAAGTTTTTCAAAATCTCAAGTTCCCTCCTAAGGGAGAGGTGTGCAATTCCAAAATAATCTTTTGTTTGAGTTGGGAATTCTTACAAAGATATAAGCGATCTTTGTACCATAATGAATCATTTTTCTAGCTAAATGTTTCAGATGTATTGTGATCTTGCTACAAATTTTGAATGAGTGTCCACACCTCTTCATCATTCTTCCATTCATCCCTTGCAACATTTATCCACTTAGGTTGGATAATAGAAATGGCACAAAGTAATGCTTCCACATCCTCATCCTTTTTTTTAGAGTGCATCTGCAACAAAATCTTACTTTGCTTTTTTGTATATGATTTCAAAGTCATAACCCAACCTCTTTGTGATCCATTTTCGCTGCTCTTCTGAAGATAATATTTGTTCCAAAAAGTATTTAAGACTATCATGATTTGTTTTTACCTTGAAGTGTCTTCCCATTAGGAAAGTTCGCCATTGCTTTAGTGCATGTAGTATTGCCAACATTTCTTTCTCATAAATAGGTTTCAATGAATACTTTCCTTTGATTAAACAACTTTAAAACGCATTAGGTCTTCATTCTTGCATTAAAACTGCACCAATTCCATTTCATGAGGCATCACATTCCACAAAAAAAGGTTTTTGTGAAGTCTGGCGTAGCTAAGACCGGTGATTGGCACATTGCCTCTTTAAGATTTTCAAAGGCCTTAGTTTCTTCTTGAGTCCAAGAAAATGAATCTTTCTTTAGTAATGATGTTAAAGGTTCCGATATTCTCCCATAATTCCTAACAAAATTACGATAATACCCTGTTAACCCCATAAATCCTCGAATATTCTTTATGGTTGTAGGGATTTTCCATTCCTTAATGGATTTAAATTTTTTTAGGGTCTACCTTAACACCCTCATGAGATACAATATGACCCAAGTATTCCACCTCCTGTAATCCAAAGAAACATTTGGAATTTTTCTCATATAATTGTTTCTCCTCCAATAGTTTGAGCACCATGTAGACATGTTGAACATGATCCTTCCGAGATTTATTGTAGATTAGTATATCATCAAAACATACTAACACAAATTTTCTAAGGAAGGGTTTGAAAATGGAATTCATCAAACCATGAAATGTGGAAGGTGCATTACTATGGCCAAAAGGCATGACCAAAAATTCATAATGACCCTCATGAGTTCTGAATGATGTTTTCAGAATGTCTTCAGTCTTCATTCTAATTTGATGATATCCAGAATGAAGATCCAACTTGGTGAAGTAAATTTCTCCATGTAATTAATCCAATAATTAATCAATGACGGGGATCGGAAATTTATATTTAATAGTGAGCTTGTTGAGCTCCCTATAATTCGGACACATATGCCATGATCCATACTTCTTGTGCACCAATACTACTAGATCAGAGAAAGAACTTTGACTAGGTTAAATTATACCAACCTCTAGCATTTCTGAAACCATACGTTCAATCTCACTCTTTTGAGCATAATGATGTCTATAAGGCTAATGTTTGGAGGAACAATTCTTGGAATAAAATTAATATCATGATCATGATCACGAATAGGTGGGAGTCCTTTGGGAGTCTCAAACCTTGGAATGATTGTCCAAGAATTTTTGGAAATCTGGAGAAATAGATGATTTTGATGTTTGAACTTTTATTGAGCATAATTGTGCAATTATGACTTGTTTTTCTTTCTTCAGAAGCTTTTTCATGAGATTAGAGCTGACTATATTTCCTGGATTCCATGTGATACACTGTAATTCAACTTCCTTTCCTTTCGAACAAAATTTCAAGAAAAGTTCTTGAAAATTAAAAGCTACCGTCCCTAAGGATTGTAACCATTGTATTCCTAGTAGAACATCAACACCACTGATTGGGATGGAGAGCATTGGACTATTCAATACATATTCCCCCATGGTTAGTTTGATATTATGGCACTTTCCAAAGAAATTTATAGTTCCTCCATTTGCAACCATCACTTGACACTCTAGTGTTGGGTATAGGAAGCAATTCAATTCCTTGGCTACCTTACAATGAATAAAATTATGGGTACTACCTGAATCAATCAACACTATTTCATTTTTACTCTTGATATGCCCTTCTATATTAAGAGTCTGAGGAGTGGTAATTCCTGCCAATGCATTATAGGATAGGGTCAGATTCATTTCTTTTTCCTCTAGGGTTGTTTCCTGGTGTATATCCTATTCTTTTGAAGTTTCTTGTTCCTTTTCTTCCTCCTCTTCACAATCTACGTAAAATAATTTCTTCTCAACACACTTATGACCTTTAGTGTATTTTCTATCACAACTGTAGAAAAGCCCTTTTGATATTTTTTCTTCCAATTTTTGTGGTGTCAACCTTGTAGGTTGTGGAAGTCTAGGAGTAGCAACACTTCCATCTTTGTAGTTGTGAGTGGTAGGCTTCCTTGTCGCCATAATTTTTCTTTCAATTTTTCTTACGAGCTTGAATGCCTTCTCCAATGAATCAGGTTCCCAAAGGCGAACCTCATGTTTTTTATCCTTTAAAGTCCCTATGAATACATCAATCTTGTCTTCCTTTGGAATATCATTTACCCTTATATTCAATTTTATGAAGTCCTCAATGTGCTCCACAATTGAACCCTTTTGTTTGAGATTTATCAATTGGCTAAAGAAGGTGTTGCACTTTGTATCCTCATAATGTGTTATTATTTCCTCCGTAAAAATTGACCAAGTGATTTTTTTGTTTACGAGAGCCAAGCCATCGATATGATAGAAATGTATTTTTTTCTAAATATAAAGTTGGATTGCGTACCTTTTGTGTGTTTTTCACATTATGTAGATCAAAATATTGCTCCATCTGTAGTATCCATGTTACCTGATCCTTGCCATAAAACTTCCTCATATCGATCTTTGGAATATGGTGGGTATTAAATCCAACATTAGAGTCTATGAAATCATGATTAAGATTTCTTTTGTTCTCATCATGAGTTTAATCTACTACCGTTTCACAATTAGGAATCATTTCTTGTAGCAGCTTTCTCAAACCTTCCTTCAAAATTTCCATGTATGCTTTTAGACCATTCTTCATGTCTTCCATGTTGCCTTTTAGTTTTTATTATATACCATCGATCATAGCTTCCAAGACATTATTCAAACCATCCTTCTTATCTTCCATGCCTTTCTTCAATCCATCTATGTGTTTCTTCAAACCATCCATCTTAGCTTCCATTTAATTTTTTGTTACTCTTTGTGAGAGAAAAATTTGTTGCACTTGTTAGGAAATATATTAAGAGGGGGGGGGGGGCATTGAATCAGTATTTACAATAATCATAATATTTTCTTTTCATTTTACTGATTTCTATACGTGACTCTAATTATTCCAACTAGCGTATGCACACAACTTTTGTAAAGGAAACATGCCTATACCTAGATAACATTAATGTTCAAGTCAATATTTAGAAAATTTACTTAGCCAAGATCATATGTTATGCATCAGGAATTTAAGCAGTAGATATTTGCAGTAATAACAGAGTAAATCATCATAGAAAAGACATCACATATGAACACCAAGATTTAAGGTGGAAACCCAAGTCGGGAGAAAACCACCGCTGATGTCATCTCTGTCTTCAATATTTATTATATAGAAAACTTCTTACAATGTTGTATTGATGTAGACTCATACCAGTACACAGGCACCCACCTGCAGAAGGCTGCAACCTTCTCTCGTTTTCCAGCTACTACTGGAAGGGAGCTCCAACCCCCTGATCTCATTTACCAGCCACTACTGGAAGGGAGATTCAACACCCTGAATTGATCACTAGCTTCTACTGTCATGAAGCTTCGACTTCCACACTGAAGAATTCTGCCCTCAGAACCACTGCAGACCACGTTTCATAAATTTTCACACTGGCTCCAACAACTTCAACACAATACCCTTTGTAGAACAATTCTAATAACCATCAACCAATCTTCAAACAAAACCATGAGATCACTGTAACCAGATCACATAACTAAACCCAAAATTTTGTATTAATGCACAAAATCAACTTCAACCCTAATCATTCCTACAACAAACTGTATACGTACTTCACTTACGGTAACCTATGTGTATACGTGCTTTTCTATGGAGAAACCTACGTATAAATCTTTATATATTGAAATTAGAGATTTGACCAGACTCAGAATATATCAGAGACATTTAGGCAAAAATTTTCAGATTTATAGAACCCTTATTCAGTAGGCAACATCCATCATATTTAATCACCCAGTCACTGATCATCTTTATACATATTCAATTAGAAGTATAAACAATATTCAAACAATCCAAATCTACATGAAGACTTCATTTACAGATAGCAAAAACACAATATAAATGATCATACATTTTCTTCAACAATCTTTAGAAAAACCCTAACTTCCATACGCGCCTTTGCTGAAACGAACCCGCGGGTATACGCTCTTTCATCGTGACGAACCCGCATATAGATCTATAAATATTATAGGACTACACAATCATTCAAAGAAACAAACTTGCTTAGATCATATTATTTACTTCAAAAATTATGCGCGAGACCACCAATATTAACAACTCATAAACAGATCATGAAAATACATAGTCATTTGAGGTCTAAAGATCACCGATCCATTCTTATATTCATGAGTGCATCAAAATATTATATCTATCTATTGAATATATCCCAATACATGCATATATATTTAAGACTGAATTATTCATTAAATTCTGATTCACATGCACACCCTTGCACTATTATCTTCTCCTCCTTATATAGTTTGAGCCTTAGCCAATACCATGAGCGAAAAACCACACAAGTGCTGGTGGTATTCTTGGATGGGATCAAATAACCGTTACTGTGCTCAATATTGTGGGATAATAGCATGGTAAATACCCTTGGTATGGTTAAAATTAGTGTGCCAACTCATACATTACTTTGATTCTTTGTATTTTCGTGTACATGCGACTTTTATTCAAAAAAAGTGTGTATACACAACTTACGGATAACACACGACTTGGCTTCATTGAACCTACGAGTATACGCGGGTTCCCTTCATCAAACCTGCGTATATATATTGAAACTTTACCTTCATCATTCCTCTGTCACTGAATGGAATTCTTCTCCTTGTCACATCTGAACATACCTTTAGATAGATCAATTTTACATCTTCAACAGATAGGTTGCTATCAAAAGGCAACTCATCAAGTAGGTTGCCATCAAGGACAACACATTACATCATAATACCATCAATCTCCCCCTTTGGACCTGATGGAAACCATGTTGGTGTTTGATCACCACAACTTCTAGATACCTAGTAGACACATCAATAATAAGAATTCTTCAAACACCAAGTTACTCTCCCCCTTTGACATCAAGAGCGAAGGGCATGACGAGATCTACGCTGCATTATATGGACCATACTCCCCCTGAACACACATTGAAGCTTCAAAATATATTTTCAAGACTCTATAACCTTTCCTATCACCAAGGAAGCATACATACATCAATTACCCAACAAAGTGGGGTTACATATTTGACTCAACTACCCAACCAATAGGGTTTAATTTTTTTACTCAAGCACCCAAATAAGTGTGTTTAAAATTTTCAAAAAGTCCCTACATGACCCAGGTCTCAACACGACCCTTACACCAAATTGTAGATATGAATTTATAACTAAGACCAAAGGACCACAGTAGAGAGATATCATTGAACACACTTCGATATCCAACATAATGCCAACAATGCATTATATCCAGCAAGGCTAATGCTCCCCCTAAACCTGTGCTTCGTGAACATTTTCAACAACCAATTCATCAAAGAATATTCATCAAGTAGATAAATATCAAGGAAAGGAAATGTAAGTTTAAAAACAGAACTGCAGACTGTACCCATAACCACCTGAGAAACAGAGCCAAATCATATATGACAAAGACTGTTATGAAGGCAGACCCACATATTTTATGATAGAAAGGTCCATACGCGACTGTATAGAGAGAAAATCACGTATATACACAACTATGTGTCACAAAACCTATGTACTAAATTTAATCTTCTGAAATCAAACAGATTAGATAAGTGAGGGAGAGACAACTCCCAGCTTCAGTCTGAGATATTCAAATGCTTCTCTGGGAAGAGGCTTAGTAAATATGTTAGCAACTTTCTTTGGAGGGAACATACTCCAATTTAACCTTTTTCTCAAGCACTTGTTCTCGTAAAAAGTGATACTTTATAGGAATGTGCTTGTTTTTGGAATGCATAACAGGATTTGTTGAGATTTTAATGTCACTTGTATTATCACATAGGATGGAGATGGGAGGAGAACATTTAATTTGAATATATTGTAATGTCCGCATCATCCAAAGAAGTTGTGTGCAACATGATGCAACAACTACATATTCTGCTTCTGTTGTAGATAAGAACTAGGATACTAATCGAGGCCCCATATAAAATGCACCTCCACTAGTTCTTTTCCAGCCATCAACATTTCCAGCCTAGTCCGCATCTGTGTAAGCATGAAGATTAATATCAACATACTTTGGATACCATAAACCAAAATCTTGAGTTCCTTGTAGATATTTGAATATTCATTTTATGGCCTAATATGTGACTCCTTTGGATTGGCTTGGAATTGTCCAACAATCCCAACTACATGCATGATATCCGGTCTAGTCCCTGTTAGATAAAGTAGACTTCCAATCATAGATCTATACTCTAGTTGGTTTACCATAGGAGAATCATCATGAGAAATAAGGTTATATCCGGTCATCATTGGAGTGCTCACAGGTTTGCAGTCTTCCATCCCATACTTCTTCAAAATCTGCTTGAGATATTTTTCTTGTGAGATAAAGATGCCATCTTTTGCGTGTTGTACTTGTAAGCCAAGAAAATATGTTAGTTCCCCAAGTAAAGACATTTAAAATTCTTGCTGCATAACTGAAGCAAATTTTTGACTCATGGATTCTTCATTACTCCAAAAAATGATGTCATCAACATAAACAACAATAATTAGCAGTTTATCATCATAAATTTTTGTGTATAAGTTACTGCATGTAGATCCTTTTGTGAAACCTTGTTGTCGAAGATATTTTTTAGGATGATAGTACCATGCCTGTGGGGCTTGTTTTAGACCATATAGGGATTTTAAATTTTGCAAACAAGTTTTTTATCATATTCCAAAATGAATCCTTCTAGTTGTTCTATATAAACTTCTTCTTCCATATCACCATTAAGGAAAGAAAAATTTACATCCATTTGATAAAATTTGAATTGTTGAAAACTTGAAAATGCAAGAAACATTCTTATGGCTTCAAGTCTGGCCACTGGTGCAAATGTTTCTTCAAAGTATATACCTTCTTGTTGAGCATACCCTTTACAAACAAGTCTATCTTTGTTTCTAACTACATCTCCATTTGTTGAAAATGCAACAAGATAATGGAGCTTAGTGAAATGAAGTCGCCTTCACTAAGTGGGCCCGCAGGCTATTTTTGGCGCAAAGTCTATTTTTAGACTATGTCTATTTTTGGACATATGGAGCATGGTCTAGGAGTTGCAGTATGCTATTCTTGGATGATTGGTCGAGTTGGTAAAAATAGATGGACCTCTATTTTTAGACATTTGGGCGAAGTCTATTTTTAGACTACCAGGCTAAAAATAGAAAAGTCAAATATTATTTACCCTTAATAATATTTGGACTATAAAATTCAGTTTATCCTCTTGCAGCACTTCAGTTGGAGCTACGGATGTGGCCCATGCATCTGAAAAAGGAATTACGCTATTCCTAGGGGTTTGGTGAGCTCATGCATGGTTGACTTCAGTTAGAACTCAAGTGGCGGAGTTTGGTGGAGTTGATGAGATAGTTGGTGGAGTTGTGTTCGGGTTAACTTAGTTGAACTAGTTGTATTTAGTTTAACTGGCTAATACACTAGAGATGAGTGGGGTGAATTAAATATTATTTAATTCACTAAATATTAACTCATTATTCAACTAAAGAACACATCAGTTGACTGCAGTGCATGGACAGTTCAGTGAAGACCAGTGGAAGAGGTAGATGAAAGGGTGAGTTTGCTATTAGTTGCGACATCAGTTGTGCATGAGATTCGCACAAGCATTGGAGGAGATTTCCCATGAGGATTGCGCAGTTGAAGCCAAGGATATTCGAACTTGGATCTCTCATTACACCAACTTGGATTGCGCAGTAGAGGCAGGCAAATAGTGGATGAGTTTTGAACCCGTGACTTGTTCAAAACTGAGCTAGTTTGTGTGTAACTTTTTGGAGATAGTACTGAGTACTTGTGAGGAGTATTGTGCTATGTATTGTTACATGTTCTCTTCTATTATAATATACAAAATAGCTGGGGGTTTTCAGCTATAAGCTTTCCCCATTACATATTGTGTTTATGTGCGCATGCGATTGTTTCTATTTCCGCAAATTGATGATCAATTGTAGAAGAGGTTATGTGTTATGCATGAATTCGAATTAGTGTGTGACCAGGATAATCTCAGTGGATAAATCTTCATTATTCAGCAAATTTCTACATGGTATCGGAGTGAATTGATCATCGGGATCTATTACAGTGATTACAATTTTATTTCGGTAGACAAAGTCTGTATCGGGCCAGGTAGCCTCTGGATCCATCCTTTCTCTGAAAGGTGATATATCCAGTAAATGCCCTTACAGTCGATCTCTGTGCTAGAAATAATTTGTTCTCACAGATCCAGAAGCAGTTGAGTTTTGAGCTTGGAATTCAAATTTTGCAGCAGATTGTTTTCTTGGTGCCGAAGTTGAAATGTCTTTCAACGGTTTGCGACTCGAGTATGCCCTTGAAGGCAGTTCGAATTATGTTGCATGGAAAGACCGGATGGAGGTGGTATTAGATGATAACGGGCTGAAGGAGTTCGTAGATATGGATGTCCAAAAGCCTACTGATCCTGTTGAAGTTGAGGCTTGGCAAAAGAAGATGGCGAAATGTCGAAGGATTCTGTTGGAGGGCGTGAAGGATCACATTGTATCCAGCCTGCATGGAAAAGCTTCTCCATATTTGATGTGGAAAGTGTTGATAGATCTATTCCAGAGCAAGAGCGACCAAAGGAAGCTGGCGCTCAAGGATAAACTCAGAAACATTAAGATGGAGAAAGGCGACAGTATCACCAAGTACCTCACGAAGTTCACTCAATGCAGAGATGAGCTGGGAAGTGTGGGGGTGACTGTCGATGATGAGGACTTGGTGGACTTGGCTCTCCTTGGTCTTCCGAAGAGTTGGCATTCCTATCAGGACTCTGTCAATGGTCGGGAGAAGTTGTCGGGATGGGAGCGACTTTGGTCGGATCTCATGCAAGAGGAGATAAGGCGGACTACCAGGGACGGATCTTCATCAAAGGCATCTGATGAAGAAAATTGCGCTTTGGCTGCCAAATCAAAGAAGGGGAAGAGCAAGAAAGCTTCTCAGTCTGGTGCGAAAGGCAAGAAGCAAGACATGTCCAAGGTGAAGTGTTTTCACTGTCACCAGCACAGACACTATGCCACAAATTGTCCGCAGAAGAAGAAAAATAAGAAGGCTGCTGGATCTGCAGCGGGAGAGGCATTGGCCTCCCAGTTTGAACTAGATTTTTCATTGATCGCATGCTTGGTCTCAAGTGTGATGGGATCAGTATGGTTCTTGGACAGTGGTGCGTCATTTCACATGACAGGAGATCGGGATCTGTTTTCAGATCTGGAGGAAAAATATCTTGGAGTGCACATCGAGATGGGCGATGATGATAGATACAGTGCGACCGGTATCGGTACCATTTCCTTTGAGAGGGAGTCTGGTAAACCCTTCGTATTTAAGGAAGTATTGCATGTTCTAGGATTGATGAAGAATCTGATCTCTGTGGCGATGTTGGAAGACAAGGGGTACGATGTGGTCTTCAGCGAGGGAAAGGCTTTCCTGCGCAGTAAGACAACTGGAGAGACTCGGAAGATAGGGGTTCGAGTCAAGAACCTTTATCAGTTGCAAGTGGATGGATGCGCAACAATGGCATGCAAGGTGGAAGGAGCGGTGAGCCGGGATGATGGCGAGCTGTGGCACAAGAGATTGGGCCACCTTCACCATGGAGCCTTGAAGATACTGCAACAGATTTCTACTGGGCTTCCTAAGGGCACTCTTGCGCAGTCATATTAGTGCAAGGGGTGTACCTTGAGAAAATATGTGAAAGCCACCTTTCACGAGAAGGATAGTAGTGCCACAACGATCCTTGAGAGAGTTCACACAGACGTGTGTGGTCCTTTCTCAGTAGCTTCGACAGCAAAGCACAGGTACTATGTGATCTTTGTTGATGATTTTTCTCGGAAGTGTTGGATCTTCTTCATGCAGAAGAAGAGCGAGACATACTCAAAGTTCTGTGAGTTCAAGGCGCTGGTTGAGAAGGAATCGGGGAAGCATGTGAAGGCTCTTAGGAGCGACAATGGTGGTGAATTAATCTCTACTGAATTCAAGGAATTTTGTAGCGTAGAAGGGATTCGGAGAGAGCTCATCGCACCCCATAACCCATAGCAAAACGGGGTGGTTGAGTGGAAGAACAGAACGATTGTGGGTGCTGCACGAGCGATGTTACATGATCAGGGCCTACCCCTTCACTTGTGGGCTGAGGCATGCAATACTGCAGTGTATGTGCAGAACTGTTGTCCTCACAAGATACTTGGCATGACTACACCGGAGGAGGCGTTTTCTGGCAAGAGGCCTGACATTTCTCATTTGAGGATTTTTGGCTCACCTGTCTACATGCATGTGACGAAGGACACCAAAAAGAAGATGTATCCGACCACAGAGGTTGGGATATTTGTGGGGTACACTGATACACCCCACAACTATCGTGTGTATTTTCCAGACAATCGAAAGACTGTTGTGCGACGGGATATCAAATTTCAGGAGGAGAAAGCCATGAAGTGTTCGCTTGAGAGGGAGCCACACTTGCATGCAGATGAGGAGCTATTAGTTCCTAAGGATGAGTCTCAGGATGTGGATCAACCACAAGATGAGGTTCATGGAGTGGAAGAGACCACTCATGTAGCACCAACCATCAGAGGGCGAAAGCGCACTACAGAAGCTGAGCGACTGGCTCAAGATGCAGAGAAGATTGTAGGACCACCTACAGCACAGCGCAGACAGAGACAGTCACCTGAATGGTACACTGGATATATGGCTCTTGTGAGAAAATGTGTCATGACAGAGCCATCCTCTTTCGAGGAAGCTATGGAGGACCCCGCATGGGTAGATGCCATGGTGGAAGAGTATGATTCGATTGTCAGAAATAATGCATGGGAGATTGTCCCAAGGCCGGAGGGGAAATCAGTGGTGGGTTCAAGATGGATCTACAAAGTGAAGCGGGCGGTGGCCAGTGTCGGAGAAATCCCGACAGATTTGTTGCCGTGGCTTCTCACAGATGAGGATCGATTATGAGGAGACCTTTGCACAGCCGAAGGTACTCTTTCATGCCATCCATGCGGATGATCCTAGCTCTCGGCGCGGATGGGGTGGCACATCCATCAAATGGATGTGAAAGGCTAGTTCCTCCGCGGAGTCCGTGGGAGGAGGTGTACATGGGCGGCCCGAAGGTTTTGAGATCTTCGGCGGTGAGTCACGTGTTTGCCGACTCAAGGGCACTACCCCCAGTGCCCGACGCACCCTGTGCCCAGGCTGGTACACTCGGATAGACAGCTACTTCACCGGGCTTGGATTCTCCAAGAGTGAGGCGGATCCAAACCTGTACCAGATTGTGGTGGAGGGGAAGCTGTTGATCATCGTACTGTATGTAGATGATCTTATTTTGACTGGCGATGAGCAGTTGATACTTTCATGCAAGGAGGATCTTGCACGAGAGTTTGAGATGAAGGACTTGGGCATCCTTCATTATTTCTTGGGATTGGAGATTTGGCAGCGCAGTGGAGGACTGTTTGTTTCTCAGGGCAAGTATGCCTGGGAGATTCTGGAGAGGTTCAAAATGCAAGGCTGCAAGCCTGTTGACACTCCTCTTCCTGGTGGTTGGAGGAAGGAGGATGCTACTTCAGCGGAGGTAGTGGATGCCACTGTCTATCGACGGTTGGTGGGGTCGCTTATGTATCTGGTCAATACACGACCCGATATATGCTATGCAGTTAACCAGCTTTCGCAAGCTATGGTTAAGCCTACCAAGCTCTTTTGGAAGGCAGGAAAGCATGTATTGCGCTATATCAGAGGCACATCGGGATATGGTATATGGTACAGACAGGAGGATGGAGTGAAGCTTTCTGGCTTCACTGATGCAGATTGGGCAGGGAGTCCAACGGACCGGAAGAGCACTTCTGGAGGAGTTTTCAGCATTGGGTCGACAGCAGTTTCCTGGTACAGCAGGAAGCAGAGATCCGTGGCACTCAGTTCAGCAGAGGCTGAGTACATGGCAGCTAGCTTGGCTGCATGCGAGGCTATTTGGATGAGGAAGATCCTCGTCGGATTGTTCGGGTCGCACTTGGAGCCTACTGTGATTTATTGTGATAACCAGAGTTGCATTAAACTCTCGGCTAATCCAGTATTTCATGATAGATCCAAACACATCGACATCGGGTACCATCATATCAGAGATTGTGTGTAGCGGAGAATCATGTTACTTTCATACATTCCCACGGAGGATCAGGATGCTGATATCTTGACGAAGGCGCTCACCAGGAGAAAATTCGAATACCACAGAGGCAGGATAGGGGTTGCAGATAATCCATATCTTGTTGAGAGGGAGTGTTGAAAATGCAACAAGATGATGGATCTTAGTGAAATGAAGTCGCCTTCACTAAGTGGGCCCGCAGGCTATTTTTGGCGCAAAGTCTATTTTTAGACTATGTCTATTTTTAGACATATGGAGCATGGTCTAGGAGTTGCAGTATGCTATTCTTGGATGATTGGTCGAGTTGGTAAAAATATATGGACCTCTATTTTTAGACATTTGGGTGGAGTCTATTTTTAGACTGCCAGGCTAAAAATAGAAAAGTTAAATATTATTTACCCTTAATAATATTTGGACTATAAACTTCAGTTTATCCTCTTACAACACTTCAGTTGGAGCTACGGATGTGGCCCATGCATATGAAAAAGGAATTACACTATTCCTAGGGGTTTAGTGAGCTCATGCATGGTTGACTTCAGATAGAACTCAAGTGGTGGAGTTTGGTGGAGTTGATGAGACAGTTGGTGGAGTTGTGTTTGGGTTAACTTAGTTGAACTAGTTGTATTTAGTTTAACTGGATAATACACTAGAGATGAGTGGGGTGAATTAAATATTATTTAATTCACTAAATATTAACTCATTATTCAACTAAAAGGTACCCCGCGTACGATTCGAAGCTGGGTACATGGACAGTTCAGTGGAGACCAGTGTTAGAGGTGGGTGAAAGGGTGGAGTCTACTATCAGTTGTGACTATAGTGTGCATGAGATTTGCACAATAATTGGAGAAGATTGCCAATGAGGATTGTGCAGTTAAAGCCAAGGTAATTAGAATTCATTCCATCCATTCTCTCATCTTGGATTGCGCAGTAGAGGCAGGCAAACAGTGGAGGAGTTTTGAACCCGTGACTTGTTCAAAATTGAGCTAGTTTGTGTGTAACTTTTGGAGACAGTACTGAGTACTTGTGAGGAGTATTGTACTGAGATTGTTACATGTTCTCTTCTATTATAATATAAAAAATAGCTGGGGGTTTTCAGCTATAAGCTTTCCCCATTACATACTATGTCAGATGTGTGTTTGATTATTGTTTATGTGCGCATGCGACTGTTTCTATTTCCGCATATTGATGATCGATTGTAGAAGAGGTTATGTGTTATACATGCGTTCGAATTAGTGTATGATCAGGATAATCTCAGTGGATAAATCTTCATTATTCGATGGAATTTCTACCATTTTCATTTAACTTATTTTTTAATATCCACTTTGT
Organism: Pinus albicaulis; assembly: GCA_034641835.2. Lineage (NCBI taxonomy): Eukaryota > Viridiplantae > Streptophyta > Pinopsida > Pinales > Pinaceae > Pinus > Pinus albicaulis. The sequence goes on from CM076580.1 coordinate 864,324,640, forward strand.
TCCAATAACATTTTTATCATGAGGTCTTGGAACCAGTTCCCAAGTATTATTATTTTCAATTTGATCTTGTTCTTCATTCATGGCCTTAATCCAACATTGATCTTTACTATCTTGATTTACATTATGTGGCTCAATTGTGGATAATAGTGCTAGATAACTAGGATATCCTACAAGTGTTCTTTTTCTCTGTACCCATGATTCCTTTACTCCAAAAATTTTAGATTTTAGATGATTCTTTTGAACATACCTGGATGGAGTCTTTTCTCCTTCTAATGCATCTTCTTCTAATTCTTCATTAGGTTCTTATTCTATATTATTGTGATTTGATGAGGGAAAACATTCATCATCATCATCCTCGTTTATTGTTATTTCCCTTTTGGGAGTTGTGAGGGATTCATCAATCACAACATTAATACATTCAACAATATTCTGAAGTCTCTTATTGTAGCATTTGTATGCTTTACTTCTAGAAGAATAGCCAAGAAGTATTCCTTCATCTGCTCTATTTTCAAACTTACTAAGTTTTTCGTCATTATTTTTTATATAACATTTTCTTCCAAAAACTTTAAAGTGCTTCACAGTGGGAGTATTACCATAGCAGATTTCATAAGGAGTTTTATCAATATTTACACGAACATGAGCCTTTTTGAGAATATTTACTGCAGTATGAGTAGCTTCACCCCAAAATGTGTTAGGAGTCCCAGATTCATCAAGCATAACATGAGCCATTTGCTGAACTATTCTATTCATTCTTTCTACCACGCCATTTTGTTGCGGAGTTCCAGCTACAAAAAACTATCTTTTTATTCCATATTGTTCACAGAAATCAAATAATTCATCTGATATGTATTCTCCTCCTTGGTTAGATATAAGACATTTTATTTTTAGATCTAATTCATTTTCAACTAGAGCTTTGAAGAACTTAAATTTTTCAAATTCTTCATCTTTATGTTTCAATAAACCGATCCAACACGTTCTAGAAAAGTCATAAATGAATAAGATATAGTATTTTTCTCCACGGGGTGACTTTTTCCTTACAGGTCCACACAAATCAATATGTATAAGTTCAAGAGGGTTACTTGCTGATCCTTATTTGGCATTAAATTGAACCATGGTTTTCTTACCGAATTGGCATGAATTGTATATGGTACTTTATGGTAAAGTAATGTTGGGTATATAATGAAAAAATTTGAGCCTGCTTGATTTGCTTAGTTGAGAAAAGCTCAGATGTCCCAACCTTCTGTGCCATAACTGATTTTATATAGATTTTCCTATATAAATTGTTCTTGGCCACCTTTTAATATATACAGATTTCTTGGTGTTCTTGTTCCTTTGAGTGTAAGAAAAATTAATTTCCTTGGTCACACATTTGAGTAACGCTCAACAAGTTATGCTTTAATCCATCAACATACATAACATTGTTAGCTTTAATCCTTTGTTTTAGAAAAATAGGTCCTTTACCCTTAATGATAGTAGGAGATTCATTTCCAAAAGTAACATTATTTTCCTTTTTTAATGCATTGTATGAAATACGTTTATCTTTATCACTTGTCATGTGTTTTGAACATCCACTATCAATGTACCATCGATTTTCTTCTCCTTTTGCAAAAAAAGATATGCCGCAGCTTTCAAACTGTAATTCCTTCCTTATCCATACCTTGGAACTTGTGGATATTTGTTCTTTTGGCTGAAGTTTACTCCTGCATTCAAGTTCCTCATGTCCAAAGTTATTACAAAATGAACATTCAATTTCATCTTGAACAGGAGAAAATTTGTTATAAGTATTCTTCTTTATTCCTATCTCATTTCTTTGCTTTCTTGCTTCTCTGGTCATGATGGTTTTGTATGCAACACATTAAGCCACTTTGTGGCAAAAAATATATCATGAGAAACATTGTCCATTAAAGAAGAAATTTCTGTAATCATAGAACCTTCTAGTGTTGTTTACCTTTTGACTGATATTTCTATTATTTGAATGATAATGTTTTACCTGAACATTGTCTTTGTTCTTTTGTTGAGTGATGAAGCTGTGTTGGCTGGTTTTTGCTGCATTTAGATAGCTAGTAGTTGAGGATTTTTCCGATTAAGAAGATTCACCAATATCTCCAAGACCCGTCTTAACAAGAGGAGAGCATTGAACCTTGATAATTTAATCTAAGGTTTTAGATCCTTTAGAAAATCAAATATTTATAGTTTTTACTTTCTTAAGTTCCTTTCTTAGACTTACTATTTCATATTCTAATTTCTCATTGTGCTTCTCCTTTTCTATGATTTGATTCTTTAGAGTATATATGGCTATTTCTTTATCTTCCAAGAATATTTTGAGTTAAGTGATTTATTCAAGAAAATCATTTTCTTCTAAAGCATCCATAAAAGTATCTTTAGCCTCATTTGTGTCCTTTTCAAATTCCATGAGCAGTCTAATATCTTGATCAGGTTCTCCTTCTTCACTATTTGACAAGCCATCACTATCTTCATGAGTATAATAACTTTTTCTATTGACAAATCGTCTCCTATTTCATTTTTCTAATTCCTTTTTCTTATTATGATTATCTTTATGATGACATTTAGCAGCATAATGACCGACTCTTCCACAAGAAAAACATTTGAAAGGAAGCTTACCTCTGAAGCTTCTAATGCCAAGTTGAAGTTTCTTTACAAAATTTAGCTCATTGTCTTCTGATACATACCCTAATTATTTTTGTTCTTATTTGTCCTTTCCTTTTGCAGTAGCTCTAAAAGAAACTTCTTTGACTTCATACGAACCTCTTTTTCTCATTTCAAAAGCAGTCAGGATCCCATGAAGTTGAACAACAGTAAGAGTTTGTAGATCCTACTTCTCTTCAATAGTAGACACTTTTGACTCGAATTTAGGAGTTAAAGATATTAATATTTTCTCTACTAAATTTGTTTCTCTTATGTCTTCATCCAAATTTCTCATACGATTTACTTTCTCATCTAGATGCAAAAATAAACTAGAAATACTTTCATCATGATGCATTCTAAGATTTTCATATTGAATTCTCAGAGATTGGAGTTTAGCACTTTTTACCTTGGCATCACCTTTATAGCTCAAAATGATTTTGTCCCGTATATCCTTTGTTGTATTTAACTGCATAACTTTGACAAATTTTGATTCAGTCAGACTTCCCAATAATGGAGTGACAACTTTTGCATTGGTTTCATAGTTCTTCCTTGCTGCTAGATCTATTGGAACTGTAGATAGATATTGATAACTGCCTTCAAATATCGCCCAAACATCTGCTCCAAGAGACTGAAGATAGGATATTATTCTTGTATTCTAGAAGATTAAATTTTTTCCGTTGAAGAGAGGTGGTCCGATAGATTTTTTTCCATCTTGATTGCTCATCTTGAATGATATTCCTTCTAGCAATTAACCTTCTTCAAAAGGACCTTCTCTGATACCAATTGTTGGGAAAAATAATGAGGGGGTGGGGGGGTGAATCAGTGTTTACAATAATCACAATATTTTCTTTTCATTTTACTGATTTCTATACGTGACTCTAATTAGTCAAACTAGAATATGCACACAAATTTTGTAAAGGAAACATGCGTACACCTAGATAAAATTAATGTTCAAATAAATATTTAGAAACTTTACTTAGCCCAGGTCATCAGTTGTGCATCAAAAATTTAAGCAGTAGATATGTGCATTAATAACAGAGTAAATCATCACATAAAATACATCACATATGAACACCAAGATTTAAGGTAGAAACCCAAGTCGAGAGAAAATAACTGTTGTTGTCCTCCCTATCTTCAACATTTATAATTTAGAAAAATTATTACAATGTGGTACTGATGCAGACTCATACCAGTACGTAGGCACCCACCTGCAGAAGGCTGCGACCTTCTCTCATTTTCCAACTGCTACTGGAAGGGAGCTCCAACCCCCTGATATCATTTACCAACCACTATTGGAAGGGAGCTTCAACTCCCTGAACTGATCACTAACTTCTACTGGCAGGAAGCTTCAACTTACACAATGAAGGCTTCTACCCTCAGAACAATTGCATACCACGTTTCATAAATTTTCACAATGGATCCAATAGCTTCAACACAACACCATTTGTAGAACAATGCTAATAACCATCAACCATTCTTCGAACAGAATAGTGAGATCACTGTAATTAGATCACATCATTAAACCCAGACTTCTGTATTAACACACATAATCAACTTCAACCCTGATCATTCATACAAAAAACTATATATGCTACTTCACTTACGGTAACCTGTGTGTGTATGCACTTTTCTGTGGAGCAACCTGCGTATAGATCTTTATATGCTGAAATTAGAGATCTGACCAGACTCAGAATAGATCAGAGACATTCAAGCACACTTTGTCATATTTACAGAACCGTTATTCAGTGGGCAGTATCGATCATATTCAATCACCCAGTCACTGATCATCTTTATACATAATCAATTAGCATTATAAATAGTATTCAAACAATCCAGGTCTATATGAATACTTCATTGACAGACAACATAAATGATCAGACATTTTATTTAGCAATCTTTAGAAAAAATCGTGCCTTTGCTCAAACAAACCCGTAGGTATACACACTTTTACTGCAACGAACCAACGTATATATCTGTAAATATTACAGGACTGCGCAATACTTCAAAGAAACAAACTTGATCAGATCATATTATTTTCTTCAAAAATTATGCGCCAGACCACCGATCTACAAAACTCATAAACCGATCATGCAAATACATATTCATTTCAGGTCTAAAGATCCTGATCCATTATTGTATTGATGAGTGCATCAAAATATCAGATCTATCTATTGGATATAGCCCAATCCATGCAGATATAATTCAGACTGAAGTATTCATTCAATTCTCATTCACATGCACATGCACACCCTTTCACTATGATATTATTCGCCTTATATAATTTGAGCCTTAGCCAATACCATGAGCCAAAAACCACACAAGTTGCGGTGGTATTCTTGGACGGGATCAAATAGTCATTACTAAGCTCAATATTGTGGGCTAATACCATGGTAAAGACCCTTGGTATGGTTAAAATTAGCGCACCAACTCATACGCTATTTTTCTTATTTGTACCCACGTGTACACATGACTTTTATTCACAAAAAATGTGTATACACAACTTCTGGATGTATACACGACTTTCCTTCATTGAACCTGTGGGTATACGCGGATTCCCTTCATCAAACCTACGTATATATCTTGAAACTTCACCTTCATCATTCCTCTGTCACTGACTGGAATTCCTTTCTATGTCACATCTAAACTGGCCTGTAGATACATCAATTTTACATATTCAACAAATATTTTTCTATCAAAATGCAACTCATCAAGTAGGTTACCATCAGGGACAACATATTACATCATAATTCCAACAACAATTGGTCTCGTAATTTTGATATATCATGTTGCACTTCTTCCTCTTCATGAGTCATAGCAGAGCCTAATACCCACCTATAAATTTTGTCATATCAAGTGGTGGCTAAATGATTTTGGATAGCCTTCAAGAAACAATTTCAGTGTTAAAAATTGTTGATGCTTAAAGTCTTTTTGATAATATCCTATCCTTTGGATAATCGTCACTGCTTTTCCCCCTTTCAACTCAGAAATTCTGTTGTCAGTACATGAATAAAAACTGCTGCAAGCACCATTTTCCTTTTCCCCCTTCTTCCAAAACTAACCTCATTTTACCCCTCCATTTCCCATGAAAATCCCTCATTTTCATGTTTTTTTCCCCTTTTCCCCTTCATCAAAACCCTTTGATAAGGCCTAAGACCCTTTCTTTGCTTTATCGAAACCCTCAAAATCCTTTGAAAACCATTGAAAACCTATAAAAATCACATTTTAATATTATAGACTTAAGCCCCCTTGGGCTAAGTCTTTAACCCTCCCTTCCATACACCCTGGTGCCAGAACCAAGCGCTAGCCTTCTTAGCGCTTGTCACATGCTTCCTTGCGATTGTCACGCTTCGTCACAAACCTCGGTCTTATGGCTCCATATACTCAAGGCCCCGCAGACGGGTGCCTACCCACTTCGAATTAATATTTACTTCAAAAGTTTGAACCTTTGTTTATATAAAATTTTCGGTTTTTTTATTATATTTTAAAATTCTTCATGGGTGAAATAATCTAGTTTGTACGCCGTCGATCTCGTACGCATGTCGACGGCCCGCGTTAAACGTCGTCAGTGGTCCCCGCCATCCACTTACTGCTGCAAAACCAAGCGGATTTCATCGCAGCACTTTTGACGACGGTTTCTTCTATTTCGCAGCAATTCCATACACCGAATGACGCGTGGCATTGCCACTATTCACAAAACCGTCGTTCATCGTGAATTAAAGTTCGGATGTGGAGTGGGCGCGATATTGGTGCACGTCGTCCGATCTGAGGCCGCTCATCGGATGACGATCGCTCACCGAAGAAGCGTGACAGTTAACCAAGATACGGTGCGATCATTTAAGCATCTCCACCGTCGATCTGATCTGCAGATCGGCGACCCACAATTCATCGCCTTGATTCCTTTCCTAGTTAGCATTTCTGGACCTGGAGGTTTTATTCATCCTGATTTTATTAAATATTTGAAATCCGAGTATGTTTCTAAGGATTATCGGAGCCTGTTCTCCACCGTTGATTGCGTGGGCCGATCTCATCCGACGGCCCACATTTGTCCCAAACCCCGAACTTGATTTTTGATCATTTTTTCCCCAAAACAAAGGTTTTAAACCTTTGTTTCTGATTTTATTTTATTTTTCCGAATATCGTGACCCCTTCAAGCTATTTATTCACCTCCGCTCCTGGTGGTCGATCTCTGCGGGATCAACGGCTCCGATTCAAATTTCCTTTCCGCCTTCCCTTTGAATTCCTCCGATAAATCTCGACCGTTGGATGATGCCATCTAACGGCCATGCTACCTCCACGTGCCTCCTGAAGTAGTAAACTCATACATGCAGGATTTCATAATATTTATTTGTTTTTTGCAGGGTTAAATGGTTTTTTCGCCATGACTGAAGAAAATTCAGAAGCAGAGGGTCACGATCCTCTCGCCTTAGATTCATCAAACAAAATCCTTCGCAGGGTTTAAAATTCACGTTTCATCAGTGCTTCATGAGGCATTGATGCCATATCACCCCTGCATAGCCCTACATACCAGCAA